>CM063523.1:29554680-30142180 GCA_032199755.1 Ambrosia artemisiifolia | reverse complement strand
GCAAAAACTACAGCTCCTAACTCCAAATCATGCGTAGTGTAATTCTTCTCGTGAACCTTGAGTTGACGAGAGGCATGCGCAATCACTTTATCCCTTTGCATCAAAACTCGCCCTAGACCTTGGTGTGAAGCATCGCAATAGACCACAAAATCATCCGGTCCTTCGGGCAGAGAAAAATAGGAGCGCTTCACAATCTTTTCTTCAACAACTGGAAGGCAGATTCTTGCTTATCACCCCATTCAAACTTCTTATCCTTATGAGTTAAAACAGTTGAGGACTGAGCTATCTTTGAGAAGTTCTAAAATAAATCGTCGATAATATCCAGCGAGTCCTAAAAATGGTCGCACTTCCATCAGCGACTTGGGTGCTTCCCAATTCTTAATTGCCTCAATCTTTGCTGAATCGACAGGAATACCTTTTTCGTTCACTACATGACCAAGAAAGTGAACTTCTCGAATCCAAAATTCGCACTTGGAGAACTTAGCATACAGCTTCTCATTCTTAAGCGGCTCAAGGATCAACTTCAGATGTTACTCATGCTCCTCTTGAGTTCGTGAATATATCAATATATCATCAATAAAAAAAATCACGAACTTGTCCAAATACGGCTTGCATACTCTATTCATCATGTCCATGAATACCGCTGGTGCGTTGGTCAATCCGAAAGGCATGACTAGGAACTCATAATGACCATAACGCATCCTAAATGCCGTTTTAGGTATGCTTTCCTCTTGCACACGAAGCTGATGATATCCAGATCTCAGATCAATCTTAGAATAAAAGTTGGAGCCTTGCAATTGATCCAACAAATCATCAATCCTAGGGAGAGGAAACCAGTTCTTGATGGTGAGCTTGTTCAACTCCCGATAATCTATGCACATACGGAAAGATCCATCTTTCTTCGTCACGAACAACACAGGCGCACCCCAAAGGGAGAAACTTGGCCGAATAAAATCCTTATCCAGTAGCTCTTGCAGCTAACTTGAAAGTTCTTGCATCTCTGATGGCGCTAGACGGTATGGAGAACGGGCGATATGTGCAACACTTGGGATTAAATCAATACGGAACTCCACTTTCCTCGGAGGCGGCAACCCTGGAAACTCTTCAGGAAAGACCTTCGGAAAATCTCTCACGACAGGGATGTCTTCGATCTTCAACTCCTTCGACTTCTTCTCAATCACGTATGCTAGAAATGCACAATAGCCCTTACGAAGGCACTTATGGGCTTTCATGCAAGATATAATCCGTAATGTGGCTCGACTGTTCTCTCCTTTGACCGAGAAAATTTCACCACTAGGGAGGGGAATGAGGACAATCTTTTCACGGTACACGATCACCGCATGGTTCTTCGACAACCAATCCATGCCGATAACCACATCGAAACTTCTCAACTCGATGGGCAACAAATCTATGCGAAACTCATGATCTCCCAAGTTTAGGGTACATCCTTCAACAACTTCTTCCTACTCGATAACCTTACCGTTAGCCAATTCTATAGAATAGCGTATCCCCAACCTACTATAGTCTACTTCGAGGGTTTGTTTAAAGTCGGTCAACACAAAGCTTAAATCGGCACCGGTATCGAAAAGTACGGAAGCATAAGTGTTGTTAACAAGGAACGTACTGGTAATGACATTGGGATCCTCACGAGCATCATTGGATCCAATCACAAAAGCTCTACCGCGAGCTTGATTCTTTAACTTCGGGCTGTCCTTCTTGAAATGATCAGCAACACCACACTCATAATATTATGGTTTCCCAGCAGGAGTACCAACAACCTTAGCACGACATCAGGAAGTCTGATGACCAATCTTCTAGCAATGGTCACAACGGATGCTATCACAGGTTCCAACATGATGATAGTTGCACTTGTTGCAAAGAGAGTGTGGTCCATTATACTTCTTTCGAAGCTCAGCAATAGCAGTAGTTGTTGAAACAAATGCCTTAGCAACCTCTTGCTTCTTTCCAGACTGATTTCCACCATTTTTACCTTTCCTGATATCTGACCATTTTCTCTTGTCACTTGAACTTCCTCCTTTTTCAACCTTCTACTTAAGCAATGCACCCATACACACCGTGTCATCAGTCAGACTATGAGCTAGGGTGACAGCTCCTTGAATGGTGGTGGGTTCAGCAGCAGTTACCATACTGCGTATCTTAGGGGAGAGACCCCAAATGTACCTTTCAACCCTTTTGTACTCCGGCGTGACCATGTGAGGTACCAAACGAGACATCTCATGAAAACGAGTAGTGTAGGCAGTGATCTCCACTTCGGACATAGTCAGATTCCAAAACTCCGACTTAAGATTATGAAGCAAACTACGGGGACAGTACTTCTCAATCAACATGGACTTCACATCATTCCATGAGAGTCCATATGCAGCATCTCTACCTATAGTCTGGACTTGCAGGTTCCATCAACTCAACGCCTCATCCTGGAAGGTGCAGGTAGCATACTTAACCTTCTGATCTTCAGCGTATCCACTAATATCCAAGACTGATTCCATTTTCTTAATCCAACGACAAATACCGATTGCTCCTTCAGACCCATGGAAACTCCATGGTTTACAAGCCATGAAACTCTTTTAGGAACAACGATGTACCGAGTTCTCAACTTCTGTGTCATAGATAATGTGGCATCATCAATAACAGCAAGTGATCACAAGGCCATAGGACGTATAGCAATTGAATATCTTACCATTGTCATTTCCACTAGTCCTTCACCGGCCATTTCCACCAGATCCACCACTAGAGTCTGTGCGGTTTGCATCGTGCTGCGTAATGGCTCGCGCAATCACGCGGGCTAGCTCTTCGGACGTGGTTGGGAATGTGCTGTCCTCGGTATTGCGGGTGTTCTTTCGAGGCGGCATGACTTCTTTCTATCACGTCGGATATAAAAAGAATGAGACACATATTTATCAAAAATATTGTCAATCATGTGCGCTCGAATAAACAACCATGATATCCACAATAACCATGACATGCGTAATCACTCAACCATCGAATGCAATGATAATCATGCATAACCATATAAACATGCAACAAGAACAACCTATAAACTAAAGTATAAACAAATAATAGAGAACAACCAGTAAACCATAATATCATCATTTCATCAACTTGTTTATGTTTTTAGTACATTGGTTTGTAATAGAGATACAAAATAAGTGGAACACAACAACCCAATACAAACCATACAATGGAAGGACCCAAAATACGCTACTACTGGTTATGATAGATAACAAGAACTACAAACTACATCAACCAAAACTAAACTACTGAGGGGGTGGGAAAAACTTAGTAGCTAAAGCAGCTACAGCAGCCCTCATACTACGATCCATCTCATCCAAACGATGCTCTAGGATGTCCACGCGCCTCCATGCCTCGACTCACCCACGCTCGGCCTCCATTCGCTCACGATCAGCCACCATACGCCCTCGCTCAGCATCATCCAATCACGCTCACAGGCTGGTGAAATGCTCAATGATGGCGGCATTGTTCTGAGTCTCGGGAGCTTGAGGAGCGGAAGCTTGAGGGCGTGCTGGCTGCCAAAGTGGACAATATCATGGTATGGGTTACCTTGGGCTGTTAAAGATGGTATCAGAGCCGGGGCCCGGATCGGGGTGCCAGTCGTGCCCGCGAGGACCCTGGGCTCCCTAAGGGGGGTGGAATGTAATATCCCACATTGGTTGTGTAAGGGAGAACATAACTCCTTATAAGGGAGTGGCCACCGTCACTATCTTGACGCGTATTAAATCCGTGAGGAGCGGACGCTTGAGGGCGTGCTGGCTGCCAAAGCGGACAATATCATGGTACGGGTTACCTTGGGCTGTTACAAAGAGAGAGAGAGAGAGCGGCCGAGAGAGAGGGAAAGGAGAAGGAAAGGTGATGGCTTCCTAAGGGGATGGTCAACTATTATCAATCCAGGAGTCTTACAAGATCTTTCCATGTTGGTGTAATGTTTCTCAATGATCTACTTCAAATCAAATTAGATTTGTCAACTAATCACATCTTATGACATAGACTAAACACATAATTTTGTTGGGTGAGAATCTTGTAATGTGACAACACTTGTGATCATCCTTTGACTCTTATCCAACATGTGTCTAATTAGGGGTTGCCTTGCTAGTATTAGCATTAAAAAAAGAATTTGAGTAGTTCAGGGGGGGGGGGGGGGGGCGACGGCTTGTAGTGGACAAAAGGGAAAGGAAGGTGTTGTTTAGGGTAGTTTATCTTACATGGATCCATGGAGTTCAAGAGATCTTGCCATATTTGGTTAATCATCACTCTAAACTAGGAAATCTTATAAGGTGACTAATAACAACATAAGATATCAAGTGGGGGTTTATGATGTGATCTTACTTAAACATTCTAGTGTTTTGTGATTAAGGGACAAAACAAGATGTGACAAGGGGTATAAAGAACTTCGACTCCTGTCCCCCCCCCAGTCAAGAATTGGGGCCTCGCAATCACTATTTTATCTCATGCCTTTCTTCGTTCATGGTTGGATATTCTGGTGTCCTAGGCGTAGAGGAACCACATCAATCCGTCCTGAACTGGGTGACGAAATACTTCAGGGAGATGAAAATAAGCATAGATCCGGAGATTCCCGAATAGGTTAACCTTTCAAACTGCTACTGAATCTATGGGCAGGCAAGAGACAACTTGGCGAACTGAAACACCAAGAACGTTTTATAAAACTTTTTAACTCCCAAATTTGGAGTATCCTTCTTTCACACAATTCACAGGGTTCAACAAGCAATTGATATTTCCCGATCAAGGGTGTAATACCCAAATAGAAAACTATGAAATAAAAAAATATTCAAAATTTTTTTCTAATCTATTTGGAACATAAAAATGACTAAATCAGATGAAAAAATAAAAAATTCCTTAAAAAAGACCTCAACAGAAAACTGTAGAGTAACGACAACAAGTGATTGAGTTCAGTAGTTCCTCATATCAAATTATTGACTCTAGAGATATAGTAATATGGAGAAGTCAAAATTCAATATACTCTACGGATAGAGGAATACATCGAGTTGAACATAGTAAAATAAGAAATTGAAAGATTTCGTTGTACCTATTATCCAAAGAGGAATTCTTCCAGTAGTATCGGCCATTTATGCCACTTCCCTTCACATTTCATCAAGTGGTCATGCTCACTGGCCGACCTTGACCCCTGTTATTTTGAGGTCATATCTAGTATTCAGAGTTTGCCTCGATTTGGTACCGCTGGACATTGAACCCATTTCATTTGATGGGAGTTGCCGGTGTATTGGGCGCTGCTTTGCTATGTGCTATTTATGGTGCTACCGTAGAAAATAATTTATTTGAAGATGTTGAGTAGTCTCTAAAGGATGAGAATCAACTATGTAGCATCTACACCGAGAATTCAAGTATTGTATGATGCAAAAAGGATCTTGTTCTATCCTTGATCAAAGATTTCTCTATGAAAAAGATGAATCGGAGTTTGAAGAGGGGGAAAAAGTTTTTAAGAATACAAACAAAATGCAATACGGTGTATATACCCCATTCAAGAATTGTTTTGGATCCAACCCATAGGAATCAATAGAAAAGGCAAATCGACCATACTTGTTCAATTTATCTCTCTCAACTTGGATACCGTGAGGCGGACCCTTGAATGTTTTAACATACGCAGTCGGGATTGTAGATGCACGAAGTGCGACTAGTGATTGGATCTACAAAGTTAACATATGTTAGAAAAGTTGTTGATGGATTGAAAGTGGAATAACTGGGCGAATGTCGAGCAGAATGGGCGAAGGTAGAAGCTATCTGGGCGAAGGTAGACTGGACCTGATCAGAAGAACACATTCGTACCCTAGAGTGGGCGAATGTGGAAGAAGTCCACATTCGACCATCACTAGTGGGCGAATGTGCAGACACTATATATAGAGTTTGTGTGTTTTTGAGTTATAGAGAGTTTTAGTTGAAGTGTGTGTTTGTGTCAGGTTCTAGGTGTAATTGAGAAAGTGTTTAAGTGGTCTAGATTAACGTGTGTGTGATTGTAATTGAATATTTGAGAAAGTTAATCTATGAAAAAGCTTTGAAAATGATGTTTACTGTGTTTTGATCTGAGTTTTATCTGTTTGTTCAGAACTAGGGTTTCCGCACCTGGTTTTGTTACTTGTATGATCAATTAATCCTGTTTCATCTAAAATCTTTCGTTTACAAAGTGGTATCAGAGCCATACGGATCATACAACAACAAATTTGATAAACTCAGAGCTGATTTGGACCTAATTTTGATCAAAATACATCTGTTTTTGAATGAAAATGGTTTTTGAGTGTTTTTGATTGATTTGAAGTTGAATTTGTGGATAAAATCTAAAATTCCAAGAATTAAAGTTGTTCCAAATCAATTCCGAATCAAAACCTGATAAAGATCATTCAAATCCATAAACTTTTGAAAATCAGAGATCAAAATAACCGTTTTTCAAAGTGTAACCGTTTTTCAAACCTGAAATGGGCGAACTTGCAGGGTAAGGGGCGAACCTGACACAGTGTGGGCGAAAGTGAGTTGTTTTTGGTCGAACCTAGCACTTTTCTGGGCGAACCTGGAAATTTTAGTTTGAATTTTTCACTTTCGGGTAGCATTTTCCACATTCGATTCGTCGGGCGGGCGAAAGTGGAAATAGACTGGTCGAACCTGAAGCATTTTGGGCGAAAGTGGAAAGGGTGTTAGCTGATTTTACTTTCTGTTGAAATTCTACATTCGGGTGATCTCAATTTGGACGAAAGTGGAATAAAAGGGATGAAAGTAAGACAAAAAGGGGCGAACCTAGAACTGAGTTTGGAAAATTTTCTAAGTGTTGGATTTTTCGAAGTTCGTGAACATCATGTGGAATTTTCCGACTACCCCGAGACCAGCAACGACACAACCACAATAGCAAGTGATGGACCCATGGACAGTGGCAGCACAAAAGACGAGCACACAGTCTTCGCAACCGATTAACTACATGGCGATGACTAGCTCGATGCCTCAAAGTGTGGCACCTCCAGCACCACAACCTGACTACTGGGGAGTAGCAGCAGCGGTGGTAAATACTCAAACCACAAATGCTATTTCCACACTGATTAATGACTTATCTTCAGGTAGCGGGAATCGGCCACCGAAGCTCATGGAGATGCAAGAATACAATCAGTGGCAGAAAAAGTTCAAGATCCATTTGGAAGGCATGGGAGTGGAGGGTGCAGAGGCATGGAGTATGATTGCTAGAGGTTACACACCACCAGCTTTGGAGAACACAGGTGAACCAGTTCCATTGGAGAGTATGTCTGAGGAGGAGAAAAAGAAGTTTGATGTGGAGAAGAAAGCCTATTCCCAGTTGACTCAGGCTATCACAAACGATCTATTGCATCAGTTTGGAACATGCACTACATCTAAGCAACTATGGGATATGCTTAAAAAGAGGCATGATGGGAATGAGAAGACTAGAAGTTTAAGGATGGAAGAATTACGAAAGGAGTTTGAGAATTTTACTTATATTGGCAATGAAACTCTAAAAGAATTAACTCCTAGATATTGTCATTTGCTAACTGAATTGTCTAGTTATGGTATACAGATTCCTATGACAGCTTTGGTGGATAAGTTTGCAGATGCTCTACCACCATACTGGGATCAGCATGTGGAAGTTCTCAGGGAGAAGGATTCCTACCAATACTGGACTATTAATGAGTTCGTGCAGAAACTGGAGAACAAAGAGCTTGAAGAGAAGAGGAAAGCTAGAAGATCACAGATTCCTCAGAATCCTAGCTTATATTTTGGAGGCACTTCAGTTCCAGTTAGTAACTCAAGTTCAGGGGGATTAGTGGCACCACATGTTGCGTGCATTTCCAATGTTATGGAATCACCAAAACCTACCATCAACTACATGGCACAAACTTCATCCTACTCACAACCATCAAACATACCACCACCACCACAACAACAATACAACAATTCCTACATTTCACCATTCTCCCCAATGCAACAAGCAGCTTTTTATACTGCTAGTCAATCTCAACAACCACCTCAACAAACCCAATACATGAACCCAATGAACCAAATTACTCAACCTAATCAACAACCAGTGGTTTTGGAGACTTCTAACTTGGGAAATGTGACGGTTGAAGTTGCTCAGCAACATATTACACTAGTCTCTGCAATGGTTTCATCTTACAATGGGTTAGTTGCTAGTCAAATTGGGAATAACAACTTAACCAATGAAGACTACGCACAGATTGATAAAGAAGAGATGGAATTGATTGATATCCAGTGGGCTTTTGCGAGCATTATGAGAAGAGCAACAAAATTTATCGAAAAGACGTGTAGAACAGATTTGGGAACTTCTCCTAACACAACCTATGGGTTCAACAAGGAGAAAGTTACTTGTTTTAACTGTGGAGGGAAAGGTCACTTTAAACGAGAATGCACCCAACCACCAAAACAAGGTAATAGAAACCCATTCAATGCAAGCTACCAGAACCGTCAACAACAAAACCAAAACCAAGTTTCATACCAAAATAACAACAACTACCAAAACCGTCAAAACAACTCTAACAACAACCAAAACAGACAACCAAATACACCAAACCAGACTCAAAACCAATCACCTAACAACACTAACCGAACAGTCATACCGATCACTACACCAAATGAGACACAACAGAATACCAATCAGAATCAAGCATTGGTGATTCAACAGGATGAACGGTTTGATTGGTCGGGTTTACAAATAGGTGTTGAGGAGATCACAACTGGTGGCAATGTGGCTTGTGTTGCACAACAGGTTGGAACTGAAGAGTCGGTGATAGTTGGTGAGAAAGAAGAAACTGAGGTTGAAGTTGACGTGTCTGAGGCTGAAGTGGAAGTGGAGACTGAGCCTGTGGAGGTTAATACTGAGGATGCTAATTCTGGAGTGGTGATTGACACTGTTTCTGATGTTCCTGAGGAGTGTGAATCAGTTTACTCAGATTCAGACAGTGAATCGGATACAGAAGCAAGTGTTACATCTCTGGATGATGATATTGATCAGTTGGTAGCAGAAGCTGATTTTCTGATGACGAGGAAGTCGTGCATTGCTGATGATGCTTTAACCAAGATTGACTATTCCAGGTTTTTCGCTGGAAAGGAAGCTCATTTTGCTTTGATGGCCATGACTGATCCGCCAAAACCTGTAAGTTCTGAGTGTAGCACTGATATTACTAGTGATAAATATTGTGGTACTTGTGATAGATTGACAGAGGAGAACAAACAACTCCGTGTTCAACGTGATAGTGCTATCATGAACTGTCAATCTATTCGCAAAGAGTTGCTTGCTTTTAACAAAGTATTAGATGGCTATAAAAAGGACATTTCCGACATGAAAAACACTTTATCATTAAAACAACTTGCAATTAATAACTACATTAATGAAATTGAAAATACCAAGTTGGAAATGGCCGCCATCAAATGCTTTGCTGAAAAAGTAAACAAAAAGTTGGAAAGTTATAAGCACATTGCTTATGTGGTAGACCACATCATTGATGATCAAACCACTAATTACAAGTCTGTGCCATCTCCGGTGCTTTTTGAAAACCATAATTGTCATCAAGTGACACCGGAGAGCTCGGTAAAATCAGACTCATCATCGGAAAATGAATCTAATACCTCTAGTATTGGTGATCCACATTCCGATGTGAGACCGATTTTAGGTTTGAATGATGAGGGTGTTACTGCTGAAAGCGTTGATTCAGACTCTGAGAGTGATGATACTGGTTGTAACCAAACTGCTAATGCATGTGAAATTCCAAAAGAAAATCACATCATTACGAATGAACCAGTTTCATCATCTCAACATGTACATCCGATGGCAAATGCTCATCGTGAGAAAAAGTCTGAAAAGAATGTGGTTAAGAATGAATTTGAGAAAAAGGATGTTAAGAATGAACCGTGTGACAAACCTGTCAAGGTGTTTTATCGGATGGAAGGATCCGATAAGATCATCTCTGACGAGGAATTTCCAATCAAAAATGCTAACTATGCTAAAATTGATAAAATCTGGAAAGAAAGCACCATTTGGTTTCCAAAACATGAGAGAACAAATGAAATCCCACCTGCCATTTTAAAGAAATTGTTTTTGGATGTTCCTCAAAAACCAAAGGTCCATGTCACAGAGTTCATTAAACCCAAAAACAAAGCAAACGGTTTTCATGAGCCTGCTTACTCAAAAGGGCCACTCCCTGAGAGTTTGAGGAATCAACAGTATAATGATCAATATCCTGTTCGATCATTTGCTCAACCGAATGCTCCAAATGTTTTTGAAGAATACCGTGCATGCTTTAAATGCGGGGAGCGAGGGCATTTACTTGCTCAGTGCCCGTATGTAAGGCATAAAAGGCACGAAGTTGAAGTGAGGAATTCCATGAGGAAACCGATTGATCATTATGTTCCACCACACAGACGAGTTGTTCCTCAACAACAACAGTTTTACAATCAAAACAATTTTTACCAAATGAGGAACAATCGTCCAATCCAATATGATCGTAGGAATCGGATTGCTATGGAACAATCATGGAGAAAACCAGTGGTGAACACAACAAATGATAGGCAAAAGGTTCCACTAAAACCGATTGTCAAGTCAAATGTTGGACCTAAGTCTGTTAAATCAGATAAGGTAACCAAGAAAGTTTCTTTTGCAAACAATGTTCAGAAACCAACTGAGAACCCAAAATCTCAGATTCGTATCTTGAAAAGAACTGAACAATCTTGGACACCCAATGGTTCTCCAGGTGCCTCAACTTCAAAAGTCAATGAGAAAAAGGAAACTGTTTTGAATAATCCTAACAAGATTGATCCAAAACAAAATGTTAATGAGAATGTTTCTTTGAAAGCTAATGTTCAAAGACCCAAGACTCAGGCTTGGGTCCCCCGAAAGAACTAAATGATTTACTTTCTGTGTGCAGGGAGCTTCAGCTGGCCCTATTAGCAGTCTTTGGATTGTTGATAGTGGAGCTTCAGGCCACATGACAGGGGATCTTGCATTGTTATTCGACGTGAAGAATATCAATGGTGGATATGTCGCATTCGCTGGAAATAAGGGTGGATATATTACTATGGAGGGGAGCGTGAGTAATGGGATAGTGAGCTTTGAGAGAATATCATATGTAAAACAGATCGATTATAATCTGTTGAGCGTCAGTCAAATTTGTGATAAACAATTCACTGTGCATTTTGATGACAAATCCTGCTATATTCTCAAACCGGGCTTCAAAATTCCAAAGGAGTGGATAATGTTGAAGGCACCTCGCGTCAACAATCTCTATATTCTTGATATGTCCAAGGCGATGACATCACAGGGGCAAATAACATGTTTTCTATCCAAGGCGACCGAGAAGGAATCGATAATGTGGCACCGAAGAATGGGGCACATTCATCTGAGAAAAATGAACCAACTTGTGAGAAATGGGCTTGTCGATGGAGTAAACGTGAAACATTTCCATCTGAATGACAAGTGTGTTAGTTGTAAGAAAGGAAAACAACACAGACAGTCCCACAAAGTGAAGAAAGTTAACTCTGTTGAGATGCCACTTGAGCGATTGCACATGGATCTATTTGGACCAATCAAGCGCAAAAGTCATCTTGGGGAGCTTTATTGTTTAGTTGTCACTGACGACTACTCAAGATTTTCATGGGTGATGTGTTTGCAAAATAAAAGTGACACCTTTAACAACTTGAAAGTTCTGTTCACTCGATTGGAGAATCTCTACAATGTGAAGATAAAGAGGATTCGGAGTGATAATGGGACGGAGTTCAAAAACGCCAAGATGGATGAACTTTGTGAAAACAAAGGAATTCATCATGAATATTCGGCTCCGTACACCCCACAACAGAACGGTGTTGCTGAGCGAAAGAATAGGACTCTAATTGAAGCGGCTAGAACAATGCTTGCAGACTCAAATCTTCCGGTAATGTTCTGGAACGAGGCGATCTATGCAGCAAATTATACACTCAATCGGGTTCTAACAGTGAAGAAGTTTGGTAAAACATCTTATGAGCTGTTACACCGACGAAAGCCGAATTTAGAGTATCTAGAACCTTTTGGGGCACCATGCACTATGTTGAATCCAAGCGAGAAGTTTAGTCCTAAAGCTGAAGAGGGATACTTTGTTGGATATGCAACCCCGCTTAAACGGGTATACAACAAGCGAACTCGTCGGGTGGAGGATTGGGCTAACGTGGAAGTTCAACGGTATACTCAAAATTTGCAAGGCACGGGTCCTGATTGGATGTTTGATTACAAAGATTTCTTTGAATCATTCAATCTAGATAGCTTGGTTGAAGAAGCTGTTATCAGATTACTTTACGAGTGTGAAAATGCGGCGACTTCACCGTTGGTGCGTCCGATCACCGTGAACCCCCTACCAGCTTCTAATGATACCAATGCTCCTATACAAGAGGAAGAAGTGTTTCAGGAGGCTTCTACTTCATTAGACTCTTCAGAATCTGAAGATGAACAATTTGAAGAAGTCATTCTTGAGCATGCAGAAGAACCAGAGGCACCGCCAGTGAACCCAACTCCAAATCCAGATATTGCTTCATCGTCTAACACGGGTCATGATCTGGATGCTGTAGAGAACTTGACTACTCAGACGGGAGTTACTGTACCTGAATATCCGGAATCTCGGATTCATCGTATTCACCCGCTGGAGCAAGTTATCGGTGATCCTGGAAGCAGTGTGATGACCAGAGGGCAGCTGCGAAGTGTTAACTCGCCAGAGAGTTTTGGTGCTTTAGCGTTATATGCCAAAATTCAACAATCTGGTAGTCAAAATGATTGGTCGTTTGCGTGTTATGTGTCACAGGTAGAGCCAAGGACATACAAGGACGCTTTGCGGGAGGACGCCTGGGTTGAGGCAATGCAGGAGGAGTTATTACAATTCCAGAAATTGGGAGTTTGGACGCTCACGGATTTGCCGCCTGGAAGAAAGAAGATAGGCACTAAATGGGTGTTTAAGTGCAAGAAGGATGATCGTGGGGTTATTGTTCGTAACAAAGCCAGATTGGTCGTGCAGGGATTCCATCAAATCGAAGGGATTGATTATAACGAAATCCATGCACCGGTAGCACGCATTGAAGCTATTCGGATGTGCCCTGCGTTTGCTTCCCATAAGAAGTTCAAAGTCTATCAAATGGACGTCAAGAGCGCATTTCTGTATGGGAAAGTCAAGGAAGAGGTTTATGTCGGGCAGCCACCAGGCTTTGAGGACCCAATCCACCGGGATAAGGTCTACGTGCTTAACAAAGCTTTATATGGCTTGCACCAGGCTCCGAGACAGTGGTACGAGGAGCTAAGTACATACCTCATCACAAAAGGATTTAAGCGCGGACTCGTCGACTGCACCCTATTCACGAAGAAGTCAAGGGATGATTTGCTTCTGGTGCAGATTTACGTTGATGATATAATATTTGGTTCAACTAACGAGCTTTTATGCAGGGAGTTCGAAACTGTCATGCAGGAAAAGTTTGAAATGAGCGCAATGGGGAAGATGCAGTTTTTCCTAGGCTTGCAGTTGGACCAAAGACCCACGGGGATCTTCATTCACCAGACGAAATACGTATCCGAAGTCTTGAGCCGGTTCCAGATGGAGGATTCCAAGCCGATGGATACCCCGATTCAACCCAATCACGGGATTGGAGTGGACGCTAAGGGGGAGCTGACGGACCCTTTTACATACAGAGCAATCATCGGATCTCTGATGTATTTGACGGCGTCTCGACCAGATATTATGTATGCAACGTGTCTCTGTGCCCGCTATCAATCGAAGACGAAACAAAGTCATCTGACGGCGGTCAAGTGTATCCTTAGATATCTGAAGGGTTGTCCCTCAAAAGGACTTTGGTACCCTAATGATGATGATTTCGATTTTATTGCTTTTAGTGATGCAGATTGGGGCGGCTGTGATAAAGATAGTAAATCTACTACAGCTGGTTGCCAGTTTTTA
Source organism: Ambrosia artemisiifolia (assembly GCA_032199755.1). Classification (NCBI taxonomy): domain Eukaryota; kingdom Viridiplantae; phylum Streptophyta; class Magnoliopsida; order Asterales; family Asteraceae; genus Ambrosia; species Ambrosia artemisiifolia. Next base: position 30,128,198 of record CM063523.1, on the reverse strand, counting down.
GGGAGCAGGTTAGTCACCTGGCAATGTAAGAAGCAGACTTCCGTGGCGCTGTCTACCTGTGAAGCCGAGTACATTGCAGCCTCGAGTTGCTGTTCGCAAGTGCTCTGGATCCAACAGCAGATGGTGGATTACGGTTTGCAGTTTCTTAAAACCCCTATACACTGTGACAACGAAGCCGCAATCGCATTAACTAAAAATACTGAAAATCATTCTAAAGCGAAACATATCCGGATCAAATATCATTTTATCCGTGATTGTTACGCTAAAGAATTGATAGATATGGTCAAAATCCATACTGACTACCAACGTGCAGATTTGTTTACAAAAGCTTTTGACAGATCCCGCTTTGAATATCTTTTAAAAGTAAACAACATAAAGGAAAAACAGGACTAATCGGCACCTCGGTTTATCGCTTTTTAGTTTTATTATTTTTCTTATTTTTGCTAATTGGGAGTTTCTCTTTGCTAATTGGGAATTTCTCTTTACTATTGTAATCCTCAAAGAAGTTGATGCTTTCGAGTGGATTGTTTCTTTCAAATTTTTATTTTATTGTTTTTCAGAAAAATTAAAAACCCAAAAATATGTTCTTTATTTTAGGGGGAGCCATTTTATCAGAAAAACCAAAAACATTGAAAAATTCAAAAAGACCTAAAAATTAGAAAATCCAAAATGATTTCCTGGATAAAAAGAGGAAATGATAGTACATCAGTGGGGATCTGACACAGGCTAAAGAATTGTATAGTAATATGAGGCGTGTGTTGATTACGTGTGATATGCTGATAGGCTTCGTAGACGAAATATTGCGTGCATTAGTGATACAAACATAACGAACTACACGTTCGTGGCTGAACACCTCATGGGCATATGGTCTTAGTATCGTAATTTCGTTTGATAGGATTGCCAAAATCTGAGGTTTCGGGTCGTTATGTTATGGTTATCCGGGGTATTCTGATTAAACTTTTGTCGTATTGATTTACGGACCTAGTTTCATCAGAATATTTGCTAAAAGAGCTTAAATGCCAAAAACCGAAAGTTACCGAATTGAGGAACTTTATGTTTTATTGATCAAAGATCATTATTACATCGTATTGACTTACTGGTGCAAATCAGTTGTTGATATCAGCCTCAACCTAGTGTATATGCACATGTTACTCTGCTGCATTCGTTTGCTGACCTGTACACCTCTGTGCTATATACTTTGTAACTTTTACGGATAACTCTGGCATAATCACGCGTTACGACGAAGCTTTGTGCAATTACTTGATACGGGAGTATGTCGTGTGTGTGGGCACCACAACGTGTTAGTCTAATACACCTAACTCGTATCATTTTAAAGCATTGCGTAATAGTCTGCATGTGAGCTTCAGTGGACCAATATATCAGCAATTGCCGTATCACATACTGTTTCTAATGATAATATTAAACAAACAGATCAACGCTGTGATCAGATTTCTCAGTAAACTGATATGATCCTCTTACCGGATATCACAAAATGTTTACTGCTTTCATTTACTTTATTGCATTTTACTTTTATTGTCAAAAAGATGCAAAATCCAAAAAGATTTTAGGTGTGTTTTGATAAAATTTCAGAAAAACCAAAATTTTTGCATTTCTGCTTTATTTTTGATAACCGACGGTTGCTTGATTGTCAATTTCTGAGATTTGATAACACCATCTGGGCTTTGTATCATTCAAAAAGTGAAATTATGAGTTTTTGAAGTTTAACAGATTGAAAAATGTTGAACGGGATTCGAATTCGTGATTTGGCAAAATTTTCAGATTTTTCCATTTCACATTCGCCCCTTAATTGGGTCGAATGTGAAAAAATCTTCACATTCGGGCATTTATTCTGGGCGAATGTGGGTTTGTTTACACACATTTCACATTTTCGAACCCTCTGTATAAAATTTTTCAAAAATTTTCACCCGAACCAAGACTTGTTGTTGGATTTCTTTTGATTTGTGTTTCTTATTCCCAAGTGTTTAGTGATCATTTTCCTACCTAATTCACAGGTAATGGAGAAGAAACAAGCTCAGAATCGATCTTTTTGCGATTCGGCTTAGGGTTTTTAATCTGAGACGATTGAGTGGTCTTTGTTGCTTGATTTTGTTAACCGATCAATCTCCATCAGTTTTAGGGGGAGAATGTTTAAGGAATTAGGATTGTATCATGTTTTAGAGGGTTAATTTGATTGATTAGAACATAAACCCTATTTCCTTTATGAAAAACTGATGTAAATTGATGAATAAGAACAATTGGTCATATACGAATGCTAATCGGCCACAGTAGTACACATTTCAATCAGTATTACATGTTAAAAACGAAGATGAGAAATTTTTGAATTTTTGGGGTTAACCAGTTTCACCTTCGGGTCACAAATTGGGCGAAGGTGGAATAGAACGGACGAAGGTGATATATATTGGGCAAATGTACTTTTTAACAAACAGATTTTCACATTCGACCTAAATATTTCACATTCGTACCAAATTTCCTACATTCGACCAATTACAAAACGGGCGAATGTGGATCCTGAAAATCTTAAAATTTTAAATTTTTGTCGTTTTCGTGTTTTGACGTACTTTTCTGATTTTGAAGTACAGATGGCTGAGCAACAAGAAAATATTGAGACTCAAGTGGAGAATGTCGTTCCAGATCCAGTTCAGGAGACTGTTCAGGAGGCTAAAGCATCTGTTCCGATAAGTTGGCCGTTCGAACGATCTCACAACTGCTGTGCTTATCTTGGTGATGTAGAAAAGAACACAGAGTTCACTGGGATCATTGAGTTCTTGAAGAGGAGCAGGATTGTGCATGCTTTAGCTACACCAACGATTATCTACAAAGACATTGTTGAAGACTTTTATAAGAATGCGAAGTATGATTTCTGGGAGAATCAGACGATAATCAGAAGCAAGATATAGGGGATGGAGATGTTTTTGACGGAGTCTGATATTAGAGAAGCACTTCAGATCAAGTTTGAAGTAAGTGAAGATCCCAGGGAGTTATCATGGACTGAACAGAAAGCTTGTTTCTTGAGGATGAAGTATAAAGGACTGATCACTGATGGTTCTATGCACAAAGGGAAGCTGAGTGTGCAGTTCAAATACTTTGCACATGTCATTATTCACGTGTTTGGTTGTGTAAGCGGTGGATATGACGTCATGAGAAGAAGTTTAAGCTCATTGATAGTTGCGTTGACTCTCAACAAACCATTCAATGTTTCTGGGATGATACTGGATCGTATGCTGGAAATGCTTAAGGGTTTGAAGAAGAAGTATTTCATGCTATATCCTAGATTTCTGATGATGATTTTTGACCACAAATATCCTAATTTGAGGAAGGATCCAACCCAGGTTATAGGTCAAGATCACATGAACATCCGTACTTTGGTGAGGATAAAAGGATACAAGGGTGTGCCTGATGAAGATAAGCCACCATACAGGAGATTGTTTGGAGCTTTAGCTAAACAGGATTACACTGATCCTGGAAAGAACAAGGCTAGACACACTGAGAGTGATTCAGATAATGACGATCCTTTAGTGTATGCAGATGCAAATACTAAGAGGAAAAGACAGGTTGTTAATCCCGGAGCCAAAGGGAAGGGTAAGGGAAAAACAGACCAAGGGAGTTCTAAGCAACAAGTGGTGAGAAAGAAAACTACTGCTAAAAAGGGAACAAGTTTAGTGGATGAAGATTCTGTTGATTCAGAAGAAACAGAGGTGGATGAACAATGGGATTCTGATGAAGAAGGAATTAGGACCACCAAACGTAAGGCCACTATGGTTGGTGAGTCTGAATCTCTAAATAAGTCTATTGAAGAAGCAGAACAGCAGAAGAAGTCTGTTAATGTTGAAGAAGAAGGTTTAGGTGTTGATATGGATGAACTGAGTGCTGGAGAGACTGTTGTAGTGAATTTGCCAAAACCAAAACACAAATCAATGGCAAAGAAATCAAGCACTAAACAGTTGAGGGAGAAAGAGATTGCCCAGCTGATGAAAGGAAAAAGATTACCCGATGCTGGTACATCATCAAAGTTGTCTTCACCAGTTACTAAGAAGCAGAAAAAGACTAAAGAGGCTGAGACATTACCAGTTGATCAGTTTAACGTTGCGCTGGATAATGTTTTGGATATGTTCAGGAAGCCTCAGAAGGAAAAAGCTAAAGAAGTTGAGCCATCCAAATCCAAGAAAGCCACTGTTGCTGATGATGTGATGAAGCAGGTGAATAAGAAGATGGATGATATGATGAAGATGATTGTAGCTCAACAAGCAGAAATTGCTAAGTTTAAGCAAAATGAGGAGAAAATGCTTCAGATTGTGGTTGCTTCGAAGTCTAATCAAGATGAGATTGAGGAGAAAGTTAAGAAGCTTGAAGCTAAAAATAAGAAGCTTGAGGGTAAATGTTCAAAGAACAAGAGTACGATAAAGGTGATCAAAGAGGATAACAAAGAACTAAAGGCTGAAAACAAACGCCTTAGTAATTTGTTAGACAGTTTGTATAACGTAGCACCCAAGTTGAGGGACGGTGAAGAAGACAAAGAAAAAGAGGTAGAACAAGTAGACTTTGATCCTTCTGATTCTGAGAAAGAAAAAGATGATGATGAGGAAGATGAGGAGTCTCAGAAAAGTGATGATGAGGATTCTAAGAAAAGCGATAAAGATGATGATGATGATGCAGAAGGGTCTGGGAGTAAGAATGATGATGACAGTAGTGATAGTAGTGGTGATGAAGGGGGAGATGATACAAGCAAGTTTACATTTGAAAAGAGAACACCAAAGAAGAAAGATGCTGGAGAATCTAGTTCTAAGAAGAAGAAAGGTGAGAATGTAGATTCAGATGAAAGTATCTTTTGGAACGAAAAGGTGAGATCTCTGAATGATGATGCAAAGAAAGTTTATCGAGATATGTTAGAGAAAAGAGAATGGACGATAGAGTTCACAGGTCGTTTTGCTGAGATATTCCAGACTGATGATATGAGATATGAACTGGAATACAACGATCCTGATCTTGAAGAAGGTGAAGTACCTGCTACTGTGGCTAAGGAAATTCTTGATGGCCTTGCACAGAGAGTAGGGAAATCATTTGAGGAGTTTGTAATGGATGAGTCGATTCCAAATATTCCTGAAAAGGATATTGGAAATCACTCAGATGATAAGAATACTCCAGAAATGGATGAAGTGGAGATTGAAGATATTACACATGAGGAATATCCACAATACTTTAGATAAAATGATGAAAATGTGATATTTCCTGACTTCACTGAGATTCCAAACACTTCTGCGAAGAAGAAAGCAAAGAAAAGGAGTGAAGAGTTTGTTGAGAAGGTGTTTGGAGCTGATAAGCAACAATCTTCAAGTCAATCTGATGAATTGAAGAATTACTTGAAGAAGTTGAGGGAAATGGATGAAAACCGACCAAAGCCTGAAGCTCAAGGAAGTTTCTATAGATTTCACAATGCTAAGTTCAAAGGCAGAGCTCTCGGGTGGACTTATTTGGGTAGACTGAAGTGTTTAGCTGCCAAATGGGAATCAGGAATTCTGTATTTTTATAGATTCATTGATTTGCTAACTCTACCGTATTGGGCGGTTAGAGATCTGTGCAGATTCCTAATGTCTGGAGCTTCAGTGAATAATACACATGTCGGTTGGTGTGCAGATAAGTTAGTGTGGGAAAGTAGAACGAAGTGGAACAGGTTCAAGCCTCAATATCCTAGAAGAAAAGTTCACAGGGATATTGATCCTAAAACCAAATTGAAGAGGGTAACTTTGATCTACAAAGCACCTGAAGTGATGAGAAAGATACCTTTGATGCCTATGCCACAACATTTCAGTGCTGACTTTATATTCTGGTACTACGATTGGAGAAAAGCTGAAGCTGTGATTGTTTTGAGAGATGGGAAGGACAAATACAAGCATGTTCATGTATTTGATCCTATGTGGTTGATAAACTGTACCTTCGAAGACATCATCATGCTTTTCTACAATCCGATTCATCATGAGGCTAACGATGCTGAACAAGCAAAGAAGTATACTCAAGTTGTAGGAGTTTGTTTTGCGTATGATATAAACTCGGGGAGTAACTTGGATGCTAAGCTTGGCAAAATGGTGAAGATGGCTAATGTGTCAAAACCAGTGAAGAGAAAGTTGGAGCCGGAAATGACTAAAGAGCAAAAGAAACAGCTCAGAATTTATTTGTTGAACAAAGCAATGGACGAAGACAGAAAACGATCCAATCAATAGTCGAGGGGGAGTTGTAGATGCACGAAGTGCGACTAGTGATTGGATCTACAAAGTTAACATATGTTAGAAAAGTTGCTGATGGATTGAAAGTGGAATAACTGGGCGAATGTAGAGCAGAATGGGCGAAGGTAGAAGCTATCTGGGCGAAGGTAGACTGGACCTGATCAGAAGAACACATTCGTACCCTAGAGTGGGCGAATGTGGAAGAAGTCCACATTCGACCATCACTAGTGGGCGAATGTGCAGACACTATATATAGAGTTTGTGTGTTTTTGAGTTATAGAGAGTTTTAGTTGAAGTGTGTGTTTGTGTCAGGTTCTAGGTGTAATTGAGAAAGTGTTTAAGTGGTCTAGATTAACGTGTGTGTGATTGTAATTGAATATTTGAGAAAGTTAATCTATGAAAAAGCTTTGAAAATGATGTTTACTGTGTTTTGATCCGAGTTTTATCTGTTTGATCAGAACTAGGGTTTCCGCACCTAGTTTTGTTACTTGTATGATCAATTAATCCTGTTTCATCTAAAATCTTTCGTTTACAGGGATTCGCAAATCTTCCAGACGTAGAGCACGCAGGGCTTCGAACCCTAATACATTACCAATAAAATCAATATATGTAAAAAGGGGAGTGTCAAATTATTTTATGGTAAAAAATTCATTTATTTCAATTATTTTGAAAGTCTAGAGTTATATGGGTTTAAAGAGGAAGTGAGTAGTTGTAGTCAACTTTTTGATATTCTTCCTTCATCGCTTACTTATCTTGAAATAAATGGATTTGAGAAATTGGTCCCGAGGAATCTTTAGAATTACCACTGCTTAGCTTTCAATTCGCCTCTGACCATCAAATGAAATGTGAATAATCCGCCCTCTTTTCTTTGAAAGAAGGGGCGCTTCCGGTTCTGTCGGTACCAGAATATTCGGTTTGATAACTTGCTACTAATTCTTCTTCTGCTTCCGGTAAATCAAAAGGTAATCATTCACACTCGGCTAGGGAAGAAATTAGAAAAACAAGAATTATAATATCGTAGCTGCTCATGGTTAGTTTGGCCGATTGATCTTCCAATATGCTAGTTTCAACAACTCTCGTTCTTTACATTTCTTCCTAGCTGCTTGGCCTGTAGTAGGTATCTAGTTACTAACTTAGATAGATACTTATATCTATTTATGTAATAATAATTTAAGTAATAATAATTCCAATTTAGAATTATCAAATTATAATGAGTAAGATATCCTTATATATATAATAAGATATCCTGATATTATCAATAATAAATTGAAATACCGCAAGGTATATTGGTCAAGGTTTCATGATTACCTTATTACACGCGAATTTTTTACCTGTAACTATTTAATACCCCTACGAAAAAATTATCACATCCGAGCATTTCTAAAACTTAAAACTTAAGTTTGGATTAAAAATCCGGTTTATTTTAGTTTTATCTTTTCTCCCACCTTCAGAATAATAAAACTTGGTTCATTCGACACGTACACGTCATGGACATCCTGCTTTTCTATATTATAGAGACTTGTATATAATTATTGAGAGTGAAGATATTATACACAATGTGTGTGTTCCGCCCAAAAGTTTTATTGATCGTGAAATATCATTGAGAAATAGGAATCTGTGTTATCAAAGGATTTCCTGCGATTATTTCTATTATGGAATGAGTCAATAATCCCCTTTGGTATCTTATTGAACAAAAATGGTGATATTGTTCCTCTATTGATAAAGAATTTCGATTTTTAGCTAGTCTCATGATCATCCAATAAGAAGGGTTTCAATCATCTTTATCAATAAAATCATCACGAAGTAAATTAACAAAGCCCAAAGTGATTTCTCTTTCCCCTTCAAGTTTACCCACTACGGTACTGGAATGAATGTGATCTCCGACAGACATATGTAACGGTTTAGCTAGTACACGGATGTGCATACCATGATTCTTCTGTCTATCAATAACCGCATGCATTGCCCAAAAGGGAAGGGCCTTTCCCTCTGGGGGTAGGAAAATCATGATCAGGATAACAGACCAAAAGCTATGGAACTTGGATGTGTTGAACACCAGAAAACTATATGAATGTTTTATTTATTAACTTAACGTTAACGCGCGGATATACCTAATCTATATTTCCATCTTCTCTCTTCTTTTATTGCCCTCCTGTCCTATACCAGGAATATCAATGAGTCTGATTATTGCAATTGCTCAGGATACCCTATTTTTGTTCAAGGCTTTTAATAAACTCCCTACAGTAGTTCGTCTTGGACCATTAAGTAAGAAGCGATGGAAACGATGGAACTGTGAATTAGAGGAGGATTTATTCAATCACATAGTTTGGTGTGACAACAGTCAACGATCCAGGTCAATATCCGTACGCATTTCAATCACTACTGTCATCTTATGTGCATATTCAGGCTTGTTGCATAGACAATACCCCCCAGTCTAGTGAAGCATGAGTTATTCAGAAAACCCAACAAAAACTAACTGTTTATGCATACAACACCCGGACAATCACCAAACAAACACCTAAAGAGGTTACTACACTCTAACACATGATAAATTCTCTCTAACACATGTATACGAATCCTACACAACATCAAGTGATAACCTAGTGTTAATACCCCCCCCCCCCACCAACACATGGTAACTTCCTAACAATACATGTGACTGTATTAACAACCAAATACTCCATGGATTCACAAAATACATGTTAATGTCATCAACAAGTGCCATGAAACTTAACTAAAACCCGACAATATAGCCCCGAATGGATATTCCTATATCTAGGGTGACTCGAGGTTCTCAAACAAACCAATTAGACGTGGTACAAGAATATGTTATCTAAACATATGTATACCAACTAACTTTCAAAACCTTGTCCCCACTCCTAACCTATATTTGATAAGTCAAGTAAAAAATAAGCAAACAAACTTATAATGGAGTTCACAAGACAAAAATCATATATATATATATATATATATATATATATATATATATATATATATATATATTCGCATATATACACGAAACCACAAGTACACAACCATAAATACCTATAGTAGACCTACACATACACACATACACTTGACAAGTTCCTTTCCTACAATTCATCACCCCTTTTTCCTTTGTTGATGTCGGCCGAAGTTTCCCAAGGACACCAAGTGTCCTTTTCACACACAATCTTGCTATACTAAACTAGGAAACATCCAAAGAAGCCCCATCATTCCACACAAGAAACAATTCCTTAATATGCCTCTCTAGGTGATCGGCTAAAAGGGACAAAAACTTGGAAGGCACATGCTATTTCACCAATATAGAAAGCATGCTAGAACACTTGATACAAGTCAACCTACCTTCTTTTGTAATCGGCCAAGACTCCAAGACAACCATGTGTTGTCAACATCATCCAATCATACTAAAACACAATCAACCTACGACCCTAATCCCTGCCCCAAGTTAGTTGATCATTCCTTTTTCTCTATCTTGGCCGCAAACTACCTTCCAGCCCTCTATTGTCACTTTCACACAAAGATTGCAATGAGATACCTTGGGAATGAGGCACCAATCTTTATCGCAAAGATCATGTCCTATTCCCTTGTCTTGTAGTAGGCCGAAAAAGTATTAGGGGAAGCAAGATAGTGATTAGTTGTTAATATACACAAAAAATGGTACCAAGACAAAGCTATGACAAATTACAAAGCTAAGTCAACCTTCGTAACTAAAACCCGATGTGCACCAATCAGCCATATCAATGGAATGCATGCTAGTTTACACCAAATGATGATTAAAAACAAGAATCAATGCACTTCCCAAGATGATGAACCATTACCTCTTATTGTTTTGTCCTCACTATAATCGACCCCTTATAAATAGGCTTGAGGATCACCATCATTTTCACACAAAGAAAACCTTTTCTTTCTTGATCATTCTCGGCGCAACACTAGCACTCCAATTTCAAACCCATTCTCTTTCCAAGAATCAAGATACAAGCATAGGAGGTGATTAGAGACCCGAAGGTTCCTCCACAACCTTGTAATTCATAAGGTACATGTTATCAACTCAATGTCACTTCAATTCTAGTATGAAATAACCGGCCACATTGAGGATTATCCGACTCTTGATCTATTGTCACACCACGCCAACGGCGGAAACACGTGGCGCAACGCTCGAAAAGTATATCAAAGTCTAGATTAACACAAACAATAATTATTTAGAAAAGATCATATTATTAAGACGTCGTAAGATGTTTTCGTTGTCCCAAACGTACACATCCATACAAGTTTAATTTAAACAAAAGGGTTTTTCGACTATATTCCGAACCTACGGAAAATAAGAGTAAAACCCCCAAAAGACCGACGTCCCCGTTTCCCCCGCACTAGCCATTCCTTTCAGCAGCCTAATTGCCTGAAAGATATGTTTAAAAGACACGTCAATATATACATATTGGTGAGTTCACAGGTTTTAATTTCACATAGCAAAACATTGCAATACCGGCATGTAACGGAAATATAATATAAGTAGTGTCATATATGTAGAGTAGCTAGCTCCTACATGACGATGGCGACTCCCCCTCGGGCCCATAACCAAACCAAGACTATATAACAGATTGCCCCGCGAGTTGCTTCTTGGACAACAACTCAGTTCAGAATACATGCACCTCTTGTCTTTACCGGGTTGACGCTATCAACCAGAGGTGGGCCTTGTCAGGCACCGATAGTACTACCCAGATATCCCTTTGGTTTCATTTCCCTGAATTAATGGTTACAGTAAACAGCGCGGTCTTACCCCAAGTGGTTTCCAGTTACCCAGGTACCCATCGTGCTAAATATTATATTCCACATGTTACAGCAATTTAACAAAACATATCTTTCCCCCAAAAACGTAAAAACAGTTTAAAATGGGGTCGTGAAAACTCACCTCAAACTCAGCGTGCACAAATACCAGAGAATAGCAGATATCCAAGGTCAAATACCTACAGGCGTTCTTAGACGTATAAGTCACTAGGCCTATCATGTGTGTTTTACCGGCAAGTTGTACACCCAACTCCCAACAACACAATTGTTATACAATTCCCCGTTTAAAACATGTGCCTAGGTCCGTTGGTGATGGATTACCCCCGTTATAAGTTTCACTTAACTTATGTTTAATAAACAAATCAACATTATCCTTGAAGTTAGTTAGGTTCGTCGTCGCGAACTAAGATCATTTTCCGATCACATCATGATCTTATTATTTAATATATGTGTTTTCAATATATTTACTAACTCGGATAAACTTATCTCCGACTCGACTCACTTTACCGCATAATTACTTTCCGATTAAGTAGTTATACTAGGATCTTGTCGATCGAGATTTCATTTTCCAACTCTCGCCTCGACTCACTTTACCGTATATTTATTAAATAAATATACTAGGTTTTTGTCGATTTGATATTCCTCGACTCGAGTCACTGTTCCATATATTTATTTTCCCATTCAAATAAATATACTAAGATCTTGCCGATTCGACTTTCCATTTTATAACTTTCGACTCGACTCACTGTTCCATATATTTATTTTCCCATTTAAATAAATATACTGAGATCTTGTCGATTCGATTTTTATATTTTAACTTGTTAAGTTCTCGGACTTAACCAAATTTTACGTGCGCAATCTTTAAAGATTACTTTACGATTAAGTTCTCCCACGAATACGTTCCAACACTTAGGAAAGTGTTATATATATATTTTTCACCCATGATAGTTCATATATTCTATCTCATAAGATATATATTTCCTTGACGTAATATATATTTGTACCTCGTACGATATATATTTTCTCGTCCGTTCTACATCTTGTCCGATAACTTGTCGTGTTAAAACATATTCATGTCCGAACGTTTAACTTATATATTTTCGCTCCACAAATAATATAAGTTACGTATATATATATATATATTTTGTAGAAATAAATACTTCACGTCGAATATTATTTTCCTACTTCCAAAAATATATATGTATTTAGTTATTCATATCAAATTTCCGACAATATGATTTACTCGAAATTAATCACCATTAATTTCACCATATTTTTATTTATACTTTTGACACCAAACTTTCTACAGTTGCATTTTTAGACTTAAGTTCCCAAAATGTCCATTTTAGTCCCTCAACTTTTAAAGTTAAAACATTAGTCCCTTAACTTCTAAAAGTTGCATTTTTCCATATTAACTTTCAAGACTAGCATTTTTCTACTACACTAGTAGACTTTAAAGGATCATCTTTTTAATGTTGGATTATTTTTACATCTAAACACTTTTATTAGTCTCATCCACCATTAATAAGGTTACTAATATGTGTGGTTAGTGTATTATGTCCAACAAGTCCCAATTTCATCCTTCAAGTAGTAGACCTCAAACATGTAACTTTTATCATACTAATTTCGTTAACAAAATAAGACTTAGACAAGTCTTATATTTTCAATATTTGATGATTATAGTCACTTTTAAGTTCATTCAAGTTCATTTAACAAGTTACATTCAAACCCTTTTTGTGTTCAAGTCTTTATGAGTTAAATAAAGATTGCAAAACACTACATGTATCCATCATCCATAATCGGCCCATAACAAAACTACTAGACACCATTTTAATCTTTAAAATCTTATGTTAAAAAAAACTTGTTAAACACTTGTGTACAACTTGCTTTAACAACATTAAAACATAAACTTTTAAAAGCAAAATCAAGATGAAGAATACTTACAACTAGCACAAGGCTAGGGAAGACAAAATCACTTGATTTGGATGAGGTTTAGTGTGTTCTTCCAAGGGGTTAAGCTCCTAGCTTGATAACACACACTTAGGGTATGGAAATGGATGATTTTATGTGAGATTTTAGTGTTGAAACTTGAAAATGGTGTGTTGCTTTTGGACTCAAACTCACGGCTCTTCAAGAGGAGAAAAGAAGAAGATTTTGTTGTTGTAGATATTATCTCAAATGGATGATTATATAAAAATCTTCAAAATCTCACAAAATCTTATAAAATATTATGTTCCATACCTAAATCTACAATCTTTGAAAAAATAAAGATTGTGGCATGGGGATGGATATGGCCGGTTTATTTGGGGGATTTTGTGGGGCCCAAGTGCCTCACAATATCTCCCATTTTACACAAACTTGTACCGCGTATTTTTCGGGTTTCGTTCGGGTTTTATTCGGTTTTTATTTACGCGTTATCCGGACATTATATTAACCTCAATTAACCCTTAAACATTGCCTAGTTTAAGTGTTGGTTGGTTATTTAGGCTTTGATTGGGTGAAATTATAATTTACACGCGTATCGGGTGCGATACGCGCACTTTATTCGTTACCGGGAGATTTGTATGTAAAGTTTTCACTTATGGTTTTGGAGTTCCAAAACCCATTATATTTTGTGAAAATACCCTTTATTTTATATCCTGGGTGTCCGGGATAATTTTTGTTTATTAAATTTTTACTGGGTAATCACCAACGTCCGTTCCAACACAAGTCAATTTGCACGCGATTTCGCCGTGCTTCAAATTAAACACATGCATTCCTATGCATCTTATGGGGAATTTGCTATTCTCTAAATGCCAAATTAATATAATTAATTCAAAATTGCACGTAATTAAGTTAATCACAAATAATTAATTTGTACGGAATTACCTCATTTTTGCCGTTTGTTACATCTATGATCCTCTAAGCAATCGATCAAACATATATAAAAGCTATGATTTTTATAAGCATTGCCTTGTTCATGGTTACCTTGTTTCTTAACATACACGATTCACACACGCCACATAAACCGGTCTAACTCCATCACATAATATCACAAATGTTTTGGCCAACCATCGGCCTATAAAAGGTGACCACGTGATCGATTTTATAAACTAAAACTCACATGATTTGTGTTCTCAAAGATAAGGTAACACAGATAGATTAACAATTGGGTTCCACCATTTGTGCACCTAGTCACATTTCATAGTTATAATCACACCCTAACCGACCCCAAACAACTCTTTTTGAGCCCATACATGATCGGGTTCCGGTCTACACAACACACTTGTGTCGGCTATAATACTCTAACATATGTTAAGATAGGACGAAATATGTGTTAATATTATTTTGGAATAAAAATGGCTTAAACTATGATAAAACACCCATCTTATTTAAAAACCAACCACACATACTTGGTTGAGAACAAACTATAGCCCATGTCTAGCATGCGGGACCAATATTACAACAAAACGCCAGAATATCCGGAATTGTACCCTTTTCAAGTACACAAACCAATTATAAAATGTCACGTATATAAAAACATAGCCTACCTACACTAAAACCAAGGCTCACAAATGTCGGGTGAACAATTTGTATGATAAACAACAAAACCGTACGACTTACTATGTCCCTAATGATCATAGCGTATCATCTGGACGGTAGCCATCTCACATTGTCAGCTTTACTAGACCCCACGTGACATTTTCAGGTGCGTTTCACGGCCCCATTTTACTGCTTTTACATTTTGGGGGATAAACATGTTACATTTCCAGTACAATTTACAATTTTGTGTTAATTCTATCATGATTGCCATGTGGAACATGAGAAATTTGATTCATGAGCTCACTAGTCCTCGTATTACATTTACTGTAAAGATTAGCTATCAAAAGCCATGGAACATTTTAATAGATCTATTGGGTTGACACCCCCACTCTTGGATAGTCGCTCTAACCGGTTACATACAAAAGAGTGTTAGTGTTCTACTCTACATACATTGTCTTCGGTATAAAATGCACGAGGCACAACAGTCAAGAGGTTATGATGTGGGACTCATGGTTCTCATAGTGATCATTTGCCTAGCTAGCTTATGATTTGTCACACGTGAATTACACAAGCATTTTACTTAGTACACTCAAACCTGTGAACTCACCGACATTATTGTTGACCAATCTTTTATGCATGTTTTTAGGTAACTAGTGATGAGCAATGGGGATTTGGGAGAGGGGTTTCAGCAAGCACTTGGTGGTACCTTAGTTTTAATATTATGTATTTCAGACACTATTTTCTGACTATGTTGTGTTACTTTTAATAATCTGTGACAATATCCATCCTATGGTGGTACTATTTTAATTAAAATTGGGTGTTGCTTGAACCTCGTGCTTGAAAACTTTTCGAGGTTGCATTCCCGTGTTTCCGCCTTGGTGGGGTGTGACAGATTGGTATCAGAGCACAAGGTTATAAGAAACTAAGATTCTTTTGAGTCAACTATACCCCAAAGTAATTTTTCGAAACGTTTTCACAAAGTACCACACCGACTCGCCTTGCCCCTCTCAAATCTCAAGCTACTCCGTAACAAAATCCAGGTATGATGGTTTATTTGTTTATATACATGTTTATTTACATATATATGCATGCGTATGGCAGGATCATGGCTATTGCCATCGACCTTACTGTTCTGTCTGATTCTGAGTACGACTATTTGGTAGACGGTACTCCAGAGGAGGATTTCCCTCTTACCCAACGTGTCCCTATTCCCTACGAGGCCCCCGAGTACCCTCATTCTGGAGTAGGATGGATTTCTGACTCCGAGATGGACATTGACCCTGCACCTCTGGTTAGGCGGACTTCCGATGACGATACCGAGTATGACGTCCCCATTTCTCTTGCTGACCCTGACGTCCACTCTTCGGTGATCCCTACCACTGTCCCTACTGCCCCAAGTCTGGCACCGTCTTTTCGTCTTGACCGCACGGGCTGTACTCTCCAGAAGTACACACCCCATAAGAGAGTGCGCCAGACCGTGGTCATTTCTCTTCCTGCACGTACTCCGGTTGTTTCCATGCCTGCTGACCCTGTCCTCGATGGCGAACCTATCCAGCCCGCTGACCCCGCACCGGAGTTACGTATCACGGAGGCACTCGTACCGGTGGCTGAGCGAGCCGACACCGAGACTGAGGAGGCACTCACAGGCCCGCAAGCGGCCTTACCTTCCCAGCCTTACTAGTGACTTAGCTCATCGAGATGAGGAGGATGACCATGAGGCTATGACATTGGGAGGATCGTCTGGGAAACCACTTTACATGGAGCGCGGTGTTATTCACTCTCATGACGCAAAGTTGGTTGCTATGGGTGTGCGCATCTGGGAGTTGGAGACTCGTATGGAGGAGGCTAGCTGTAGTTATGGGGAGAGTAGAGGCAGAGAGATGCATCGAGAGCTTGGAGAGGAGGATGACGGAGATGACACAGGGCTTACGAGACGCGGTCATTGCTTTAGCTGCTACCTTTCCATCTTCATCTTCTTCTTCTTAGTATACTTTGTGGTTGTATTTGATGTTACTCTTGGTTGTGTTGCATTATTATGAACTGTTGTTGTGATATTTTTGGTAGTTTAAAATTACTGTGGTTCATCTGCCCGTCTTTTGTACTAAAACTTATGTATTTTGGTATGTATGGCTTACGTTAGTATGTTATTTATCGTTGTTCTGTTCTGTCTATTCTTTTGTCTTGTGGTTGTGATTGATTTGCAATGCGTGGTTATACTTGATTGTTACATTTGTATGAACGACAATATTTAAAGAATATGTGTCTTACACTTTTGATATGTGTCATATTAGAAGGAAATCTTGCAAACTCGACAATCTGCATGAACCAACGATGGCGAACCATTACCGGCCACTCCTACTGAGCTAGCTAGAGTGATTGCGGAGGCAATTGCTTGACATGACGCTGCTTGAGCCGATTCCAGCGGAGGCTCTGGAGGTATTGGTCGTTGACGGGGAAGCAAAACGGATAACGGTAGTAAATTTTGACTCTAAATTCTCTACTTACTACTCCTACGCTAAAACTTTGTGTTAATGATATTCACTATTGTATACACAGATGTTGACAACCCTGTTTGGGGATGTTCGTACAAAACTTTCATGGCTTGCAAACCATGGAACTTTCGAGGTACCGAGGGTGCCGTTGGAATTGTTCGTTGGGTTGAAAAGACTGAGTAAGTTCTTGACATCAGCGGTTACTCTGAGGACTAGAAAGTGAAGTACTCTACTTGCACTTTCCAAGATGAAGCCCTCACCTGGTGGAATCTTCAAGTTCAAACCATGGGTCGAGAGGCGGCTTACAATCTCACTTGGGCCGATCTTAAGGCTCTACTCATGGAGAAATACTGTCCTAGGAGTGAACTGCAAAAGCTGGAGGCGGAATTCTGGAATCTTTCAATAGTGGACGCTAAGGTGACTGCTTACACTACTCGTTCACATGAGCTCTCTCGACTATTTCCTCACATGATCACGCCGGAATACAAGAGAGTGGAGCGGTATATTTGGGGTTTATCTCCTAAGATTCGGAGCATGGTCACTGCGTCTGCACCTACCACTATCCAGGCTGCCGTCACACTAGATCACAGTCTGACCGAGGATGCTGTCCGTATGGGTTCGTTGAACCAAAAGGTTGCAGTTGCTAGTGAGAATTCTGGAGACAAGCGAAAGAGATCTGGCTCTAAGAAGGGTAAGAACTCACCCCTCAAGCGTCAAGAAACTGTGAAGGTTTTTGCTGCCACTGCTGCGGAGGAGCCCGAATGCAAATACAACGGGCCCTATCCCTATTGCAGCAAATGCAACTACCATCATGTTGGCACATATGACAGTATCCTGTGTAAGAACTGCAATCGCCGAGGTTACCAAACCGCTAACTACAAAACCAAAGCTACTAACACTCCACCTGCCAAGAATGAGTATTTTGAATGTGGTGCAACGGGACATTTCTGCAAGGACTGCCCCAAGCTTAAGGATCAAGCTCGTGGTCGAGCGTTTGTGCTGGGAGCCGATGAAGCACGCGATCATTCGAATGTGGTTACGGGTACGTTTCTCCTTACAACCATTTTGCTTTGGTACTGTTTGATTCGGGCGCTGATTTTAGCTTTGTGTCGACCAACTTTAAGAATTCACTTGGGTTAGAATCAACTAAGTTGGGCACACATTTTACCATAGAGTTAGCCAATGGTGAGTTAATTTCGTCTAAAGAAGTTGTTAGGGATTGTGTTCTGGAACTTGGTGCTCGTGGCATTCGCATTGATCTGCTGCCTATTCAGTTGGGTAACTTAGACATTGCCATCGGTATAGACTGGTTATCAAACATTGTGCAGAGATCGTCTGTCACGAGAAATTGCTTCGTATCCCCTTATCCGGTGGCGAGAATCTTTCGATTTGAGGAAACCGTTGTGGATCTACTCTTCGAGTCATATCTTGCGTCAATGCGTAAAAGTGTTTAAGGAAGGGTTGTGTCGCGTTTCTGGCACACGTCGTTGAACCAAAGGTCAATGATCGGAAACTCGAGGACATACCGGTAGTGCGAGACTATCCCGAAGTCTTCCCAGAAGATTTGCCTGGACTTCCACCTCCCTGGAAAGTCGAGTTTCTCATTGACCTAGTCCCCGGAGCTGCTCCAGTAGCTCGCACCCGTATCGACTGGCACCGTCCGAGATGCAGGAATTATCTAACCAATTGTAGGAATTGTTGGACAAAGGATTCATTCGCCCTAGTTTCTCTCCGTGGGGAGCACCTGTCTTGTTCGTGAAGAAGAAAGACGGAAGTTTCGCATGTGCGTCAATTACCGGGAGTTGAACAAGCTGACCATCAAGAATAAGTATCCGTTGCCAAGGATTGATGATCCGTTCGACCAGCCACAGGGTTCCAACTACTACTCGAATATCGATCTGCGTTCGGGTTATCATCAGTTGCGGATTCAGGAAGACGACATTCCAAAGACTGCATTCCGAACTCGTTATAGGCATTACAAATCCTTGGTCATGCCATTTGGGCTGACGAATGCTCCTGCTGTCTTTATGGATCTCATGAATCGAGTCTTCAAACCCTACCTAGACAAGTTTGTGATTGTCTTTTTACATGACATCTTGATCTACTCGCAAACCAAAGAAGAGCACGAACATCATCTTCGACTGATTTTGGAGCTGCTCAAAAACGAGAAGTTGTTTGCCAAATTCTCGAAATGCGAGTTCTGGATTCGAGAAGTTCATTTCCTCGGTCACGTTGTGAACGAGAAGGGTATACAAGTTGACCCCACAAAAATTGAAGCCATCAAGGATTGGGCTGCGCCCAAGACGCCAACCGAAGTGCGACAATTTCTGGGATTAGCTGGTTACTACCAACGGTTCATCGAAAATTTCTCTAAGATTGTCCAGCCACTGACTGTCTTGACGCAGAAAGACAAGAAGTTCGATTGGGGAATTAAGCAGGAGAATGCGTTCCAGGTTTTGAAGGACCATTTGTGCAGTGCTTCGATTCTTCTCTTCCTGAAGGTACCGAAGATTTCGTGGTTTATTGCGATGCTTCTCATCAAGGTCTTGGATGTGTGCTCAAGCAAAGGAATAAGGTCATTGCATATGCATCCCGACAACTCAAAGTCGATGAGAAGAACTACACCACTCATGACCTAGAGTTAGGTGCAGTGATCTTTTCCCTCAAGATTTGGAGGCACTACCTTTATGGCACTAAGTGCACTATTTTCACTGATCATAAGAGCTTGCAACACATCTTCAATCAGAAGGATCTTAACATGCGGCAGCGTAGATGGGTTGAGTTGTTGAACGATTACGATTGTGAGATTAAATACCATCCAGAAGGAATGAGTCAAGAACATGCGTGTTCGTGCGCTAGGTTTGACCATCCATACAAATCTCACAGCCCGTATTCGCGATGCTCAGCATGAAGCTCTGAAAAGTGAGAATCTGAGGGATGAGTCATTATTCAAGATTGTTAATCTATTGGAACCAAGGTCTGATGGCACAGTTTACTTCGCCACTCAGATCTGGGTGCCACGTTTTGGTGGTTTACGTGATTTAATCCTTGAGGTGGCCCACAAGTCTAAGTTCTCGGTTCATCCTGGAGCCAACAAAATGTACAACGATGTAAAGGAACTTTACTGGTGGCCAAATCTTAAAGGTGAAATTGCCAAGTACGTCAGCCGATGCCTTACCTGTTCGAAGGTCAAAGTTGAGTATCAAAAGCCATCCAGTCTGCTTCAGCAACCAGAGATTCCCGTTTGGGAATGGGAGAAAATCTCCATGGATTTCATCAGCAAGCCACCTAAGACGTCCAATGGCCACGATACGATTTGGGTAATTGTTGACAGGTTGACTAAATCCGCACATTTCTTGCTGATCAAGGAAACCGACAAGCTGGAGAAACTCGCGAAGTTGTATATCAAGGAGATTGTAACTAGGCATGGTGTGCCTATTTCAATCATTTCTGACTGAGACAGTCGATTTACTTCCTGATTCTGGAAAACGCTTATGGATGCTCTAGGCACTCGCTTAGATATGAGCACAGCCTATCACCCACAAATCGATGGTCACAGCAAACGGACTATCAAAATGTTGGAAGACATGCTTTGGGCATGTGTAATCGATTTCGGTGGAAACTGGGATTCACATTTGCCTTTGGTCGAGTTCTCCTACAATAACAGTTACCACACTAGCATTAAGGCTGCCCCGTTTGAAGCCTTGTATGGACGTAAGTGTAGATCCCCTTTGTGTTGGGCAGAGGTTGGAGACAAGTATTTGAATGGCCCCGGGCTTATTCAAGAAACAACCAATAAGATCTTTCTGATCCGTGAACGCTTGAAAGCTGCTCGAGATCGTCAAAAGAGTTACGCTGATCGCAATCGCAAACCACTCAAATTTCAGGTTGGCGAGAAGGTACTCCTAAGAGTCTCACCCTAGAAGGGTGTACCACGATTTGGCAAACGTGGGAAGCTTAACCCCCGATAGATAGGTCCTTTTGAGATACTTGCTCAGATTGGTCCAGTGGCAAACAAGCTCAAGTTACCTGAAGAACTCAGTGGTGTTCATGACACTTTCCACGTGTCCAATCTGAAAAAGTGTCTGTCCGACGAGTCTTTGATCATTCCTCACGAAGAAATTCACATCGATGATCAACTCCACTGTATTGAGGAGCCAATCGAAGTGACTGATTGGAATGTCCCGAAATTGAGAAGCAGTCGTGTAAAACTTTTCAAAGTCAAATGGAATGCAAAACTCGGAACCGAAATTACATGGCAACGCGAAGATCAGATGAAATGAAAGTATCCAGCGATCTTTCCAAAGACGGTTGAGAACCGTAAGTCAACTCGATTTCGAGGACGGAATTCCAAAAACAAGGGGAGAATGTGACAACAGTCAACGATCCAGGTCAATATCTGTACGCATTTCAATCATTACTGTCATCTTATGTGCATATTTTGCTTTTTGCCTACACAATACCCCCGCAGTCTAGTGAAGCATGAGTTATTCAGAAAAATCAACAAAAACCAATCGTTTATGCATACAACACCCGGACAAATCACCAAACAAACACCTAATGAGGTTACTACACTCTAACACATGATAAATTCTCTCTAACACATGTATACGAATCCTACACAACATCATGTGTTAACATTGTGTTAATACCCCCCCCCCCCCCCAACACATGGTAACTTCCTAATAATACATGTGAGTGTATTAACAACCAAATACTCCATGGATTCACAAAATACATGTTAATGTCGTCAACAAGTGCCTTAAAACTTAACTAAAACCCGATAAAATGGCCACGAATGGATATTCCTATATCTAGGGTGACTCGAGGTTGCAAACAAACCAACTAGACGTGGTACAAGTATACGTTATCTAAACATAAGTATACCAACCTAACTTTCAAAACCTTGTCCCCCCTCCTAACCTATATTTGATAAGTTAAGGAAACATAAAGCAAACAAACTTATCATGGAGTTCACAAGACCAAAATCCTATATATATATATATACGCACGCATATATACACGGCACCACAAGTTCACAACCATAAATACCTATAGTCGACCTACACATACACACACACACACACTTGACAAGTCCCTTTCCTACAATTCATCACCCCTTTTTCCTTTGTTGATGTCAGCCGAAGGTTCCCAAGGACACCTAGTGTCCCTTTCACACACAATCTTGCTATACTAATCTAGGAAACATCCAAAGAAGCCCAATCATCCAACACAATAAACAATTCCTTAATATGCCTCTCTAGGTGATCGGCTAGAAGGGACAAAAACTTGGAAGGCACATGCTATTTCACCAATATGGAAACCATGCTAGAACACTTGATACAAGTCAACCTACCTTCTTTTCTAATCAGCCAAGACTCCAAGACAACCATGTATTGTCAACATCATCCAATCATACTAAAACACAATCAACCTATGACCCTAATCCCTACCCCAAGTTACTTGATCATTCCTTTGTCTCTATCTTGGCCGCAAAATACCATCCAACCCTCTATTGTCACTTTCACACAAAGATTGCAAGGACATACCTTGGGAATGAGGCACCAATCGGCTACAAGGAAGGAACAAGATTGACCTATCTTTATCACAAAGATCATGTCCTATTTCCTTGTCTTGTAGTAGGCCGAAAAAGTATTAGGGGATGCAAACTAGTGATTAGTTGTTAACATACAACAAAAATGGCACCAAGACAAAGCTATGACAAATTACAAAGGTAAGTCAACCTTCCTAACTAAAACCCGATGTGCACCAATCGGCCATATCAAAGGAATGCATGCTAGTTTACACCAAATGATGATTAAAAACAAGAATCAATGAACTTCCCAAGATGATGAACATTACCTCTTATGGTTTTGTCCTCACTATAATCGACCCCTTATAAATAGGCTTGAGGATCACCATCATTTTCACACAAACAAAACCTTTTCTGTCTTGATCATTCTTGGCCGAAAACTAGCACTCCAATATCAAACCCATTCTCTTTCTAAGAATCAAGATACAAGCATAGGAGGTGATTAGAGACCCGATGGTTCCTCCACAACCTTGAAATCCATAAGGTACTTGTTATCAACTCTATGTCACTTCAATTGTAGTATGAAATAATCAGCCACATTGAGGATTATCCGACTCTTGACCTATGATCCTCTAAGCAATCGGTCAAACAAATATAAAAGCTATGATTTTTATAAGCATTACCTTGTTTCTTAACATATACGATTCAGACACGCCACATAAACCGGTCTAACTCAATCACATAATATCACAAATGTTTTGGCCTACCATCGGCCCATAAAAGGTGACCAAGTGATCGATTTTGTAAACTAAAACTCACATGATTTGTGTTCTCATAGATAAGTTAACATAGATAGATTAACAATCGGGTTCCACCATTTGTGCACCTAGTCACATTTCATAGTTATAATCACACCCTAACTGGCCCAAAACGACTCATTTTGAGCCCATACACGATTGGGTTTGGGTCTACACAAAACACTTGTTTTGGTTGTAATACTCTAATATATGTTAAGATTGGCTGAAACATGTGTTAATATTATTTTGGAACAAAATGGGGCTTAAACTATGAGAAAACACGCATCTTATTTAAAAACCAACCACACATACTCGGTTGAGAACAAACTATAGCCCATGTCTAGAATGCGGGACCAATATTACAACAAAACACCCAAAATATCCAGAATTGTACCTCTTCAATACACAAACCAATTATAAAATGTCACGTGTATAACAACATAGCCTACCTACACTAAAACCAAGGCTCACAAATGTCGGGTGAACAATTTATATGATAAACAACAAAACTGTACGACTTAATATGTCCCAGTGATCAAAGGGTATCATCTGGACGGCAGCCATCTCACATTGTCAGCTTTACTAGACCCCACGTGACATTTTCAGGTGATTTTTACAGCCCCATTTTACTGCTTTTACATTTGGGGGATAAACATGCTAAATTTCTAGTACAATTTACAATTATGTGTTAATTCTATCATGACTGCCATGTGGAACATGAGACATTTGGTTCAAGAGCTCACTAGTCCTCGTATTAGATTTACTGTAGCCATTAGCTATCAAAAGCCATGGACAACTTTAATAGATCTATTGGGTTGACACCCCCACTCTTGGTTAGTCGTTCTAACCGGTTACATACAAAAGAGTGTTAGTATTCTACTATACATACAATGTCTTCGGTATACAATGCACGAGGCACAACAGTCAAGAGGTTATGATATGGGACTCATGGTTCTCATAGTGATCATTTGCTTAGCTAGCTTATGATTGATCACACGCGAATTACACAAGCATTTTACTTAGTACACTCAAACCTGTGAACTCACCGACATTATTGTTGACCAATCTTTTATGCATGTTTTTCAGGTAACTAGTGATGAGCAATAGTGATTTGGGAGAGCGGTTTGAGCAAGCACTTGGTGGTACCTCGTTGGCATGGGTTTTGTCATTCCCGTAATGTCTTAGTTTTCATATTATGAATTTCATACAGTATTTTCTGACTATGTTGTGTTACTTTTAATAATCTATGACAATATCTATCCTATGGTGGTACAATTTTAAATAAAATTGTGTGTTGCTTGAACCTTGTGCTTGAACACTTTTTGAGGTTGCATTCCCATGTTTTCGCCTTGGCGGGGTGTGACATTTGGGCTCCTAGACTATGGCGCCCTTCTGCTTTTCTTTGTTCTAGGGACTTGTATGTAACTATGAACTATTGAGAGTGAAGATATTATACACAATGTGTGTATTCCGCCCAAAAATTTTATCTATCTCTAAAAGTTTTATCTATCTCTTGACTCGAAATGGGATCAGGTTTGAAAAAGGATCTCAGAGTGTCTAGGGTTGGGCCAGCAGGGTCTCTTAACGCCTTCTTTTTTCTTCTCATCGGAGTTCTATCACAAAGACTTCCATGGTAAGGAAAAAAATATTGAATCATGATCAACGAATCGTGATAAAAAAATGAAAAGTCGTTCGATAAAATGGAGTTGTTCATAAAATGGAGTTGTTCATCAATCTGGATCTCCTGAACTTTCCAGTCTGTGATCTCGACTGGCTCCTCAATAAAATGGAGTTGTTCCTCAATCTGGATCTCCTCTGGTGGGATGATCAACGATTCGTCCGATAAGCATTTCTTATGATTTGACACATGGAACGTGTCATGAACTCCACTCAGCTCTTCGGGCAACTTAAGTTTGTACGCGATAGGGCCAACTCTTGCCAAGATTTCAAACGGACCATTAAATCTTGGACTTAACTTGCCACGTTTCTCAAATCTGGGCCCTCCTTTCCAAGGAGAAACTTATAGTAGGACCTTGTCGCCCACCTGAAATTCTAGCGGTTTCCTCCTCATAGCCCCATAGCTCTTCTGCTTATCCTGGGCAGCTTTCAATCAATCCTTGATTTGAAAGATTTTGTCTGTCGTCTCCTTGACTATCATTGCACCGGTCAACTACTTATCCCCAAATTCTCCCCAACACAGCGGCGATCTACACTTACGTCCATTAAGAGCTTCGAACGGAGCAGCTTTGATGCTAGTGTGATAACTGTTGTTGTACGAGAACTCAACTAGAGGTAGATAGGCATCCCAATTACCTCCGAAGTCAATCACACATGCATGAAGCATATCCTCAAGAGTCTGAATCGTCCTTTCGCTCTGACCGTCTGTCTAAGGATGGTAGGTTGTACTCATATCCAATCGAGTACCAAGCGCATCATTCATGGATTGCCAAAATCTTGAAGTGAATTGACTATCACGATCGGAGATAATGGAAACTGGAACACCGTGCCCTGATACCACCTCCTTGATGTAGAGCCTTGTCAATTTACCCAATTTATCCGTTTCCTTCATTGGCAAAAAGTGATTAGATTTGGTCAATCGATCCACAATTACCCAAATTGCGCCATGACCGCTTGCCATCCTTGGCAACTTAGTGATAAAATCCATCGAAATCTGCTCCGACTTCCACATGGGTATCTCAGGTTGCTGTAACATACCGGAGTGTTTCTGTGACATCCGATAACCAAGCACGCATTTTTGCACCAATTTTACTTTTTACTTGCTGAATTTCGGGACGAAATTCTTTTCAACTTGGGGATGATGTGACACCTCGCATTTTCAGGATATTACTTTTACTGAACTCTAGTTAACTTACATGTACATACATTACTAAACACTTAACTATGGCTAGTTAAGAAGGTCTTTCAATATGTTATGGGATAATAACATATGTTAGATGATATTAACGTACGTTATAACTAGGAAGGTCTTTGTTTTGACACACACACACACGAGTCCTGTATCCTGAACGTTGGTGACTTGTCAAGCATACATAATTATATGATCAATTAAGTGATATTGAATGTGAATTAACATGTGTATGTGAAATTACATGGTTATGTAAATTACTGCTTAATAGATAGTCAGTGCGTAAACCCTGCGAACTATGTGCACTCTGTAATTAATATGTTATGAGATGATAAAAACAATATTTTTTACATAAGTTAGTGTGAATAATATTATCGGGACTATTCTCGGGATTAAAACCTTGTTAACGGGTCCGGTTATCAAGAAAAGGCCCATAAGCCCGTAACGTCGGCCCATGATCCAATTCCTTTAATATTATTATCAAAATAAATAAGAAACCCTAACCCCAAAACCTTTTGCGCCGTGAACAACAACCCCATCCATCTCCCTCAATTTAAATCAAACAACAATCTTGTTCACTAATCAAAGCTAGTTTGGGTGTAATCTCTAGGCTTTGAGGATTCTTGCATTGGAAGGTATAATCTTTATGTGTTTTATAATGATTAGTAATGTTTTGAAAAGGTTTTAAAAACCTAGAAACTACATGAATAATAAATCACATATAGGGTCTATGTATGTGAATTCTTGGATGTTATTTTGAAGGTTTATGAAAATTGTTATTGATAATCATAACTAGGGTTTTTGGTATGCAAAATATGTGGATTTAATTGTGATAATATGCATTTATAATATACTATAGGCTATTCTGGATGATTAGTGTTCATAGGAAACTTGTTATGAAAGTTTTGATTTCAAGCAGATTCATTGCAGTGTTTTGTAGGGCTGATTTGTTGACTAATATTTGCGTGTCTTGATGATTAATTGATGCTAGAACAAAGGTTATGATGTTAGGTTTTCAAAACGTCCAAAATTATGGTTTAGGATAATCAACATGTGTAACCGCACTCAAACACTCGTAACTTTGTGTTTGATAGGTTATCGGTAGGCGAGTAGTCTTCCACATTTGCTCTCCTTGCAGTTTATTTTCAGCACGCAACCTAAGGTGAGTTTCACTACTCTTTTCTCAAAAGCATGCGTCTCGGGTTTTAGACCAGTTATTAAACTTTTTCTAGTCCGGTTTGGGACTACTTTTACATCCCGGGTTTTGGGGTGCTTTGACTCCTTGTGTGAGTCGGGTTTTCGATTCCTAGTGTGGATCGGGTTTTTATCAATTTTGTACTTTAACTATCCTTTGTGAACTAAACACACTCTATCTTTTGAAAGTCCTTACAATATTACTGGGTTAATCGCTGGAGGCGAACGGGGTATTAGTTAGTAGCGTTATTAGGTTGTGCAGCAACCTCATGCCTGAGGTGTTTGGGTCACGGGCATGAACTTCTGACCACATTTTCTTGCTAGTGTTGATAGACACTAGTGCTGAGGCACTGTATCATCTCTATGTTTCCCAATAATCTCATGTTTATTGGGTTAGCTACCCCTGACAAGCTTAAAACTGATGGCTTTTTATAACTTTGAAATCTTTACACTTGACCCTTACTGTGAACTCACCGACTTTATGTTGACACACGCTAGCATGCTTTTGCACGTCTCTAGGTACGGAGCACGATAGGACATGCATCATTGTGTCAAGGGTTAATTAAACACCAATGACTTTTCATGCTTTTCACTTATTTTGTTCTATCTTGGGTGCGCTGGTTTGCGCATAATAAACTACTTACTATTTTGATTACACTTCCACACTTTCTTAAAAAACATATGGTTGATTTTTGAAAACGAACTAAATGGTTTGGGCATTTTGGGTCGGTCATTTAACTTATGGCTATGGAATCCTGGTGTGTCCCGTCTCGCGGTAAAACCCCGTAGTGGAAATTTGAGGGTGTGACAGATTGGTATCAAAGCACTATACCTATTGTCAAGGTACGATGGAATCCCCGTCTAGGACCGGAATACACGTGGGAACGCATGGATCAAATGCGGCTTAAATACCCACATCTTTTCACAGAACGTGAAACAGTGCACAGACCGAACAGTAAACGTAAAACCACTCGCTAAAAGTGAATTTCGGGGTGAAATTCCTTTCAACATGGGGATGATGTGACATCCAGTAACCAAGCACACATTTTTGCACCAACTTTACTGTTTACTTGCTGAATTTCGGGACGAAGTTCTTTTCAACTTGGGGATGATGTGACACCCCGCATTTTCAGGATATTACTTTTATTGAACCCTAGTTAACATACATGTACATACGTGACGAAACACTTAACTAGGGCTAGTTAAGAAGGTCTTTCAATATGTTATGGGATAATAACATATGTTAGATGATATTAACGTACGTTATAACTAGGAAGGTCTTTGTTTTGACACACACACGAGTCCTGTATCCTGAACGTTGGTGATTTGTCAAGAATACATAATTATATGATTAATTGAGTGATGTTGAATGTGAATTAACATGCGTATGTGAATTACATGGTTATCTGACTTACTGCTTAATAGATAGTCAGTGCGTAAACCTTGTGAATTATGTGCACTCTGTAATTAATATGTTTTGAGATGATAAAAACAATAGTTTTTACATAAGTTAGTGTGAATAATATTATCGGGACTATTCTCAGGATTAAAACGTTGTTAACGGGTCCGATTATCAAGAAAAGGCCTATAAACCCATAAGCTCGGCCCATGATCCAATTCCTTTAATATTATTATCAAAAAAATAAGAAACCTTAACCCCAAACCCTTTTGCGCCGTGAACAACAACCCCATCCATCTCCCTCAATTTAAATCAAACAACAATCTTGTTCACTAATTCAAGCTAGTTTGGGTGTAATCTCTAGGCTTTGAGGATTCTTGCATTGGAAGGTTTATTCTTTATGTGTTTTATGATGATTAGTAATGTTTTGAAAAAGTTTTAAACACCCTAGAAACTACATGAATAATAAATCGCATATAAGGTCTATGTATGTGAATTCTTGGATGTTATTTTGAAGGTTTATGAAAATTGCTATTGATAATCATAACTAGGGTTTTTCGTATGCAAAATATGTGGATTTAATTGTGATAATATGGATTTATAATATACTATAGGTTTTTGTGGATGATTAGGGTTCATAGGAAACTTGTTATGAAAGTTTTGATTTCTGGCAGATTCATTGCAGTGTTTTGTAGGGCTGATATGTCGACTAATATTTGCTTGTTTTGATGATTAATTGATGCTAGAACAAAGGTCATGGTGTTAGGTTTTCAAAAAGTCCAAAATCATGTGTTTTTCACTTGTTTTGATATTTTTCCATGATTTTATGAGTTTAGAGGTATAATCAGATTTTCGGATGTGAAAAATTGATCAACTTTAAAGGGCTGTAACTTGAGTTTTGCAAATCCATTGATCGTGAATTTTGGACAGCAGTTGCGTCTGTGAGGTTAGAAGCTTTTCCAATTGGAGTCATCCCGTTTGGATGAGTCTATAATTTTTAATGAATTTTCGATTAAGCTGTTGTCAACAGCACACTTTTCTGGATGAGGCTGAAATAAATAATTTTTTTATAAAATCATGGTATGTTTTTGTCGCAAAATAAAAATAGTAAAGTGACGTGTAAACATATAGGAAGTTCCTGTAAATATTTAAGGACTTGAGGAGTTGGTTTAATATTTTATAAAAATTCGTTTTTCAAACCCATAATCTGTCCAAAAACGCAGATATGAGAAACAAGGATTTAATGATGTTTTGAATGTGTTAATGAACTATGGGTTGTGAAATTCTATATGAGAACATGTGTACATGTTATGTGCATGATGTAGATGACATGATAGGTTGATTGTATGCAATGTGTAATGGAAACTCGTTGTATTAAAAGTCTTGACATGTTGCATCATTAACTAATCACCAACGATTGATCGGGTCCTACAAGGTCTATTTGTGTCGAGTACACTTGCATGAGATGTCACCTAGGTCATTGTAGAGTACAATGGTTTAGGATAATCAACATGTGTAACCGCACACAAACACTCGTAACTTTGTGTTCGATAGGTTATCGGTAGGCGAGTAGTCTTCCACGTTTGCTATCCTTGCAGTTTATTTTTAGCACGCAACCTAAGGTGAGTTTCACTACTCTTTTCTCAAAAGCATGCGTCTCGAGTTTGAGTCAAGTTATTAAACCTTTTCTAGTTCGGTTTGGGACTACTTTTACATCCCGGGTTTTGCGGTGCTTTGACTCCTTGTGTGAGTCGGGTTTTCGATTCCTTGTGTGGATCGGATTTTTATCAGTTTTGTACTTTAACTGTCCTTTGTGAACTAAACACACTCTATCTTTTGAAAGTCCTTACAATATTATTGGTTTAATCGCTGGAGGCGAACGGGGTATTAGTTAGTAGCGCTATTAGGTTGTGCAGCAACCTCATGCGTGAGGTGTTTGGGTCACGGGCATGAACTTCTGACCACATTTTCTTGCTAGTGTTGATAGACACTAGTGCTGAGGCACTGTATCATCTGTATGTTTCTCAATAATCTCATGTTTAGTTACCTTGAGTGGGTTAGCTACCCCTGACAAGCTTAAAACTGATGGCTTTTTATAACTTTGAAATCTTTACACTTGACACTTACTATGAACTCACCGACTTTATGTTGACACACGCTAGCATGCTTTTGAAGGTCTCTAGGTACGGAGCATGATAGGTCATGCATCATTGTGTCAAGGGTTAATTGAACACCAATGACTTTATATCATGCTTTTCACTTATTTGGTTCTATCTTGGGTGCGCTGGTTTGCGCATAACAAATTACTTAACTATTTTGATTACGCTTCCGCACTTTCTTAAAAACATATGGTTGATTTCTAAAAACTTGATTGTTGAAAACGAACTAAATGGTTTGGGCATTTTGGGTCGTTCATTTAACTTATGGCTATGGGATCCTGGTGTGTCACGCGCCTCGCGGTAAAACCCCGTAGTGGAAATTTGAGGGTGTGATAGTTTCTGATACTCAGCTTTGACTTTAGAGCAAGTGAGGCACGTTCCCACGTACATAGCAATACTACTCTTGATGTTATGCCACCAGTGTAATTCCTTCAAATCCTTATACATCTTATCGGCTCCTGGATGAACCGAATATCTTGACTTATGGGTCTCTTTGAGTATCAATTCCCTCAATCTGCCAAACAATGTGACCTAAATCCTATTAGCAAAATATATCGTCCCATCGGTTCTTGGCTCTAACAATCTGACCATGGTGTGGAAAGCTTCTTCCTTGTTATTGGCTTCCTTAAGCGCTTCTTGCTGGGCTTCCTGAATATGATCCGTGAGATTTGAATGAATCGTCAAACCTAGTGCGCCAACACGTAGGTCCTTGACGCGTTCCTTTCGGCTTAAGGCATCCGCTACGCTGTTTGCCTTTCCTGGGTGGTACTTAATCTCACAGTCGTAATCGTTCAGCAATTCAACCCATCTTCTTTGTCTCATGTTTAAGTCCTTCTGATCGAAGATGCGTTGTAGACTTTTGTGGTCTGTGAAGACAGTGCGCTTGGTTCAGTACAAGTAATGTCTCCAAATCTTAAATGCAAAAACTACAGCTCCTAACTCCAAATCATGCGTATTGTAATTCTTCTTGTGAACCTTGAGTTGACGAGGGAGGCATACGCAATCACTTTATGCCTTTGCATCAAAACACACCGTAGACCTTGGTGTGAAGCATCGCAATAGACCAAAAATCATCTGTTCCTTCGGGCAGAAACAAAATAGGAGCCCTGCATAACCTTTGCTTCAACAACTGGAAGGCAGATTCTTGCTTATCACCCCATTCAAACTTCTTATCATTCTGAGTCAAAACAGTTAAGGATTGAGCTATCTTAGAGAAGTTCTCAATAAATCGTCAATAATATCCAGCGAGTCCTAAAAATTGTAGCACTTCCGTCGGCGACTTGGGCGCTTCCCAATTCTTAATTGCCTCAATCTTTCCTGGATCGACAGGAATACCTTTTTCGTTCACTACATGACCAAGAAAGTGAACTTCTCGAATCCAAAATTCGCACTTGGAGAACTTAGCATACAACTTCTCATTCTTAAGTAGCTCAAGGATCAGGTTCATATGTTGTTCATGCTCCTCTTGAGTTCGTGAATATACCAATATAACATCAATAAAGACAATCACGAATTTGTCCAAATACGGCTTGCATACTCTATTCATCAAGTCCATGAATACCGCTGGTATGTTGGTCAATCCGAAAGGCATGACTAGGAACTCATAATGACCATAACGCGTCCTAAAAGCCGTTTTAGGTATGCTTTCCTCTTGCACACTCTGATGATATCCAGATCTCAGATCAATCTTAGAATAAAAGCTGGAGACTTGCAACTAATCAAACAAATCATCAATCCTGGGGAGAGGATACCGGTTCTTCATAGTGAGCCTGTTCAACTCCCGGTAATCTATGCACATACGAAAAGATCCATCTTTCTTCATCACGAACAACACAGGAGCACCCCATGGGGAGAAACTTGGCCGAAAAAAACCCTTATCCAGCAGCTCTTGCAGCTGACTTGAAAGTTCTTGCATCTCTGATGGCACTAGACGGTACGGAGAATGGGCGATAGGTGCAACACCTAGGACCAAATCGATACGGAACTCCACTTGCCTCGGAGGTGGCAATCCTAGCAACTCTTCAGGAAAGGCCTCCGGAAAATCTCTCATGATAGGGATGTCTTCGATCTTCAACTCCTTCGACTTCTTCTAGATCACGTGTGCTAGAAATGCACAATAGCCCTTGCGAAGGCACTTTTGGGCTTTCATGCAAGATATAATCCGTAATGTGGCTCGATTGATCTCTCCTTTGACCGAGAGAATTTCACCACTAGGGAGGGGAATACGGACAATCTTTTCACAGCACACGATCTCCGCATGGTTCTTCGACAACCAATCCAAGCCAACAACCACATTGAAACTTCCCAACTCGATGGGCAATAAATCTATGCGAAACTCATGATCTCCCAAGTTTAGGGTACATCCTTCAACAACTTCTTCCGACTTGATAACCTTGCCGTTAGACAATTCTATAGAATAGCGTATGCCCAACCTACTAGAGTCTACCCTGAGGGTTTGCTTAAAGTCGGTCAACATAAAGCTTAAATTGGCACTAGTATCGAAAACTACGGAAGCATTAGTGTTGTTAACAAGTAACGTACCGATAACGACATTGGGATCCTCATGAGCATCACCGGCTCCACTCATAAAAACTCCACCGCGAGCCTGATTCTTCAACTTCGGGAAGTCCTTCTTGAAATGATCAGCAGCACCACACTCATAACATCTTGGTTTCCTGGCAGGAGTACCAGCAGTCTTAGCACGACATCGGGAAGTCTGATGACCAATCTTCTTGCAATGGTCACAACGGATGCTATCACAGGTTCCAACATGATGATAGTTTCACTTATTGCAAAGAGGGTGTGGTCCATTACACTTCTTTCGAGGCTCAGCAACAGCATCAGTGGTTGCAACAAATGCCTTAGCAACCTCTTGCTTCTTTCCAGACTGATTTCCACCATTTTTACCTTTCCTGATACCTGACCATTTTCTCTTGTCACCCGAACTTCCTCCTTTTTTAACCTCCTTCTTAAGCAATGTGCCCATACGCACCGCGTCATCAGTCAGACTATGAGCTAGGGTGACAGCTCCTTGAATGGTGGTGGGTTCAGCAGCAGTTACCATACTGCGTATCTTAGGGGAGAGACACCAAATGTACCTTTCAACCCTTCTGTACTCTGGCGTGACCATGTGAGGTCCTAAACGAGACAGCTCATGAAAACGAGTAGTGTAGGCAGTGATCTCGGCTCCGGACATAGTCAGATTCCAAAACTCCAACTCAAGCTTCTGAAGCTCATTTCGGGGATAGTACTTCTCCATCAACATGGACTTCAAATCATTCCATGAGAGACCATAAGCAGCATCTCTACCTAGAGTCTGGACTTGCAGGTTCCACCAAGTCAACGCCTCGTCCTGGAAGGTGCAGGTATCATACTTAACCTTCTGATCTTCAGTGCATCCACTAATATCTAAGACTGATTCCATTTTCTCAATCCAACGACAAACACCGATTGCTCCTTCAGACCCACGGAAACACCATGGTTTACAAGCCATGAAAGTCTTGTAGGAACAACGATGTACCGAGTTCTAAACTTCTGTGTCATAGATAATGTGACATCATCAATAACAACAAGTGATCACAAGGCCATAGGAAGAATAGCAATTTGATATCTTACCATTGTCATTTCCACTGGTCCTTCGCCGTCCATTTCCACCAGATCCACCACTGGAGTCTGTGCGGTTTTCGTCGTGCTGCGTAATGGCTTGCGCAATCACGCGGGCTAGCTCTTCAGACGTAGTTGGGAATTTGCTATCCTCGGTATTGCGGGTGTTCTTTCGAAGCGGCATGACTTCTTTCTATCATGTCGGATATTAAAAGAATGAGACATATTTATCAAAAATATTTTCAATCATGTGCGCTCGAATAAACAACCATGATACCCAAAATAACCATGACATGCGTAATCACTCAACCATCGAATGCAATGATAATCATGCATAACTGTATAAACATGCAACAAGAACAACCTATAAACTAAAGCACAAACAGATAATAGAGAACAACCAGTAAACCATAATATCATCATTTCATTAACTTATTTCTGTTTTTAGTACATCGGTTTGTAATAGAGATACAAAATAAGTGGAACACAACAACCCAATACAAGCCATACAATGAAACGACCCAAAAGATGCTACTACTGGTTATGATAGATAACAAGAACTACAAACTACATCAAGCACAACTAAACTACTAAGGGGGTAGGGGAAAGATAGCAGCTAAAGCAGCGACAGCAGCCCTCATACTACGATCCATCTCATCCAAACGATGCTCTAGGATGTCCACGCGCCTCCATGCCTTGACTCACCCACGCTCGGCCTCCATGCGCTCACGCTCAGCCACCATACGCCCTCGTTTGGAATCATCCAATCGCGCTTGTAGGCTGGTGAAATGCTAAATGATGGCGGCATTGGACTGACTCTCAGCCTTTGCATCGGCCTTTAGCTCGTCCACTCGCTCACAGAGATCACGGATGATACTATCATGCATACCCACTATGCAACGCACAGTGTGAAGGGAACGACGCATGGGTAAGGTACCAAGAGGACCGGGTGCAGGTGGGTCAGCAGTGGGTTGGGAGGTCTCGACACCACGAGCAGAAATGAAGATGTTGTCATCAGAGTCCTCGTTGTTGTGAGCCAAATAGCCACCGACTGTAGGTAGGAAGGTTCGCTTGCGGGCCTGGGACCTCCTAAGCAACTTCTTCCAAGGGGGCTCGGAAGACTCAGCGGTATGGCTAGGATGGACTAGTACCACAGGCTCCACGGGCTAGAATCACACCACGGGGGGCAAGAAGAAGACTCCGGCAAATCGGCAGGTGGTGCCTCCTCCATGCGAGGGACCTCAGCTGACGACTCCGCAGCCATAGGAGTTAGGTAAACGGCAGGGACATCGGGCTCATCATCCGAAACGACGGGGTCCAGCTGTGTGTCATCTCCCACAATATCCCCCACATTGTCCCCCTCGGGCTTCGAATCCACGAAGTAAGCGTCAACGTCGTCGTCACTAGATGTCTCAGGAACCATAGAGGAATCATCCTCCGAATCCGAGATGACAATCGAGTGAGTATAGGTAGCCATGATCCTGTCAAAATCCAAGGTACACATATATAAGCGTCATGAACTTGTATACTATGCTCGCGTGAATGCAATGTATAAAAGGGGCATGGAACTTGGGCAGTGCAGTGTGATGAAAACTTTTTTCATGCAATGAAAACTTTTCATTTGAAAAATCGTTGTAGTTATAGTTTAGTTTTTAGAGAAAACTAGTTCGCTATAACCTTGGGCTCTGATACCAATCTGTGACACCCCGCCTAGGCGGAAACACGGGATGCAACCACGAAAGATTTTCAAGCATAAGATTCGAGCAAACATTCATATTTTTATTTAATAGTAAAAGTACCAAACATGTTAACGACAACAACCATCACAAAATACAGTTTAAAACCCATCATGGGATCAAAAGTTTTGAAAACACCAAAAGTGATAGTCGTGAATGGATGCCCAAACATATCCCAAGTTCCATCCATAGCCTAGTTACCTGAAAACATGCATAAAAATTTTGCCAACAAAAGTTGGTGAGTTCATAGGTTTTGAAATAGTTGAAAATGTAAAGTTTAATGAAATCCTTGAATGACACATCATTGTCTAGCTATGATCAATGACAATAAACGTTCATGAGCCCATAACCCAACCTTGACGAGTGGTGCCTCGCACATCGCACAATAAAGGCAATGTATCATCATAAAAGAATGCAACCACTCTTATGTCGTATGTATCCGAGTTAGAGCGACTAACCAAGAGTGGGGGTGTCAACCCAATAGAGATATTCATGCGTTTCTAGGCTAAGTCCATAGCTAATGGTTACGGTAAACTATTACACGAGGGCTTAGTGAGTACTCTAAACTTATTGTCTCATGTATACTGGTCTGCTAGG
Source organism: Ambrosia artemisiifolia (assembly GCA_032199755.1). NCBI lineage: Eukaryota > Viridiplantae > Streptophyta > Magnoliopsida > Asterales > Asteraceae > Ambrosia > Ambrosia artemisiifolia. The sequence continues at coordinate 30,091,279 of CM063523.1, read as the reverse complement.
AATTCATTCTAAAAACAAGTAAACAATGCATGCTTTTCCCCAAAAATAAAAGAGTAAAAAGGGGCCGTGAAACTCACCTCAAGTCCGTGCGTAGTCTAGCAAGAATGTATGTCTGACGACTAGGTATCCCGACCTACACGTCCTATATACATACATGGACACCTTAGATTTATCAAAAAGGTCCACGGTGCTCGTGATTCACCCAATCTCGTGTGATATGTGTTTAGTTTCTTGGTGACTTTCATGTTATGCAAAAATAGTTGTTTTATCAATGGAAAACCTCTTTTTATAAAATTATTTCTTAACACATGTTATTAATTATAAAGCATATGTCTTTTGTTCAAAACTTGTTATATTATTTACAGCTACACTTGATCTTTGTTATATGTATATTTAACAACACATGTTTGTGTACATATATATATACGCATATATATACGCATATATATATATATATATATATATATGGGTCCATATATATGTGTATTTCAATACATAAGCATAGGTATTTATGTCCATGAGATGTACACTTATACATACACACCCATATATGTATGCACATGGTACATCCATCCGCATCAATACCCATGTTTATGTGTTTAGTACACACATACACATATACTAAACACACGCGTACATATATATGAATACACACATGGATCTTGCCTACACACATACTCTCATTGGAATATATACTAACATCATAACTCGAATCAATTATATGTTTATACTCCTGACATGTTCCATATATGTTTGAAGCAAAACACACATACGTATGTATATACCAGACACGCACATACATATATTTACAAGGTAATGTTCTTACATTATGTTTCTAAGTGAGTTACTACTTGGGTGAACATTTGTATAAAAGAAATAAGAGAACAAGATGGGTAGGTGATGATACCTCTTGGACTTGCAGGGAATAGCTTGGAAACTAAATGGAGTGTTGTGAGTGTGTGTTTGAGAGTGAAGTTGAGATGAATGAGCAAGTGTTAGTTTGTGACCTTGGTCTCTATTTATAGAGGGAATGGGAGAAAGAGGCCGAAAGAGAGAGAGGGAGAGATCCGAGAGAGAGAGAGAGAGAGAGGGAGAGAGGGAAAAGAGAAGTAAAGGTGATGGTTTCCTAAAGGGGAAGGACAACTATTATCAATCCAAGAGTCTTACAAGATCTTTCCATGTTGGTGTAATGTCTCTCAATGATCTACTTCAAATCAAATTACATTTGTCAACTAATCACATCTTATGACATAGACTACACACATGATTATGTTGGGTGAGAATCTTGTAATGTGACAACACTTGTGATCATCCTTTGACTCCTATCCAACATGTGTCTAATTAGGGGTTGACTTGCTAGTATTCAGATTAAAAAAAGAATTTGAGTGGTTCAAGGGGGTGGGGGCGACGGCTTGTAGTGGAAAAAAGGGAAAGGAAGGTGTTTTTTAGGGTAGTGTATCTTACATGGATCCATGGAGTAGAAGAGATCTTGCCATATTTGGTTAATCATCACTCTAAACTAGGAAATCTTATAAGGTGACTAATGCCAACATAAGATATCAAGTGGGGGTTTATATTGTGATCTCACTTAAACATTCTAGTGTTTTGTGATTAAGGGACAAAACAAGATGTGACAAGGGGTGGGGGAAGGGTTTTAGCCGAAAGAAAATAAAGGAAAGGGGAAGGAAGTTCAAATGTTGAAATGGTGGTAGTTAATTAGGGTAATCAATCTCTCATAGGTTAGGGTTATTAGGGAATCTTACCATTTTCGTAGATGAAAATCATGATGTTCCTTGTTTTTGTGTGGGCTGATTCTTATCAAGAAAAGAGGAGGTTTTTGTGTAGTTAAATCATAGATTAGTGGGTCAACTCTTAGATCATGGGATGTGGATCTTGGATTAAGGATTAAGGATTTGTAGGTGAAAATCAAGACATAATTGTCTTGTGTGGGAGGGTATAATAGCCGAAAAAGAAAAGAAAGAAAGAATTTAGTGATTTGGGATGGTGATTACTTTGGGAAAGTTAGCTTTATGTATCCAATTGTTGATTAATTGGTCTACCGTTTTTTTGTTAAGCACAATGTCTAGATTAGATGGTTCATTAAAGAAGGGACAAAATGCATTGTAAAACTTGTATTAAATATGTCTTATACTTTCTTGCACATGTGTATATGTATACATATATATATGTGCCATGTATATGTATGTGTAGATATGTAAGTTAGAAAAATACTAGTTTTTATACATAAATTCTATAACACTTCCTAATATATTATTGAATAAATGAACATTTACACATGTTTTTGGAAAATAGTTTGTGGTTGTTTAAACTCGTGTCACCAATATTCGTTGATATGGGTGAAATTATACTCGTTCAGGCCTTCCTAGACTTTCTTGGGGGACTTATGCTTAGAAAATGACATAAATTTATGCATAGAAAGTTAAATGTTGACTAGAATGTGTACGGATTTTGACCTGGTAAAATGGTGGGTTTCACAAATTGCCTTGGGACCAAGATGTTCCGAGGAATCAAATAAAAACATAATCCAGCAAGGGATGTGAAGATGGAGTGTTATACACGAAATAATACCTAGATAAATAAAAGAGTCGGAAGACTCGAGTTAAATATCAAATAAGATGCTTTCGAGAGCTCGATATGTAAATTCGAAAGGCTAGATAAGAAAGGGTCACGAACCCTATGCTAATTCTATCGATAGGGTAAAAATCCTAAAAGCCCGGGCCATCGGGGCAAAAAGATAATAGGAAATTAATCTCCTGGAATTAATTTCGACTAAGAGTTGAAACTCATCTACAAAAATTCAGATAAAACGATACCAATGCATGTTAAAGTATACAGGAGATAGACTAAATGTTATCTAATGTATTATATGGAGGATTCCATGGAATATTTTAACTCTATATGAGTAATACGAAATACTAGCCTAGGTGATGGCCTCTAAACTAAGACATATACACATGTTAAACGAAAGTTTAACCTTATAAAGTCTAACAAACTTAACTCAGAATTTTGGCGAACGGTGTGTAGAAACACATCAGAAATCGTAGTCATTGGATTGGATGACTGACTAAAGCATGTAACTTACGAAACATAAGTTCATTCGTAACTAAAAACCCTGGTGAATTAACTATTCACAGAATTAGCAATCGGATAGTAACAAAACAAATGATAAACAGTTAATAGCCTAGTGATAGCTAAGATATCACTAGAAGGTTCAAATGGGTCAAGTGAAGTCGTCACCACTGGACCCAAAGGAACGCACAAATATATCTAAGTCTAGTGATAGGTGGAAACACCATTAAAAAGAACACACGCTCTCTAGGAAAAAAATTTGTTTGAGACAAGGAAAGGACTCGATGCTTTTCGGTATAACCATGGCATTATAAGAAGCCTTTGAGCCGAAATCAAACAGAAACAAAAACCACGTTGAGTGTGGGTGACGGTCTTCGGAAAGCCATTATGATAACTAAATTCAATAGGTGCCTCACTGTATAAAATTGATTCTAAGCGGAATAAATAATCAAATGTATACCCTAAGCCTTTGGGGACTTAAGGGTTCACGCAAAGGGGTAAAATCGATGACTCTTGAACAAACCATGACACATGCGGGTGCCTAAACTAGAATAATTCCCTGCAAGGGTAAATGGATACGTATACGTAAGTCTAAGGGGTGTAACCTAGTTTCATTAAAATAACCCTTGTCGAGCAAGGATAAAGCTCAAGGTTAACCATGAGGCGCGACCCATGGGAATTCATAGATATACCCGATTTCGAGGACAAAACCCTCTTTAAGGGGGGGTGGAATTGTAACACCCCAAAATCTCTAAACTGTATTTTATGATAATATAAGCACACCGGGCTTTTAATTAGAGAATACTTGACAAAAGTGGAGGGGCTAAACAAGCAAAAACCTTAAAGTTGGCTTTATATGCTTGAATAAAATGCAAGGAATATGTTTTCCCTGCTCATAACTCACGATCCAAACACCCCCCTTGCAAACCAAACCCTAAGAACTCATAAACATGCTTGAATCAAGTTCAATTCAGAGGGCTTTTGCTTGGGGTAACAAGAAATTAGACCTACTCACCTCGTGTAATCAGTAGGTAACTTTTGTTTCATCATATTTGATGTATTGTAACTTTCATGGCAATGTTGATGATCTAGGGCTTATATAAAAGTCGAAATGAGTGTTGGGGAAGGTATCTCTAGTGTAAGGGAACCTTAATCCCAACAAATCTTTGTTGAATTCATGCTAGTTATCAAAAGAGGTGAAATCCCTAAGGTAACTTGGTGGGTATTGATGGGTATGAGCAACATGTGTGCTCATAAGCTAAAAATCAGTGTTTTAGAACTAAGAATGTGAACTTGGGTTGTCAAATTGTCATCTTATCATGGATCAAGGCTGAACACTTGATTGATAAGCAAATGGCTCATAGAACACCCACATATTTTAGTCTTGATAATTCATGCCCACCAAAAGTTTGTTAAAATGTCTAAATGAATGAATTTAGACTAAAAACACGATAAATGTGTTGAACTTGGTAAAGACTAGTAAAAGTTGATTGATCATGTGTAACCATGTTGTTAATAATGATCCTAACAACCTAGGTGGATAAGAATCTACTAGTTAGTAGAAAGTGAGGCTTCGGAAGGCCTAGAATTGAAGGAAACGCGCGGGTAGGAGCATGCACAAAGGTAAGTCACTCGATGAATTAAATCTCAGTATATTCCTAGTATATTTATATGTTTAGTTATACCGTTGGATTTAGACATTTGTAGTGTCACAAAAGAAGCTTAAAAAGGAATTCGTAAATTCATAGAAAACAGCCATATATAAAGGTTGTCAAGATCCAAAACTAGACTAATGGGTCAATTGGGTAAAACACTAGTTAGACAAGGACCTAATCTAATGGTCAACATTATGCGGATATCGATCTTGTTAATTGCTTGAGTACGTTCGTAGACTCTATGTTAACAATCTCAAGCTAGTCTAAAAGCGAAAAAGGGCGTGAGCTAAGGTAAGTCCTTACTATGACTTTATAAGCATATACATATATGCATAAGTAGGATAGTATAACAATGAGGATCACATGTAATTGAAATATAACTTGTGATTTCCAAGGGATAGAAAAACATCGGATAAAAACCATGTCGAGAGTCATAAAGCCCGAGTGAACAAGATCGAAAGAAGTGGCACATGTGGCCATGGACACGAGGCATTGCTATCACGGAAAAATGATTTGGGAGGAAAGTCACTTAGTCGAGTCGAGGCTTGACAAGTATGAATAAATCACAACTAGAACATGGAAATCATAAAATTTCATGTTTTCAACTTATACAAACCTAAACGGCTCAAGTAGAATAAGAATCAAATCACCACAGTCATAGTGTAGAAACCAAACAAGGAATTACATTTGAGATATAAACATGTAAGAGATACGTATTATGGCCCATAAACGAGTTCTAAGAAGCCCCAAAAAAATGGTCTTGAAATTTTGGGAAAAATGCAGCCAAAAAGTTGCCCAGCTCTGGATACTTTGTGTCCAAAACAGGCTCCTCGCACCCCTTGAGGAGTTCCTCATGGCACGTGTTGGGTCTGCTGACCTGGAGAAGAATAGATGATTTGAAAAGCCAAAATATACTAAACATCTGATTCCAATAAAACAGTAGTTTGCATACAAGATTCCTCCAAAAGACTGTTGACTCTTATAGTTGTTCACAAACAAATGCTGGACAAACTGCTGCTGTTAAAGAAACCACTGATTGCAAAGTGCTGATGAAAAGCCAAAATATACTAAACATCTGATTCCAATAAAACAGTAGTTTGCATACAAGATTCCTCCCAAAGACTGTTGACTCTTATAGTTGTTCACAAAGAAATGCTGGACAAACTGCTGCTGTTAAAGAAACCACTGATTGCAAAGTGCTGATGAAGATTCAAGGCAAAGTGTTGATAGAGATACAAGGTCTATTTGAGCTAACAACACTTAGGCTCCAACAGATGATTCAAGCCAACAGAGTTTCACTTATCAGCTGTTTAGTCATCAGAGGTTTAGGCATTGTAACAGTGTTTGTATCTAGCAAATGTTTTATGCTGTTATAATAGTTAGCTGTCACTGTCTAGGTGATGTTAGTCTTAGGTAATCAGTGCTTTCGTTTGTCTATAAATAGAACAGTGCATGTACTGTTCTATTTGTCACTCCAACATTCTCTTACACAAACAAAGTTTTGAGTGATCAGGTTGAGGGGGAGAATTGTAATCTTATACTTGAATCTGTGATGACTAATACAAAGTATTTGATAAAAGCAATTGTTACATTTTTTATGATTTATAGTTTATAATTTCGCTGGCTTTACCATTATTGTTCATTCATTACTGTTTTATTACTTAAATATTCATAACAAATCAAACTCAGATCCTAACAATTGGTATCAGAGCTTAGTTAATTAAATTTGATCTAATCAATCAATTTAATATAAATAGATCAGCTCAAATGTATTGATATCACTTTGTTTGTTGATTGAAAATAGAGTAAAAGTTTATTTACGTTCAAAGTTTCTTAAACACACTTTGTTTTACAAACAATCAGAGAATGGCTTCAATTAATCATGATCCACACAACACTGGCACGAGCAACAAGCCACCGATGCTTGTCAGATCTTAATACAATATATGACAACGTCGGATGAGCCATGTTCTAGCTCAACAAAACACTGGGTGTTGGAAGTCGGTTATCTTCGGACCAAATGTTCCGATGGTGCCGAGTACCGAAGATCCCAAGGTTCAAGTAGCATTGAAAACTACTCCAAGCAAGATTTTCAGAAAATTGAGTTAGATGCCAAAGTCTTTAGTATTGTGGCCATGGCTCTACCAAATGATATCTATGCTGGGCTGTTACACTGTAACAGTGCAAAGGAGTTGTGGGATGCTCTGAAAGAACAATTCGGTGGGACTGAGGATGTTATTGAAAACAACTGGGAAATATTGTATCAACAATATGAAACATTCTGTCATGTGAAGGGAGAGTCATTAACTCAACAATTTGAGAGGTTTAATTGTTTAATTAGTGAACTAAAACTGGTGGGTCTAACTTACCCAAATTCAACATTGAACCATAGGTTTCTTAGATCACTACCAGACAAATGGGACACTATTGCAATTGTTATGAGAAACTCAATTGGATTTAAGGACGTATCTGTGACCCAGCTTCATGGTAAGCTGTTGACCTATGAGAGAGAGCTTAACCAAAAAAAGAAGCTTCAGGATTCTGGAAAAGTGTCTGATGATTATGTGTTTGGGAATACAACACTTTTGGGTCAGGATGAGGTGCCTGGTAGTAGTAAGGATCAGGGTTATGATCATTATATTGACTTAACTACTGGTTTTAACACTGATTCTTATTCACCCAACTATGCTTTTACAGCAAGTGGTGATATCTAGGCATCTGAAAACACGTCCTTTGAGTATAATGACCTTCAGTATTTTGACCCTGTGGACTTAGAAGAAATGGACATTTTGCATCAACTGGCTCTGCTCAGTATTAGAACTAACAATTTCTATAAGAAAACTAGCAGGGGATATCCAGGGTTACATGGTGGGTCAAGAGTGAGGTTGGATAAATCAAAGATTAAGTGTTACAAATGTCATAGAATGGGTAATTTTGCTAGGGAATGTAGGAGTCAAAATGGAACACCTATGATTACCTATCCAAATCAAAGGCCTCAGACAATCACTTATCAGTTTTCCCAAAATACCCCTGGACCAAATGTGCAAAACAGTGCTCACTTTGCACAGTCCTCATCCACTGTTCCTGTCCATTATATCCAAACCACTGTTCCCCAGATTCATTATGTCCAAACCCCTGTTGCTGAGGCTCAAATGCCAATAGCTGCTACTCCACTCTCTACCCCTGCAGAGACTAGTCAACAGAGCTTTTTCCCACAAGGCTATGTTGATTGAAGCAGCTTACCAAATGAGCTAATAGATGAATACATTGCTCTTGTTGCCAATTATGAAAATGAACGAGGAAATTTCTGTTTCATGGCATTATAGATAATTGTTTAGGAGGTTGAATCTGAGGAAGTGGTTTCTAAGTCTGAAAATGTGACTAATGATGGTATTGATACAGTTGATTCAGTTGAAGAATCTGAAGCTGAGGTTGTGAATCTCTCAGATTCATGGGGTGATAATGATTGTGAGCGCAAGTGTGATTGTGCATTGATGGCTGCTGCTAAGGTATCACCTCAAATCTTAAATGATTTATGTACAGACAAATGTGTAATAGCTTTTGCTAACATTAAAAAGGTGAATGAAAACTTTAGAAAGAAAATTTTAGAGGATGAAATTCAGTTTGAAAAACTCACAAAAGAGTTAAAATCAAAATTAACTGAAAAAGAATCTGAAATCAGCAGTTTAAAACATGAAGCAAGCATAACCAAGGACCAGCTCCAAACTATGATAACAAAATATCATAGTTGTAAATAGGAGCTTGAATCCACCCAAGTTAAGTGTGAAAAATGGGTGGAATCATCAAAAGGTTTTGAAAGATTCTCAACCAACAGACCAAAAGTCATGTGAAATTTGGCTTTGGTTTCAATGAAACCACTGCTCAAGTTTCTCAAAACACTGACAAAAAGGAACCACAGTTGGTTGAGGTTATTCCAAAAAATTCAAAAGGTCAAGAAATTAAAGTCACTGAACCTAATGTAAGAAAATTGTTCTTGAAAAACTTGAAGGTTCCTCATCATTTGCTGAAATTGAAAAATATCAGTTTAAACCAACTTGGTCAGATGAGTGTGATGTACTTGAAAATTTTCAACCAATGAATTATAAAATTCCTGATGGTAAAAAGGCACCACAGGTTAAAATCATTCCCTTAAAAGATATTCCAACAGATGTTCAAACATCTGTTGAAAAGAAGAAAGAAAACTTGTTTTGTGATTTTTGTGAAAAGATGAACCATGTTACTAAAATTTGTTTTCTTCTAAAAGCATATGATATCAACAAAGGAACAAGTGTGGGTGATTCTAAACCAATTTGCTCAATATGTGGTAAAGAAAATCATAAAACCAAAGAGTGTCTTTATCTCAAAAATTTTGATGTCAAAATACAAGAGTATAAAGCCAAAACTCAAGTGAGTCAAGTGGTTAGTACTTCAAAAGGAAAGCCCAAACGGACCTTTACACCTGTCCAAACATCTGTTGTCAAAATTCATAATGAAAACTCTCCTCCTAGAGATGTTCAAGTAACAGATGCTCCACCCTCAAACAAGTTTCCAAGAGGACATGGACAACCACCTTGTCATCGTCTGCCACATGTTTATGCAGAGCCAAAAGGCCTTCAAAACCGAAAGTGAACAGGCATCCTCATGGTTATCAACATCTGTTGCACTAAGGGTTGACATACAAACACTGGCAAATGGTCAACAACAGTTGTTGAACATGGTTCAAAAACTTGTTTAAACCACTGATCATTCTCCTAAACTTGAGGCTGTAAGGTCTAAGAACCCATCCAAAGCCAACTTGGCTTTGGACACTCACCAAAACTAATTCTTTACTGATGTGCAGGGAGCTTCTGCTTGCTTAGATAGTTTATGGTATGTAGATAGTGGAGGCTCCAGGTACATGATAGGATGTAGAGCCTTTGGTAATGATTCTAAAGGTAAGGTGTTGGGTTCAGGGACTGTTCAGGCTGGGAGACTTAAGTTTGAAAATGTTAATCTAATTGATAATCTTAAATTTAATCTTCTTAGTGTTTCACAAATGAGTGACAAAGGTTATGGATCATTCTTCACTAAGAAAACTTGCAAGATTATTGGACCAGAAGTGGTTGAAAAGATTAACACCATCATTGTTGAGAGCAAAGCACAACTTGTTGCTCATAGGAGTGGCAATGTGTATGTGGTTGATATGTTGAAGGATAATCCTATGGCAAATGTCTGTCTATTTTCTGTTGCCTCAACTAAAGAGACAGAATTGTGGCATAGGAGATTGGGTCTTACCAACATTCAAACAATCAACTCACTCTCCAAACAAAGCCTTGTAAGAGGTCTTCCACCAAAAGAATTTAAATGTGATGAGCATTGTGTTTCATGTTTAAACGGCAAACAACATAAAAGCTCTTACAAATCCATTGATGAGTCCAAGACTAGTCAATGTCTTCAATTGTTGCAAATGGACTTTTTTGGTCCAGTTAAAATCATGAGTCTAAGGAAAAAGAGATTTTGTCTTGTCGTAGTTGATGATTTTTTTAGGTTTACATGGACTTACTTTTTACACTCTAAGGATGAGACTGCAGGTATTTTGAAGGACTTTGTCACCAAAGTTGAAAAGCAACATGACTTGCCAGTAAAAGTCTTTAGAAGTGACAATGGAACAGAGTTCAAAAATAAGGAGTTGGATGACTTCTGTGTGTCAAAAGGAATTGTGAGGCAGTACAACATTCCAAGAACACCAGAACAGAATGGGGTGGTTGAAAGGAAAAATAGAACCCTCATTGAGGCTGCAAGGATTATGCTAGCAGATTTTGGTTTACCATTGTCCTTTTGGGCAGAAGCTATAAACACTGTTTGCTATGTTCAAAACATAGTTTTGATTAACCCCATACATCAAAAGACTGCTTATGAAATTTTGTTCAAAATCAAACCACTGATAACATTTTTTAAAATCTTTGGCTGCCCATGTTTCATTTTAAATCTCAAAGATTCAATTACAAAATTTGAAGCCAAAGTAGATTGTGGATATTTTCTGGGATATTACTGCCAAGGCCTATAAAGTGTATAACACAAGGACTAGGACAATAGAAGATACGTTGAATGTAAAGTTCAATGAAATGCCATCATTAAAAATCCCAGCAAATCCTGCTGAATTGGTTGACTTAGATAAATTCAAATTTGAAGATATTACTGCTAAGACTAACAGTGCAGGTACACCACAATCTCCACAACAAGACTACAGGTTTGACATTGTGATTCCACAGTCTCACAACAAAGCCTATTCTGCATCAGGGCAAGCAGATGTTCAAAACTCTGTTATAGCTGAGTCAGCCACTGTTGACCAGTCTTACCCTCAAACCACTGCCTGCTCCAGCTCAACCACTGTTCAATCATCTGTTGACAAAAGTCCACCCTCAGTTGACAAAAGTCAGTCCACTTTCACACCACTTAGACATATTCCCCTACTTCGATTTCAAACATCTGTTAGCACTACAGAAGTGCAAACAGATGTTACAACAACAGATACCACAAAACTCTGTCCCTCACCTCAAAATGCCATAGTACCATACAAGGAAGATTTAATCTATCTTAGAGCTCATCCAACAGATCAAATCATTGGCAACATCAATGAAGGGGTGCTCATAAGAAGTCAATCCTCAAACATTTGTCTTTTTGCAGGCTTTATATCCTTCACACAACCTGTCAAGTACCAAGAGGAACTAAAAGACAACAGTTGGGTAGAAGCCATGCAAGATGAGCTCCTTCAGTTTAAAAGACAACAAGTATGGGAACTTTTGCCATTGCCAAAGGATGTATGTCCAATTGGCACAAAGTGGGTCTTCAAGAACAAAACAGATGAAAGGGGTATTGTTGTCAAGAATAAAGCCAGGCTTGTGGTTCAAGGCTTCAGAGATGAAGAAGGAATAGATTATGATGAAACCTTTGCTCCTGTAGCTAGGTTGGAAGCCATCAGACTTTTCCTAGCCTTTGCTATCAACCACAACATCAAGGTGTATCAGATTGACATCAAATGTGCATTCCTTTATGGAAAAATTCAGGAGAAAGTCTATGTATGTCAACCACCTAGTTTTGAAGACACATTCCATCCTGATCATGTCTACAAGCTCAACAAATCTTTGTATGGCTTGAAACAAGCACCAAGGGCCTGATATGAAACTCTTTCCATCTTTCTCTTATCCATTGGGTTTACTAGAGGTAAAACTGATAAAACCTTATTTTTGAAATGGAAAGGGAAAGATTTAATGATTATTCAAATATATGTGGATGACATCATTTTTGGGTCCACATGTAACAAAATGTGTGAAGAGTTCAGAAACTCATGACATCAGAGTTTGAAATGAGTGCCATGGGTGAACTCCGATGCTTTCTTGGTCTCCAAGTTAAGCAATTGCAAAGTGGAACATTTATTCACCAAAATAAGTATGTTAAAAACTTACTTACACAATCTGAAATGAATGACTGTAAACCATGTAGTACACCCATGAGTACCACCAAATTAGACACTGTTGATGGTAAAGATGAACTGGTTGATCAGACACATTATAGATGCATGACTGGGTCTTCATTGTACTTAACTGCATCTAGGCCAGACATCATGTTTGCCACTTGTGGCTGTGCAAGATCCCAGGCATCACTTAGAAAGTCAAATCTTATAGCTGTGAAAATGATATTCAGATACCTAAAAGGTGCTCCCACACTTGGTACCTGGTATCCCGCAAATGGAAATATTGAGCTTTCAGGTTATTCAAACAGTGATTTTGTTGGTTGTCAAACCACAAGGAAGTCAACATCACGTGGGTGCCAATTCCTAGGCAATGCCTTGGTCTTTTGGCAAAGCAAAAAGCAAGCAGCTGTTTCAACATCACAGCAAAGGCTGAATACGTTGCTGCTGCAATCTGTACAGCCCAAGTCATGTGGCTTCAAAACTAGCTACTGGATTTTGGTATAACTGCCCTGAGGACCCCACTCATGCTGGACAGTCAAGAAGCTGAATATATCATCAAAAATCCAGTCTCCCACTCAACCACAAAGCACACTGACATCAGAAACCATTTTGTGAGAGACAACTAAGAAAAAGGTATGATTTCTCTACACCATGTTCCAACAGAGGATCAGTTGGCAGATGTGTTGACAAAAGCTTTAGACACATCTACCTTTGCAAATCTGATTTCTCGGATTGGTATGCTAAACATGGATTAAAAACAAAAATGTTGTCAGAAAATCAAAAATCCATCCTAAAACTAGCTTTGGTTGAAAAATTTGTTCAAAATAAAACAACCACTGCTGGTTGAAAAATCTGTTTCAAACATCTGATCAGATAAAACAACTGTTTTCATAAACATCTATGACTAGTCAACAAATGTTATAAACAACTGTCATCCACCAAAAGAGACCTTCCATCAGATGTTTGCCACGTCTGCTCTCAAAAGGAGTGCTTTAGCCACATCAGCGTTTTCCCCTAAGACTATAAAAAAAATCCTGTTTATCCCCAACAGCTATTCCACTATCTCAATTCAGAAAACCGCTTTCCATCAATCATAAACCCTCATCAAAAATTCATCAACTTTCTTACTGAATCCAAAACATGGATCTTCAAGTGAAGGCTCCCCATAATCACCTACCATAGTTGTCTAAAACAGAGGAAAACCGTCACTTCCATTCCATGATCGACATATTGAATGAATCAAAATACTTGCCTGTTCTCACTGCCACTTCATTGGTCTATATTGACACTCTCCAAGAATTTTGGCTGAATGCTGAAACCCTGCTAACAGATAAAAATCTGACAGTCATTATTTCAAAAATTGGTGATACAAGTGTCTTCATAACCCCCCCAAACGATATCCACAACCTTCTCACTCAATGACCTGGCAGGTAAAGATTATTTTGATAAAGCTGAACTTCACACAGAGTTCATAGAGAGAGGTTATGAAGGTCAAATGACTGGCGCAACAATTTTCAAAAAGTTTTTTCCCCCAGCCATGAAATATTTCTTTCTTACTTTACTCATATGTCTCTCTGCTAAAACTACTTCTTTTAATGAAATCCCAATGAAAGTTCAGTAGTTAGGATATGCAATTTTGTCTAAAACTGATTATAATCTATCCCAAGGATGGTTTCTAGATTTAGTAGAAAATATGAAGGGTGTTAAGTCTGGGTCAAACAATGCTTTTCTTTTATACCCAAGACTTCTAAGTGTTTTCCTTCAAAAGGCTTTGCCTGAAAAGGACTTTAAAAAAGGTGAAGGCCTTCAAATGAACAGCCTTTCACAAGAAACTTTTACAAGAATGTTGGGTCCTAATGCCCCAGAAAAATCAACAAAAGCAAAAGTTTCAAAAACCCAAGCAAAGAGTGTTAAGACAACAACTGTTGTGCAAACCTCTGTTGCTGAGCCCACTGCTCCTGGGTATCATGGCACTACATCTAGTGCTGTGAAACCCACACCAGCCACTTCTAAAAAGAAACTTCCATCCACAAAGCCCACTAAAAAGAAAACCAAAAAGGTGACTCTGGAAGATGAGATACCAGAGGAAAATCCTATTGCAACACAAATGCAACAAACAACCACTGTTGATACTTCCTCTCAACAAATCTTTGTATAGCTTGAAACAAGCACCAATGGCCTGGTATGAAACTCTTTCCATCTTTCTCTTATCCATTGGGTTTACTAGAGGTAAAATTGATAAAACCTTATTTTTGAAATGGAAAGGGAAAGATTTAATGATTGTTCAAATATATGTGGATGACATCATTTTTGGGTCCACATGTAACAAAATGTGTGAATAGTTTAGAAACTCATGACAGCAGAGTTTGAAATGAGTGCCATGGGTGAACTCCGATGCTTTCTTGGTCTCCAATTTAAGCAATTGCAAAGTGGAATATTTATTCACCAAAATAAGTATGTTAAAAACTTACTTACAAAATTTGAAATGAATGACTGTAAACCATGTAGTACACCCATGAGTACCACCAAATTAGTCACTGTTGATGGTAAAGATGAACCGGTTGATCAGACACATTATAAATGCATGATTGGGCCTTCATTGTACTTAACTGCATCTAGGCCAGACATCATGTTTGCCACTTATGTCTGTTCAAGATTCCAGGCATCGCCTAGAAAGTCAAATCTTATAGCTGTGAAAATGATATTCAGATACCTAAAAGGTGCTCCCACACTTGGTGTATGGTATCCTGCTAATGGAAATATTGAGCTTTCAGGTTATTCAAACAGTGATTTTGTTGGTTGTCAAACCACAAGGAAGTCAACATCAGGTGGGTGCCAATTCCTAGGCAATGCCTTGGTCTCTTGGCAAAGCAAAAAGCAAGCAGCTGTTTCAACATCACAGCAAAGGCTAAATACATTGCTGCTGCAATCTGTACACCCAAGTCATGTGGCTTCAAAACCAGCTACTGGATTTTGGTATAACTGCCCTGAGGACTCCACTCATGCTGGACAGTCAAGAAGCTGAATATATCATCAAAAATCCAGTCTCCCACTCAACCACAAAGCACACTGACATCAAAAACCATTTTGAGTGAGACATCTCTGCACCATGTTCCAACAGAGGATCAGTTGGCAGATGTGTTGACAAAAGCTTTAGACACATCTACCTTTGCAAATCTGATTTCTCGGAATGGTATGCTAAAAATGGATTAAAAACAAAAATGTTGTCAGAAAATCAAAAATCCATCCTAAAAATAGCTTTGGTTGAAAAATTTGTTCAAAATAAAACAACCACTGCTGGTTGAAAAATCTGTTTCAAACATCTGATCAAATAAAACAACTGTTTTCATAAACATCTGTGACTAGTCAATAAATGTTATAAACAACTGTCATCCACCAAAACAGACCTTCCATCAGATGTTTGCCACGTCTGCTCTCAAAAGGAGTGTTTTGGCCACATCATCGGTTTCCCCTAAGACTATAAAAAAAATCCTATTTATCCCCCACATCTATTCCACTATCTCAATTCAGAAAACTTCTTTCCATCAATCATAAACCCTCATCAAAAATTCATCGACTTTCTTACTGAAATCCAAAACATGGATCTTCAAGTGAAAGCTCCCCATAATCACATACCATAGTTGTCCAAAACAGAGGAAAATCGTCAATTCCATTCCATCATCGACATATTGAATGAATCAAAATACTTGCCTGTTCTCACTGCCACTTCATTGGTCTATATTGACACTCTCCAAGAATTTTGGCTGAATGCTGAAACCCTGCTAACAGATAAAAATCCAACAGTCATTATTTCAAAAATTGGTGATACAAGTGTCACCATAATGTAATTGAAAGAATTTAGCTAAAACAGGAAGATATGATCATACAAGTAACAAAACCAGGTGCGGAAACCCTAGTTATGAACAAACTGATAAAACTCGGATCAAAACACAGAAAACATCATTTCAAATACCTTTTCATAGATTAACTTTCATAAAAACGTGTTACAATCAGTCACCTAGTCAATCTATTGAACACACACACTATCACAACTTAACCTTGAACCTGACCACAATACACACTCGAACTAAAACTCTCTCTTACACAAAAACAAGCTAAACCCTTTTATAGGGTCTGCACATTCGCCCAGTATGAAGGTGCGAATGTGGAACTTTTCCTCATTCGCCCATTTCTAAGGTACGAATGTGGAATCTTTCCACATTCGCCCAGTTTGTCTTCTGTGTAATTTCCACATTCGCCCAGAACTTCCACATTCGCCCAGAACAAGCCACATTCGCCCAGGACAAGCCACATTCGCCCCTTTTGTCTGGTCGAATGTATCTTCATGTTTAAGTCTTGGTCGTTTTCTGATTATCTGAACCTTCGACATTCTGTACCAGATCACTAGCTAGGGACATACATGAATAATGCACTAACAATCTCCCCCTTGGACCTAGCTAGTGATGTACCAAAGCAGAAAGTTATCAATTCTTCAAGTCTTGATTGAAAACTTTCCATCTTCATGCACGTTTGTGTCGAAGTTCCTGTCTATCTCTCCAGTAAGCTTTGAAATCTCAGACAGACTCAAGAAATCTTGGCTTTATCATTTGCTGATCCAGAGATGAAGATAGACAATAATCTTGAATTCTTTCAATCTTCAGTCATTTCTTTAACCTTTTACTGGCTTCTGTTGTTCTGGTAATCTTGATGTTCAGGTTTGGGTCTTGTTCAGTTACACACTTTGTCGATGAGTCTTGAATAGTGCACCTGTTGTGTTTGATTCTGCAGAAAAATTTACAAAAAAAACTGCACAAACTACAACCGGCGTTAGACACGACAAATATCTCGGAAGTACTCTTCACATTCCTTTTGACCCTCAATAGTTCTCCCCCTGAACTATAAAACATTTTCAATGTGTACCAGAAACTTGAACATTTGCAATCTTTTTCAACTTTTAAGTATCTGAGCCTTCACATTCAGTATCCCAACATCGGTTATCAAAAATAAAATTTGAAACAAAACTTTTTGATTTTTCAAAAGTTTATGCTAAAACACACCAAGAATCTTTTTGAATTTTCAAATGTAGTTGCATAAAAGTAAATTCAACATATTTTTGTAAATTTTCTGGTTAAGAGGATCATATCAGTATTCAAACAGTCAGTCATAACTCTTTTTGATCAATTTTCTGTTTTTGTCATTGAGCATCCTACAACCATTACCAGTATGTTTGTCCACTTAAACTCAAAATCATTAGTTATTGCTCAGCACTTTAGATACATTATGGTAATATTAGATACTGAGTAATATATGGTCCCCACGCTCGCGACACATTCCCGTATCTAGAATTGCAAAAAGCTTCATCGTAGCGCGTGATTATACTGAAGTTATCCGTTAGTTACAAGGTATGAGGCACAGTGGTGACAGGTCAGCAAATTAATGCTTCAAAGCGACTTGTGCACTCTACCAGGGTGAGGACTAATATCATACATGATTTTCATCATAGTATTGATACGATGTATTAGATAATCTTTGATTATCATCACACATGTTAAGTTCCTCATTCGGTAACTTATGGTTTTGTCATTAAAGATCTTTTAATAAGATACCCTGACTGAATCTAGGTCTGTAAACTAATACAACAAAAGATCAGTTAGGCCATCCCCAGATAACTTTCAATATAACGACCCGAAACCTCTGATTTTGGCAATCTATCAAACGAAATTTTGGTACTAAGACCATATGCCAACAATACGTTGATCCACATGATTATCAGTTATTGATTTTAAGTTTATATCACCATGCTGAACTTTAAACTTTGATTTCAAGCCTACCAATATATAATTGTAGTGGCTACTCAATGTTTATCAAATTATTTTTGTTTTTAGAGTAGTCTGACAGTCCACTGATGTACTATCATCTCCTCTTTTTCTCCAAGAAAACTCATTTTTGATTTTCTATTTTTTTATTTTGATTTTTCTGAAATTTTCTCCCCCTAAAAATCTAAAAATAAGCATATTTTTGGATTTTTAACCTTGTTGAAGAAAAACAAAATAAAATGATATCCGATGCGGTTTACTCATTGAGTTTCAAAAACCATTTTCCACTCAGATTGCTTGACTCACTTTTATCTTTCAATTAGTAAAAACCATTAACCAAGATAAAAGAGTTTAGAATAAAC
Source organism: Ambrosia artemisiifolia (assembly GCA_032199755.1). NCBI lineage: Eukaryota > Viridiplantae > Streptophyta > Magnoliopsida > Asterales > Asteraceae > Ambrosia > Ambrosia artemisiifolia. The sequence goes on along the minus strand of CM063523.1, from coordinate 30,072,903 downwards.
CATTTTGTCGTGTCTGTTGTTGAAATCCAACACCTGAGAGCAATTGCATGAGATTGCAATGTTTTCCGGCTTCACAGGTTGGAAACAGACTACAAACACTCTCCTCTCTGTTGAAATTATGTTTTTCTTCTTCAATATCCCTTCATTGACCTTCACCTCTCCAATAAATAGCTTGTATACAGATGCTCCACTATCAACTATCAAAGAACAGCTAATAGGTCTGTCTGGAACAATCTGCACACTTATTAAACAATTAGCATGAGAGAGGCACCCATCCCTTCACAATGATGGGTCGTCCAAGGTCATCAATCCTTGGAACATCAATCCATTCTCCTTTTGAAAAATCAATTGGTTTTTCAATGGATTGATTTGAAGTAGAGATTGATTTGAAGTAGAAATTGCTATTGATTTAGAAAGTGATTTGGGTTTCCAAACACGTTCAGAGTTTATTTTAGATTTTGTTGAAATTGTATTAACTTTTGACTTTTCAGATTTCTTATCTGAAACCTGCTTCTGAACTTTGTTTGGAATCTTCTCAGACTTAACTGATGAAGACTCAGGATTAGAGTTATTCTTAGGCTTAGCCTTAGAACTCCCCCTTACCTCAGCAACCCGTCCACAATCTCCATTTTTATTCAAGGCAATTTTGTTACGATTGTCATACACAACCTGTTTCCCCTTTTGCTTCTTGATTGGTTTTGGGGATACAGGCTTTCTGACATTACCTGAATTATTAGCAAATTTCGCCTTCGGTCTTTTTCTGTTTAACATACGGACATGTAGCAACTAAATGCCCACACTCTCCGCAGTTATAACAAGACCTATACTCTTCAAAATCACATGCATACCCTTCATCCCAATACCAATAGGGACAATGAGCAGCAATATGACCAACTTCACCACATTCAAAACAGTTTCTCCATTCAACATAACCATGAGAATACTGTGGTGAGTTGTTTCCCCAATAACCATCAAATCGAGAGTTATATGAATAATCATAATAATCATATGATCTAGATGAAAAATTTCTTAAATTCTTTTGATGAGAATTTTTTATCTGATCATTTCCTTTCGATTTGTTTGGTTTTGGTCCTTTTACTTTAGAACCTTTCTTATTTTCAACATTTTTCTTTTCAACATTTTTCTTTTGATCCTCTTTATTCTCATGTTGGTTAGGACTGAGTGCAAAATGAAGATGATCAAATTGATTTCTAAATTGATTTAACAAATCGATATTATCAACAAAAATACATTTAAGTAAAGATTGTTCGATATTTTCAATTAGAAAATCTTTGTTGAAAATCAATTTGTCATGTCCTTCCAACATGTAGGATCCTTCAAATCCTTCAGGAAACTTGAATATGGGTTTTTCTTCAGATTCAGATTCTGAAGTTGTTACCACATTTTCAGTTTTCTTTTCAAACATTTGTTTCACTTCACAATCAGGATTAACAACACAAGGTGTTGTGATTTCCAACTCTGATGTGGGATTATTCTTTAAAAAACTTTTATTCATTTCTAACATTTCTTTCTTTAAAGATTCAATTTGATGTAACAAATCTTTTTCATTCTTTTCAAAAACTTTATTTTGGTTTTTACAATTTTCTAGTTCATTTGCTAGTTTCTATTTGTCCTCAACAAGTGTCATCAATTCACATTTCAACTTGACACATTTAGAACAACTAGCACTTACCTCATTATCTGATTTATTACCATTATCAGATTTTGCATTACCATTTGATTCACTTTGTTCTGAATCTGTATCAGAACTCAAATCACTCTTTGACAATTCACTGGAATCATCATGTCTCATTTGTTTGACTAAACACACAACATTCCTATGAACACCTTCTCTGTTAACACATTTGTCAACATGTACCATTTCATCATTTGGTTTCGGTGTCATTGGAAATCCCCAACTGTTGTCAACTTGAGAATTTTGTCTTTGTAATTGTTGTCGTTCAGCTTCTATCATAGCTCTGATCTCCTCATCCGTTCTTGATATGGTCAAGTAATTCATCATTTTTCCAACAAAAATATTTCAAAAATTTTCCAAAATCAGGCTTAATTTTCGAAATTTTTTTAGGCCTTAAATTCTACGTTCGCCCCTGTCAAGTCTACTTTCGCCCAAAAGTCCTACCTTCGCCCAATTTTGTTCACCTGAATGTAGAATAGTGACCAGAATGTATAATATCCAAAATCCTTTTCCACTTTCGTCCACTTTGGTTCAGGTTCGACCAATCCTATTCCACTTTCGCCCGCGCGATCCTTCGAAGGTGGAAATCCTTACCCGAAAGTGAAAAATTCAAGCACACAACTCTAGGTTCGTCCAAACTAAGGCTACGTTCGACCAGAAAACACTCACGTTCGCCCACATCAGTGCACTTTCGCCCATTTTACTTTTGAAAAACGGTTACACTTTGAAAAACAGTTATTTTGATCTCTGATTTTCAAAAGTTTATGGATTTGAATGATCTTTATCAGGTTTTGATTCGGAATTGATTTGGAACAACTTTAATTCTTGGAAATTTTGATTTTATCCACAAATTCAACTCTAAAACAATCAAAAACACTCAAAAACCATTTTTAGTCAAAAACAGATGTATTTTGATCAAAATCATGTCCAAATCGGCTCTGAGTTTATCAAATTTGTTGTTGTATGATCCGTATGGCTCTGATACCACTTTGTAATCGAAAGATTTTAGCTAAAACAGGAAGATATGATCATGCAAGTAAGAAAACCAGGTGCGGAAACCCTAGTTATGAACAAACTGATAAAACTCGGATCAAAACACAGAAAACATCATTTCAAATACCTTTTCATAGATTAACTTTCATAAAAACGTGTTACAATCAGTCACCTAGTCAATCTATTGAACACACACACTATCACAACTTAACCTTGAACCTGACCACAATACACACTCGAACTAAAACTCTCTCTTACACAAAAACAAGCTAAACCCTTTTATAGGGTCTGCACATTCGCCCAGTATGAAGGTGCGAATGTGGAACTTTTCCACATTCGCCCATTTCTAAGGTACGAATGTGGAATCTTTCCACATTCGCCCAGTTTGTCTTCTGTGTAATTTCCACATTCGCCTCGAACTTCCACATTCGCCCAGAACAAGCCACATTCGCCCAGGACAAGCCACATTCGCCCCTTTTGTCTGGTCGAATGTATCTTCATGTTTAAGTCTTGGTCGTTTTCTGATTATCTGAACCTTCGACATTCTGTACCAGATCACTAGCTAGGGACATACATGAATAATGCACTAACACATAACCCCCCCCCCCCCCAAACCATATCCACAACCTTCTCACTGATTGACCTGGCAGGTAAAGATTCTTTTGATAAAGCTGAACTTCACACAGAGTTCATAGAGAGAGGTTATGAAGGTCAAATGACTGGGGCAACAATTTTCAAAAAGTTTTTTCCCCCAGCCATGAAATATTTCTTTCATACTTTACTCATATGCCTCTCTGCTAAAACTACTACTTTTAATGAAATCCCATTGAGAGTTCAATACTTAGGATATGCAATTTTGTCTAAAACTGATTATAATCTATCCCAATGATTGTTTTTAGATTTAGTAGCAAATATGAAGGGTGTTAAGTCTGGGTCAAACAATGCTTTTCTTTTATACCCAAGACTTCTAAGTGTTTTCCTTCAAAAGGTTTTTCCTGAAAAGGACTTTAAAAAAGGTGAAGGCCTTCAAATGAACAGCCTTTCACAAGAAACTTTTACAAGAATGTTGGGTCCTAATGCCCAAGAAAAAGCAACAAAAGCAAAAGTTTCAAAAACCCAAGCAAAGAGTGTTAAGACAACAACTGTTGTGCAAACCTCTGTTGCTGAGCCCACTGCTCCTGGAGATCATGGCACTACATCCAGTGCTGTGAAACCCACACCAGCCACTTCTAAAAAGAAACTTCCATCCATAAAGCCCACCAAAAAGAAAACCAAAAAGGTGACTCTGGAAGATGAGATACCAGAGGAAAATCCTATTGCAACACAAATGCAACAAACAACCACTATTCATACTTCCTCTCAACAAATCTTTGTATGGCTTGAAACAAGCACCAAGGGTCTGGTATGAAACTCTTTCTATCTTTCTCTTATCCATTGGGTTTACTAGAGGTAAAATTGATAAAACCTTATTTTTGAAATGGAAAGGGAAAGATTTAATGATTGTTTAAATATATGTGGATGACATCACTTTTGGGTCCACATGTAACAAAATGTGTGAAGAGTTCAGAAACTTAGGACAGCAGAGTTTGAAATGAGTGCCATGGGTGAACTCCGATGCTTTCTTGGTCTCCAATTTAAGAAATTGCATAGTGGAACATTTATTCACCAAAATAAGTATGTTAAAAACTTACTTACAAAATTTGAAATGAATGATTGTAAACCATGTAGTAAACCCATGAGTACCACTAAATTAGTCACTGTTGATGGTAAAGATGAACTGGTTGATCAGACACATTATAGATGCATGATTGGGTCTTCATTGTACTTAACTGCATCTAGGCCAGACATCATGTTTGCCACTTGTGTCTGTGCAAGATCCCAGGCATCACCTAGAAAGTCAAATCTTATAGCTGTGAAAATGATATTCAGATACCTAAAAGGTGCTCCCACACTTGGTATCTGGTATCCTGCTAATGGAAATATTGAGCTTTCAGGTTATTCAAACAGTGATTTTGTTGGTTGTCAAACCACAAGGAAGTCAACATCTGGTGGGTGCCAATTCCTAGGCAATGCCTTGGTCTCTTGGCAAAGCAAAAAGCAAGCAGCTGTTTCAACATCACAGCAAAGGCTGAATACAGTGCTGCTGCAATCTGTATAGCCCAAGTCATGTGGCTTCAAAACCAGCTACTGGATTTTGGTATAACTGCCCTGAGGACTCCACTCATGCTGGACAGTCAAGAAGCTGAATATATCATCAAAAATCCAGTCTCCCACTCAACCACAAAGCACATTGACATCAGAAACCATTTTGTGAGAGACAGCTAAGAAAAAGGTTTGATTTCTCTGCACCATGTTCCATCAGAGGATCAGTTGGCAGATGTGTTGACAAAAGCTTTAGACACATCTACCTTTGCAAATCTGATTTCTCGGATTGGTATGCTAAACATGGATTAAAAACAAAAATGTTGTCAGAATATCAAAAATCCATTCTAAAAATAGCTTTGGTTGAAAAATTTGTTCAAAATAAAACATCCACTGCTGGTTGAAAAATCTGTTTCAAACATCTGATCAGATAAAACAATTGTTTTCATAAACATCTGTTGACTAGTCAACAAATGTTATAAACAACTGACATCCACCAAAACAGACCTTCCATCAGATGTTTGCCACGTCTACTCTCAAAAGGAGTGCTTTGGTTACATCAGCGGTTTCCCCTAAGACTATAAAAAAATCCTGTTTATCCCCAACAGCTATTCCACTATCTCAATTCAGAAAACCGCTTTCCATCAATCATAAACCCTCATCAAAAATTCATCGACTTTCTTTCTGAAATCCAAAACATGGATCTTCAAGTGAAAGCTCCCCATAATCACCTACCATAGTTGTCCCAAACAGAGGAAAACCGTCACTTCCATTCCATCATCGACACATTGAATGAATAAAAATACTTGCCTGTTCTCACTGCCACTTCATTGGTCTATATTGACACTCTCCAAGAATTTTGGCTGAATGCTAAAACCCTGCTAACAGATAAAAATCCAACAGTCATTATTTAAAAAATTGGTGATACAAGTGTCACCATAACCCCCCCAAACCATATCCACAACCTTCTCACTGAATGACCTGGCAGGTAAAGATTCTTTTGATAAAGCTGAACTTCACACAGAGTTCATAGAGAGAGGTTATGAACGTCAAATGACTGGCGCAACAATTTTCAAAAAGTTTTTTCCCCCAGCCATGAAATATTTCTTTCATACTTTACACATATGCCTCTCTGCTAAAACTACTTCTTTTAATGAAATCCCATTGAAAGTTCAGTACTTCGGATATGCAATTTTGTCTAAAACTGATTATTATCTATCCCAAGGATTGTTTCTAGATTTAGTAGCAAATATGAAGGGTGTTAAGTCTGGGTCAAACAATGCTTTTCTTTTATACCCAAGACTTCTAAGTGTTTTCCTTCAAAAGGTTTTGCCTGAAAAGGACTTTAAAAAAGGTGAAGGCCTTCAAATGAACAGCCTTTCACAAGAAACTTTTACAAGAATGTTGGGTCCTAATGCCCAAGAAAAAGAAACAAAAGCAAAAGTTTCAAAAACCCAAGCAAAGAGTGTTAAGAGAACAACTGTTGTGCAAACCTCTGTTGCTGAGCCCACTGCTCCTGGAGATCATGGCACTACATCCAGTGCTGTGAAACCCACACCAGCCACTTCTAAAAAGAAACTTCCATCCACAAAGCCCACCAAAAAGAAAACCAAAAAGGTGACTCTGGAAGATGAGATACCAGAGGAAAATCCTATTGCCACACAAACGCAACAAACAACCATTGTTGATACTTCCTCTAAACAAATCTTTGTATGGCTTGAAACAAGCACCAAGGGCCTAGTATGAAACTCTTTCTATCTTTCTCTTATCCACTGGGTTTACTAGAGGTAAAATTGATATAACCTTATTTTTGAAATGGAAAGGGAAAGATTTAATGATTGTTCAAATATATGTGGATGACATCATTTTTGGGTCCACATGTAACAAAATGTGTGAAGAGTTCAGAAACTCAGGACAGCAGAGTTTGAAATGAGTGCCATGGGTGAACTCCGATCCAATTTAAGCAATTGCAAAGTGGAACATTTATTCACCAAAATAAGTATGTTAAAAACTTTCTTACAAAAATTGAAATGAATGACTGTAAACCATGTAGTAAACCCATGAGTACCACTAAATTAGTCACTGTTGATGGTAAAGATGAACTGGTTGATCAGACACATTATAGATGCATGATTGGGTCTTCATTGTACTTAACTGCATCTAGGCCAGACATCATGTTTGCCACTTGTGTCTGTGCAAGATCCCTGGCATCACCTAGAAAGTCAAATCTTATAGCTGTGAAAATGATATTCAGATACCTAAAAGGTGCTCCCACACTTGGTATCTGGTATCCTGCTAATGGAAATATTGAGCTTTCAGGTTATTCAAACAGTGATTTTGTTGGTTGTCAAACCACAAGGAAGTCAACATCTGGTGGGTGCCAATTCCTAGGCAATGCCTTGGTCTCTTGGTAAACCAAAAAGCAAGCAGTTGTTTCAACATCACAGGAAAGGCTGAATACAGTGCTGCTGCAATCTGTACAGCCCAAGTCATGTGGCTTCAAAACCAGCTACTGGATTTTGGTATAACTGCCCTGAGGACTCCACTCATGCTGGACAGTCAAGAAGCTAAATATATCATCAAAAATCCAGTCTCCCACTCAACCACAAAACACATTGACATCAGAAACCATTTTGTGAGAGACAGCTAAGAAAAAGGTTTGATTTCTCTGCACCATGTTCCATTAGAGGATCAGTTGGCAGATGTGTTGACAAAAGCTTTAGACACATTTACCTTTGCAAATCTGATTTCTCGGATTGGTATGCTAAACATGGATTAAAAACAAAAATGTTGTCAGAATATCAAAAATCCATTCTAAAAATAGCTTTGGTTGAAAAATTTGTTCAAAATAAAACATCCACTGCTGGTTGAAAAATCTGTTTCAAACATCTGATCAGATAAAACAATTGTTTTCATAAACATCTGTTGACTAGTCAACAAATGTTATCAACAACTGACATCCACCAAAACAGACCTTCCATCAGATGTTTGCCACGTCTACTCTCAAAAGGAGTGCTTTGGTTACATCAGCGGTTTCCCCTAAGACTATAAAAAAATCATGTTTATCCCCAATAGCTATTCCACTATCTCAATTCAGAAAACCGCTTTCCATCAATCATAAACCCTCATCAAAAATTCATCGACTTTCTTACTGAAATCCAAAACATGGATCTTCAAGTGAAAGCTCCCCATAATCACCTACCATAGTTGTCCCAAACAGAGGAAAACCGTCACTTCCATTCCATCATCGACACATTGAATGAATAAAAATACTTGCCTGTTCTCACTGCCACTTCATTGGTCTATATTGACACTCTTCAAGAATTTTGGCTGAATGCTGAAACCCTGCTAACAGATAAAAATCCAACAGTCATTATTTAAAAAATTGGTGATACAAGTGTCACCATAACCCCCCCAAACCATATCCACAACCTTCTCACTGAATGACCTGGCAGGTAAAGATTCTTTTGATAAAGCTGAACTTCACACAGAGTTCATAGAGAGAGGTTATGAACGTCAAATGACTGGCGCAACAATTTTCAAAAAGTTTTTTCCCCCAGCCATGAAATATTTCTTTCATACTTTACTCATATGCCTCTCTGCTAAAACTACTTCTTTTAATGAAATCCCATTGAAAGTTCAGTACTTAGGATATGCAATTTTGTCTAAAACTGATTATTATCTATCCCAAGGATTGTTTCTAGATTTAGTAGCAAATATGAAGGGTGTTAAGTCTGGGTCAAACAATGCTTTTCTTTTATACCCAAGACTTCTAAGTGTTTTCCTTCAAAAGGTTTTGCCTGAAAAGGACTTTAAAAAAGGTGAAGGCCTTCAAATGAACAGCCTTTCACATGAAACTTTTACAAGAATGTTGGGTCCTAATGCCCAAGAAAAAGAAACAAAAGCAAAAGTTTCAAAAACCCAAGCAAAGAGTGTTAAGAGAACAACTGTTGTGCAAACCTCTGTTGCTGAGCCCACTGCTCCTGGAGATCATGGCACTACATCCAGTGCTGTGAAACCCACACCAGCCACTTCTAAAAAGAAACTTCCATCCACAAAGCCCACCAAAAAGAAAACCAAAAAGGTGACTCTGGAAGATGAGATACCAGAGGAAAATCCTATTGCCACACAAACGCAACAAACAACCATTGTTGATACTTCCTCTAAACAAATCTTTGTATGGCTTGAAACAAGCACCAAGGGCCTAGTATGAAACTCTTTCTATCTTTCTCTTATCCATTGGGTTTACTAGAGGTAAAATTGATATAACCTTATTTTTGAAATGGAAAGGGAAAGATTTAATGATTGTTCAAATATATGTGGATGACATCATTTTTGGGTCCACATTAAACAAAATGTGTGAAGAGTTCAGAAACTCAGGAGAACAGAGTTTGAAATGAGTGCCATGGGTGAACTCCGATCCAATTTAGGCAATTGCAAAGTGGAACATTTATTCACCAAAATAAGTATGTTAAAAACTTACTTACAAAAATTGAAATGAATGACTGTAAACCATGTAGTAAACCCATGAGTACCACTAAATTAGTCACTGTTGATGGTAAAGATGAACTGGTTGATCAGACACATTATAGATGCATGATTGGGTCTTCATTGTACTTAACTGCATCTAGGCCAGACATCATGTTTGCCACTTGTGTCTGTGCAAGATCCCTGGCATCACCTAGAAAGTCAAATCTTATAGCTGTGAAAATGATATTCAGATACCTAAAAGGTGCTCCCACACTTGGTATCTGGTAACCTGCTAATGGAAATATTGAGCTTTCAGGTTATTCAAACAGTGATTTTGTTGGTTGTCAAACCACAAGGAAGTCAACATCTGGTGGGTGCCAATTCCTAGGCAATGCCTTGGTCTCTTGGTAAACCAAAAAGCAAGCAGTTGTTTCAACATCACAGCAAAGGCTGAATACAGTGCTGCTGCAATCTGTACAGCCCAAGTCATGTGGCTTCAAAACCAGCTACTGGATTTTGGTATAACTGCCCTGAGGACTCCACTCATGCTGGACAGTCAAGAAGCTAAATATATCATCAAAAATCCAGTCTCCCACTCAACCACAAAGCACATTGACATCAGAAACCATTTTGTGAGAGACAGCTAAGAAAAAGGTTTGATTTCTCTGCACCATGTTCCAACAGAGGATCAGTTGGCAGATGTGTTGACAAAAGCTTTAGACACATCTACCTTTGCAAATCTGATTTCTCGGATTGGTATGCTAAGCATGGATTAAAAACAAAAATGTTGTCAGAAAATCAAAAATCCATTCTAAAAATAGCTTTGGTTGAAAAATTTGTTCAAAATAAAACATCCACTTCTGGTTGAAAATTCTGTTTCAAACATCTGATCAGATAAAACAATTGTTTTCATAAACATCTGTTGACTAGTCAACAAATGTTATAAACAACTGTTATCCACCAAAACAGACCTTCCATCAGATGTTTGCCACGTCTACTCTCAAAAGGAGTGCTTTGGCCACATCAGCGGTTTCCCCAAAGACTATAAAAAAATCCTGTTTATCCCCAACAGCTATTCCACTATCTCAATTCAGAAAACCGCTTTCCATCAATCATAAACCCTCATCAAAAATTCATCGACTTTCTTACTGAAATCCGAAACATGGATCTTCAAGTGAAAGCTCCCCATAATCACCTACCATAGTTGTCCCAAATAGAGGAAAACCGTCACTTCCATTCCATCGTCGACATATTGAATGAATCAAAATACTTGCCTGTTCGCACTGCCACTTCATTGGTCTATATTGACACTCTCCAAGAATTTTTGTTGAATGCTGAAACCCTGCTAACAGATAAAAATCCAACAGTCATTATTTAAAAAATTGGTGATACAAGTGTCACCATAACCCCCCCAAACCATATCCACAACCTTCTCACTGAATGACCTGGCAGGTAAAGATTCTTTTGATAAAGCTGAACTTCACACAGAGTTCATAGAGAGAGGTTATGAAGGTCAAATGACTGGCGCAACAATTTTCAAAAAGTTTTTTCCCCCAGCCATGAAATATTTCTTTCATACTTTACTCATATGCCTCTATGCTAAAACTACTTCTTTTAATGAAATCCCATTGAAAGTTCAGTACTTAGGATATGCAATTTTGTCTAAAACTGATTATAATCTATCCCAAGGATTGTTTCTAGATTTAGTAGCAAATATGAAGGGTGTTAAGTCTGGGTCAAACAATGCTTTTCTTTTATACCCAAGACTTCTAAGTGTTTTCCTTCAAAAGGTTTTGCCTGAAAAGGACTTTAAAAAAGGTGAAGGCCTTCAAATGAACAGCCTTTCACAAGAAACTTTTACAAGAATGTTGGGTCCTAATGCCCAAGAAAATGCAACAAAAGCAAAAGTTTCAAAAACCCAAGCAAAGAGTGTTAAGACAACAACTGTTGTGCAAACCTATGTTGCTGAGCCCAATGCTCCTGGGGATCATGGCACTACATCCATTGCTGTGAAACCCACACCAGCCACTGCTAAAAAGAAACTTGCATCCACAAAGCCTACCAAAAATAAAACCAAAAAGGTGACTCTGGAAGATGAGATACCAGAGGAAAATCCTATTGCAACACAAATGCAACAAACAACCACTGTTGATACTTCCTCTCAACAGATGGATATATCTCTACCCAAACTCTTCATGTATCCTCTAAAAAGGATCATGTTGTTTGCCAAGGGGACACACATCATGAAACATTTGGTTCACTTGAACATCTGTTTACAAGTCCTTCTCCCAGGGCTAACTCTCTTCTCACTCCATAACCCTCACCATCTCAAAATCCTCCTATTCCACCTACCATGCAACCATTGTTCGAAGCTATTGACAAAATTCAGGATTCTACCAGTTCCTGTCAACAACCTATCACTGAGAATATACTTCAACAAGTGACTGGTCCTGAGGAAAGTCAAGTGGCTAGCCCAAGAACAGAGGAGGCCACACCCTTTGAGTTACATGTAACTCAAGGTGGTATTTCAAGTGAAGCAGCCACTACTGTTGTAGAGACCATTGTCTCACTACAGGACAGTGGTTACATTGCTCAGACTTCCTTGAAGGCAACAACTGATGAGGCCACAAAAGTGACCCCAATACCAGTTGGAAGTCCCAGTACCAAGACAAAGGGGCATCTGGTTTCTTTTCTATGGAGTCACCTCCTAGGACTAAACCAGTTACAACTACCATATCTGGTAGGAATTCAGATGATCCTATTAGGTTAGGTGATGAATTAAGATACAAAGAATTGACGGAGAGAGTTAGCACCATTGAATCATCAGTCAATGACATCAAGACTGATATCAAGACTATGATGCAAACTTTGGTCACCCTCACATAAAGTCAACTATCCACCCAAGAGATTGCTAGTGAGCTATGGAAGTCTGTTAATCCCATCATCATAGCTCATAGAAAACTAGCAGATCAAACAAAAGAAACCTACATGGCAATAATCAGAAATATGGGGGATGCTAGGTTCAATGATACCCAAGCAGACATCAAAGCCATTAAGGAACATCTGTTGAAGACCACTGGCTCTACCCCTACAACCATACTTAGAGATGAAGATGATGATTGTAAAGGATCGTTTTAGTCAAAAACAGTTATATGATCATACAAGTTTATCAATCCAGGTGCGGAAACCCTAGAACAATTACAAAATGATAGAAATCAAATGAAACACAGTAAATTACCTTTTCAATTTCCATTTCATTCATAAACAATGTTATAAAGCTTTACAAATTAGGTTTAAGATGAAATAAACAACTTCCAGAACTTTCCTAGAACTCAGAGAGAAAACTTACTTGACACTCACACGCAAATGACAAAAGTTAATTACAAAACAAAATTTTCAGCTTTTATAGACCTGCACATTCGACCCCACGTCTAGGTCGAATGTGCTCCTTCGACCTTCAATAAGCTCGAACCAAAACATCCTGTCTTCAAAAGCTTCCTTCGACCAACAAGGTCTTCCTTTGACCTATAAAACTTCTACCTTCGACCCCACGATAACACAAAATGACTTTTTATAGACAATCCAAAAGCACTAGTCGCAATACGTGCATCGACAAACTCCCCCTCGACTATTGCTTGGATTGTTGTCGTTCATGGTCCATGATCTTGTTCATCAACTTGATTCTGAGCTGCTTTTTCTGATCTTTCCTCATCTCCGGCTCAAGTTGACGTTTAGTTGTTCTTTTCTTTACTTCATTCATCTTCACACGCGTTCCCAGTTTCTTCTCCAAGTTACTCCCCGCATTCACATCATATGCAAAATAGAACCATACCGCATGATGATATTTCATTGCCTGCTCAGCATCCTTCTCTTCACAGTAAATCGGGTTGTAATACAGCATGATGATGTCTTCATAAGAACAGTTTATGATCAACATTGGGTCAAAAACAAGTATCTTCTTATACTCACCCTTCTTATCTTGCAATAATATCACTGCTTCAGCTGTTCTCCAGTCATAGTACCACATCACAAATTCAGAGCTGAAATGTTGCTGAATAGGCATCAACGGTATCTTCTCATCACCACTGGAGGTTTGTACTTTAATGTAACCTTTTTCATACCTGTAGAAGGATCAATTTCTTTGTGTACTTTTCTCTTGCGATACTGAGGAGTAAACATGTCCCATTTAGTTCTACTCTCCCAAGTCATCTTCTCAACAAACCAACCCACTACATCACAGTTAGCAGAAGCTCAAGTCATAGTAAATCTACACACATCTCTAACCGCCGAGTACGGTAGAGTCTTCAGATCATGAAATCTGTAAAAGTATAAGATTCCCTTTTCCCATTTAACATCAATGCACCTCAATTGTCTCAAGTATTTCCAACCTAACGCTCTTCCCTTGAATAATTAATTGTGGTATTTATAGAATCCTCCTTGAGCTTCTGGTTTAGGTCTTTTCTCATCTTGTTCTTTCAGATTCTTCAGCAAGGTTTTCAAATCATCAACTTGCTCTCCAGATGGTTTCTGATTATCATCATTAAACACTTCGTTTACAAACTCTTCGCTCTTTTTCTTTGCAAGAGACTCAGCTTCCTTCAAAATTACTTCATTCAGCTCTGGAAAAACGTCATTTTCTTTGCTTCTGAAGTATTCTGGATATTCTTCATGAGTGATATCCTCAATCTCAATTTCCTCACGTTCAGGAGTCTGTTTATCATCAGAATGATTACCAACATCCTTAAACTCATTGGAGCTGGGTCCTTTGAGTAAGCCGGCTTGAGAAATCCATTAGCCTTTTCTTTTGGCTTAATGAATTCAGTGACATGAACTCTTGGTTCTTTAGGAGTATCACAATACAATTTCTTTTAAAGTTCAGGAGGAATATCATTGGTCCTTTCATGTTTAGGAAACCAGATGGTACTCTCCTGCCAAATTTTCTCAATTTTAGAATAATTTGCAAACTTAATTGGATACTCCTCGTCAGAGATAATCTTATCAGATCCTTCCATCCGATAGAAAACCTTGATGGGTTTGTCAACTGAATCATTCTTCTCATCTTTCTTCACTGATTGATTCACTCGATGTGCATTTGCCTGAGGATGTGAAACCTGAGAAGGTAATCTTGGTTCATTTGTGTGATGTGATTTTCCATAGGAATATCACTACCTTCCTTAGGTTTCTCATCTTCAGTATCTGAATCATCAGTTACTGCAGTCACCCCTTCATCATTCAACCCGAGAATCGGTCTCACATCGGAATGTGGATCTCCAACACTAGAAGTGTTAGATTCATTATCCGATACAGAGTCTGATTTAAATGAACTTTCCGGTGTTACTGAGTGCAAATTATGATTCTCAAATAACACTAGAGAAGGAACAGATTTGTAGTTTGCACTACTGGGTTGTGATGGTTCTTTAATTATATGGTCAACAACATAAGCGATGTGTTTGTAACTCTCCAACTTTTTGTTGACCTTTTCAGCAAAACACTTGATGGTGGCCATTTCCAATTTAGTTTCTTCAAGCTCATTAATGTAATTATTTATAGCAATTTGTTTTAAAGCAAGAGTTTTCTTTAAATCTGAAATGTCCTTTTTGTAGCCATCAAGTATTTTGTTAAGCTCATGTGCTTCCTTACGATAAGATTGATTGTTGATTCTAGCATTCTCATGGTGAACCTTGAGTTGCTTGTTTTCCTCAGTCAATCTATCGCAAGTGCCACAATATTTGTCACATGTCATATCAATTGTAGATTCAGAACTTACCTTTTTTGATGGATCTGTCATAGCCATCAGTGCAAAGTGAGCCTCTTTTCCAGCAAAGAACTTTCAATAATCAATCTTGGTGAAGGCATCATCAACAATGCATGATTTCCTCGTCATCAGAAAGTCAGCTTCTGCTAATAATTGATCAATCTCATCATCCAACGAGTTGATACTTGCTTCCGAATTCGTTTCATTCTCCGAATCAGAATACACAAATTCATGCTCATCAGAAACTTCAGTAACAGAATCAACGACAGTTGCCGAAATCTTCTCAGAACATGTGTCTTCAACTTTATCAGCAACAGGAATATGATTATCATCAACTATCTCCTCAATCACCACCTCAGATATCTTCTCAGTCTCCAAAACTTCTTCAGCTATCACCGACTCCTCTACTATTTTCTTTCGCAAGACATGCAATATTCCCACTAGTGATCTCCTCAACTCCCAATTGCATTGAGGTCTAATCATACCCTTCATCCTTTTGAATCACCAACGCCTGGTTTTGATTTTCAGTTTGAGGTTGGCTATTTGGTGTAGAGATAGGGATGATGGTTATGGTTGGGTTATTTGGAGTTTGAGTTTGAGTTTGATTGGGTGTAGTTGTTTGTCTATGTGAGGTATTTTGTGAGGTGTTCTGTCCGTTTTGGAAATTGTTTGGTTGTGGATAGTTGTTGTTGTTTTGGCTTTGATAAGTAACCTGGTTTTGTGACTAACGTTTTTGATAGTTAAAATTGAAAGGATTCCTGTTACCTTGTTGCATCTGTTAAGTACACTCTCTTTTGAAGTTACCTCGAGCACCTTAGTTGAAATATGTCACTTTGGCTTTGTTGAACCCATATGTGGTATTTGGTGAGGTAGCAAGATCAGTCCTGCCTGTCTTCTCAATGAATTCTGTAGCCCTTCTCATAACACTTGCAAACGCCCATTGGATATATATTAACTCCATCTCTTCTTTGTCAATCTGGGCAAAGTCTTCATTGGTCAGATTGTTGTTTCCAATCTGACTAGCCACCAGTCCGTTGTAAGAAGCGACCATTGCTGAAACCAACGCAATGTGTTGCTGAGCCACTTCTACAGTAACATTATTCATGTTAGAAGTTTCCAACACGACTGGACTTTGACATGGAGAAGTTGTGAAATCTGTGGAACATATGATTGTTGTTGAGGTGTGTTAATGTTTGAAGAATAACATGCTGTGGACATTTGAGGTGGAGGTGGAATGTAAGTGTTTGTTGTATAGTTTGGTGTGTAGGTTGATGTTTGTGCAAGATAGTTGATTGGTTGTCTTGGTGGTTCAACAACACTAGAAAAACAAGCTATATGTGGTGCAACATTTCCACCAACACTTGAACTGGACATCGAAGAGGATGATGTAGCATGATATAATTCCGGATTCTGTGGGAACTATGATCGTTTAGCATTTCCCTTCTCCTCTAGCTCCTTGTTCTCCAACTTCTGAATGAGCTCATTGATTGTCCAATATTGATAAGCATCCTTTTCCTTCAAGACTTCAATGTGTTGATTCCAATAAGGTGGTAGAGAATCGGCAAACTTATCTACCAACTCAGACATCAGAATCTTGATATCATAGTTAGACAACTCAGTCAAAAGATGACAATATCTTGGAATAAGCTCCTTCAAAGTCTCATTCCCAACATAACTAAAGTTTTCAAACTCCTTCTTTAGCTCTTCCACCCTCAATCGTCTTGTTTTCTCGTTCCCATCATGTCTGTTTTTCAACATATCCCAAAGCTGTTTAGATGTATTACACGATCCAAACTGATGTAATAGATCTGTATTTATAGCTTGAGATAGTTGTGAGAAAGCCTTCTTCTCTACTGCGAACTTCTTCTTTTCATCTTCAGATAAACCTTCAAGTGGAATTGGTTCTCCTGAATTCTCGTGTACCGAAGCAACATACCCTTTTGCAATCATCTGCCAAGCTTCAGTTCCTTCCATTCCCATGCCCTCAAGGTGTATCTTGAACTTCTTCTGCCATTGGTTGTACTCTGCCATTTCCATCAGCTTTGGTGGACGATTTTCACTACCTGAAGACACATCATTGATTAGTGTAGAAATAGCATTAGTAGTTTGAGTGTGTACCGCTGCTGTTGCAACGCCCCAATAGTCAGTCACTGATTGCTGTGGAGGTTGAGTAATACTTTGTGGAATCGAACTACTCATAGCAAGGTAGTTAATCGGTTGAGATGACTGAGTGTTCGTCTTTTGAGATGCTACTGTGACACCCTGCAAACTCAGGTTGATAACATTGATTCGGTTAAAGTCTACCTTAGCGAGTCACGCGTATATTATACTTAACTGGGTCGTTTGAGTCGTGTTATGGTCCGGAAGTCGTTACTACGGTCTAGAGGGTCATTAGATGTCAGTCAATAACCATGTGTCTCGAGTCCCGGGAATTGGTGAACGGGTGTAAAACGTGTTTGTTTCATGAATTATGTGTTTATAATCTTTATGTGACTTGTCGGTATGTGTATACGTGTTTACATATGTTAAAACAGCGATTACACGTGATTGCATGACATTGTAGGTGATTACGCATAATCACCTATGTGTATAGGCGATTAGGAGGCTCCTATAGGCGATTAGGAGCTATAATCGCCTATAGTGAGGGTGATTAGGCCCTAATCGCCTATAGCTGAAGGCGATTGGGAGGCCTAATCGCCTTCACTGCTGCGTAATCGCCTGATGAGTTTTAAACGACTAGAAACGCCTATAAATACCACCCTTGACCTCTAAAACACCATTTGTGCAACCCTAGCCGTCCGATAACCTATCCCAACTCACAAACACCCTCTGGAACACGTTTTTGAATCAAAACACACATTTCCAAGCTTTACACATCGTTTTCTCATAAATCCAAGGTGTGTTCTTCATTCCCAAACCTTTATATGATTATGTTTTGTTCCCTAAAGGTCCAGACCTGATTTATAAACTATTGTGTCTTTGAAAATCTATTAAAAACCGTTTTTAAACAAACCCAAACCCTTATGCATGTTATATGTGTTATATATGAATAAAGATAGGATTTTTATGATTGAAACATGGTTGTTCTTGTGTTATGAATGTGTTTCTGACTTAAATGGGTTAGGATAATGTTAACTTAGGAGTTTGGAGGTCCATGGTTGTGTATTGTTGATATTTGGTATTTTGACCCATTTGAATGGTTTTGAATGATTAAGGATGATATGATGTGTTTTGTTGGTTATATGATGTTAGGGTTTGCTTTAGGATGATGCTAGAATAGTAGGGTATTATCGGACAACGTTGTTACATGATGAAATCTGATTATTTGCTATTTAGGGTAAGTTCTTGCATGTTGATGTGATGTTTACATGCTAAGTATGCTATTTTGGGAAAACGCTCGCATTCGGGACTGATAGAATGATGATAACTTAGGGGGTTTGCTTGAAATATGTTTGATAATGTTGTATGATTGATATTTGGTGTTTCCACACGTTCCGGATCTGATTTGGAGGGTTAAACGCGTGAAAAATCGGAACAGGACTGAAGGGGGCGATTGGGGGCCCGAATCGCCTATGCTGAAGGTGATTAGGAGCCCAATCGCCTATGCTGAAGGCAATTAGGAGCCTAATCGCCTATAGGGAGGGCGATTGGGGGCCTAATCGCCTTCACAGCATGTGATTACGATCCTAATCACTAGTTAGACTCTGAATTACATGTCTTATAGCCCTAATCGCCTATAGTGCACTAGAATAGGCCTAATCGCCTATGTTTGAAGGCGATTAGAGCCCAATAACCTTCAGGGAAGGCGATTAGCCTTCCTAATCACCAGTTGACTTTCCTAATTGCTAGTTGACCTCTCCTAATCGCATGTACTGCTGCTGTAAGTATATTTTGGCATTCCGAGACCCGATTTGACACCTAGGAACATGCTAGGAACCCCGTATCATACCTAGTAACATGGTAACACGTGCTCGGACTTATTTATGTGCTAATTGAACTATATGCTAGACTTGTTGAACTTTAACACGTGTTAAGCATGGTTGCATGATTTGTATGTCTTAGAGTATGAGGTTAACACGTGGAGTCTCGGGTCACCAATGGGATGTCGAGTCTTGTACAAATGGTCGGTTAAACAGTCAACGTGTTTTCAAATGTACTTGGTTATTGTCTGGACATCTAGGGGCTAACTAACCTACGGGTTATTAGTCTAAGTACTTGTAACTGTCATATGTTAGGTCGCCGCTTTACGGGGCTAGCATAGCTTGCTGATTTTTAATCATTTTCGAAGTAACGCAACCTAAGGTGAGTTCACGGCCCCACTTTAACTGGTTTTACTTTCGGGGGAGAAAACATGCGTTAAACTTGTATTTGGTAACTACTGTCATACTATGGGTTATTTTGGGTTACTACACGATCTTTGGAAGTCCCGGGGGAAACCATGAATGTGCAAGGTAGCACAACGGGGAAATGTGGATAGATCTATTGGGCGTGACCTGCCCCACTCGTCGGCTGTGAGCCGGGCGGGTGCATATTGTCTCAAACAGGAACGGTACACTATTCGGGCACATACACTTCTGGTTTGCGTGTTAGTAATGGTCTCCAATCGTAGTAGTAACAAACCATACGCCTAGCTAGCGTACTTTGGTATACATTTTACATAGTATGGACAGGCGAACTTGGTACTTTTATTACAAACCTGTGAACTCACCAGCATTTTGTGCTGACATATTTTTGGCATGTTTTCTTCAAGTCGCTAAGGTAGCATCCCAGGGCTTAGGCGCACGCGTCTGCACGGCGTCTAGTTTAGGGTTCATGGTTTCTTTTTGAATGTCGAATAAGTTTGAATACTTTTGGATTTTGAGTTGTAAACAAAGCTTCCGCTGTTATGTCATTGTTTGAACTTATGTTTTAAAAATTTGTACGTTCATATAGTATTGTTTATTGTGACCGTTGACTTGGATCCTGGTTTGTCACGCGCCTCGCGGTAAAACCCCGCAAGTGGAATTTGAGGGTGTGACAGCTACAGCCCATGGGTTCATTGGAACGTGTTGCTGCTGTGTTGTTGTAGGCCTAGGCGTCATAGGAAATCCCCACATGTTGTCCATGAAGTTTGAAATGTAAAACACTTAGAAAATTTCCCAAATATTGCTTGGTTCGACCTCTGAATTACTAGCCGTGGGTTCGAATGTAGGAACAGCTAGGTTCGACCCCCTTGATCAGACTCGAAGGTAAAAATGAAACACACTAGACTCACTTTCGACCTCAATAATCCAACGTTCGACCTCCCGATTGGTCGAATGTAACTCTAATGGTCGAATGTACACACAACACACTGAAAAGTTTTGGTTCGACCTAAAATAACCCAGATTCGACCTAAAAGTACTTGGTTCGACACAAAACTTACACGTTCGACCCTATTCTCTCTGGTTCGACCAGACCCATTTGAAAAACGGTTATTCTTCAAAAATCAGTTATTTTGATCCAAATTTTTCAAAAGTTTATGGATTTTGATGATCTTTAGTAGGTTTTGCTTCGGATTTAATTGTGACCAACTTTAATGAATGAAATTTTTGATTTTATCCGTAAAATCTAGTCCGAATCAATCAATTTCCATCAAAACTCAATGTTCATGCAAACCAGAAAAATTTTGGACAATTTTGGGTCAAAATCTGTTCAAAATCTATCAATTTGTAGTTGTATGATCCATATAGGCTCTGATACCACTTTGTAAAGGATCGTTTTAGTCAAAAACAGTTATATGATCATACAAGGTTATCAATCCAGGTGCGGAAACCCTAGATCAATTACAAAATGATAGAAATCAAATCAAACGCAGTAAATCACCTTTTCAATCTCCATTTCATTCATAAACAATGTTATAAAGCTTTACAAATTAGGTTTAAGATGAAGTAAACAACTTCCAGAACTTTCCTAGAACTCAGAGAGAAAACCTACTTGACACTCACACGCAAATGACAAAAGTTAATTACAAAACAAAATTTACAACTTTTATAGACCTGCACATTCGACCCCACGTCTAGGTCGAATGTGCTCCTTCGACCTTCAAAAAGCTCGAACCAAAACATCCTGTCTTCAAAAGCTTCCTTCCACCAACAAGATCTTCCTTTGACCTATAAAACTTCTACCTTCGACCCCACGATAACACAAAATGACGTTTTATGGACAATCCAAATGCACTAGTCGTAATACGTGCATCTACAATGATGATTTCACAGCTAATGATACCAAAACGGGGGAGAGTGGTAGAGATAGGCTACGAAAGCTGGATCCTTTTGGGGTTCCACCTTCTCAAAAGGGTCAAGCACAAAAGTCTGCTCAACAAAAGTCTGCAAATACACCAGGGTCTGCTTCAGCATCCAAAACCACTACTGACACTGCCAAAGCTGACAAGGCAAAGAAGATTAATGAATCTGCCAATGTCATAGCTGAAAAGGCAGTTGAGGCAAAGCTTATCAGGTCTGAAACCTTGGAGACCAAAGCAGAAAACCTTCTAAAATGGAAAGAAAAGTAGCAGCAGGAAAATGAAAATGTTGGTTCCTCAAAAGGGAAGAAAAGGCCTACACAACATGTTAGGCAGCTACCATAAAAAATTAAAACCTCTGTTACTCAAACATCTGCTGCCACCACCACCACAACCACTGAACCCATCAATACAACAACCACCACCACAGCATTAGCCATAACCATCACACCCACACCATCTTCACCACCTCAAACATCTGCTGGTACTAAACAAGTGCCAACAGATGTTAACACACCACAACCACAACCATCACCCACCATCTTGTACAAAAGAAAAAAGGAAATCCACCTTTGTAGTACAAGATGAGAACATTGAAACCACAACTACACCACCATCATCTGAACCCATTCCAGCCATACCACTATCATCCTTTTCCGTACACACTTCACAATTTTCACCCAATCCTTCCACCACCAAAAGACCAGCACCATCCATGATTCCATTGGCTACTAAATATCCTCTTGAGCTTGACATTATCAAGGGGAAATTCAATCCTTCTAAAATATTGAGGATCCATCACAACTATCTTTCCCATCTCTTGCTAGTCTAAATTAGCCTAAGCCCAAAAATGTGGATGAGTATTTGAAACAGAAAGCACAGTAGGCAGACTGGATTATCAAAGAGAAGTGTAAAGGGAAAGATGACGTGACTGCTCAGGGCATCCATTCAGCAGAACTTAGCAAGTTGAGAAGGATTGAAGACTTTGCTAAGGACCTGAGCAATTCCATGTCCAACAAGCCCATAAACGGTGAAATGGTGAAGTTGATCAGAGATTCCCTTCTAGATCAGATCATGGCAGCCAAACCTTATAAAGCAAACAGAAAACACTTTGCAGGCTTAACCATTCAGGCTCTAAAAGAAGAATTGAACAGAGTTGAAGAACTAAACAAACAACCAAACCAGAAAGCATATGTACCTGACTTCAGAATAGGCAAAGATCCTGTCAGAGCTTTGAAATTCAGAAGAATGAAGGTAGAATTAGTTGACGCTGGTTATGGTGAGATGAAGTCTGTCTCAAAATGGTCTGAGCTAAGGTTGTTTGAAACATATAAGAAGCTAGAAGAACAAATAAAGACTGATCCAACTCTTCCAAGAAAACCAGTTTACCCTGATGAAGCAGAGGTTAGAAGATCTCAACAGAACCTCTCACTTGAAAGCTTACTTCCAACCTCTGATATCTCTATCGCTGCCAAGAAACAACATAAAAGACAGAAGGAGATGTCAGAGGAAGATCAAAAGAAGTTTGCTAACGCATTTGTGAAAGAAGGGATCTTCAACCAAGTCCATTATTTTTCTGATCCCATCAGTGAAGAACTGAGAAAAAAAATTGGGAGACCTCCATCACAAAACTCATCAAAAATAAAATTGCTGACCAAAAATTCCCGAGATTCAAAAATTCTAAAATGGAAAGTCAACAAAGACAACCATGAATTGACTCTGCTCAGATCTGATGGAAATGTTCAAAGGCTCAGTATGGATGATGCATATGATCTGAGTGCAAATGATCTCCAAGACCTGCTGAACTTAGAGCTTGAAAGGGATGCTGATGACTTATTCTCTTTTGACTTTGAATTACAATTAAAAGGTCAAATTAGAGAATGTCTGATGAGGAATAAAGATCAGCAATAAAGGTTGAGTTTTGGCATCATCTATTGTCACACCCTTAAATTTTCACTACGGGGTTTTACCGTGAGGCGCATGACATACCAGGATCCCATAGCCATAAGTTATATGAACGAACTCTAAATGCCCAAACCATTTAGTTCGTTTTCCAAAAACCAAGTTTAGTTAAGCTGCAGAAGCGTAACCAAATTTAACCTTTTAAAAACCATGCGCAAAACAACGCGCCCAAATCAAAACCATATGAAAGAAAACGTATAAGCATGATATATAATTTAGGTGTATGCCCAAGACCCAAATGCAGTGAACGTGCAGTGCTTCCTAATCGTGACATCGGAAGCTAACTACCTGCAAAAGCACGTAAATGGTGGGTCAACAAACAATGTTGGTGAGTTCACTAAGTAAAGTAGGAGAGTAAGTAAAAGCGTAGGTTTCCAAACCACGTAACCAAGCAAAAGCGTCGGTCTCCCAGACCACATAACACAAGTAAGAACATCGGCCTCCCTGGCCACAAGTAAACAGCTAATTCACATGCCAGGGGTAGCTAACCCACTCATGATAACTAATACCGGCGAATACCGAACTACTAATGAACGAGTTCCCACAACAGGGAGTATAGTGCCTTGCGTCATTACCCATCAACAATGATATATGTTTTAAGTTATTAGTTCACACCCATGCTCCCAGCACGATGTGAGGTTTGTTAAACCTAATAGCGCTATCAACTAGTAACCCGCTTGCCCACCCGGCAATTGATTCGGTATTTTGAAGGACTTAAAAGATAGGATTGGTTTAGTTCATCAAGGACATAAACATGAATTAGTAAAAGTAGATTCACCCCGTGAACCATGCACCCCAAAACCCAGGATGTGTAAGAGTAGTCCCAAACCGAACTAGAAACGTTAAGTAAGTTGTCTCAACCCGAGACGCATGCTTTTGAGAAAAGAGTAGTGAAACTCACCTTTGGTTGCAAGCAAATTATCCAAATTCCAAAATAATAGGGTGCTACGGACTCCATATTACAAGTGTCACTAAGTGAGTTTTTGTGTATAACCAATACACCATATAACCCGTTTGTCCAAGACGTTTAAATGTTCAAAACCGTGTAAGTGACACCTAGTGATTCTACATGCATAAGTAAACCCTACGGACCCATTGGTGATCATAGTGATTGTTATCAGTTTAGTACCTCAAATACATCTCATACAAGTTTCCATACAAGTTCGTGTCAAATACATACCATATAAGACTCCAAATAGGCACATAAAGATCCCGTACACAATCTGCGTTTTTAGGACAGATTGTGCGCTGTGAAAAACGAATTATTTAAAATACTTAACGAATGAATTAAAGTCCCAAATGTTTACTGAGTATTCACTGGGATTCAGTTGCTAACCCATATTTTTGTTTTGTCTTAAAACCAAACACAAAAATTACTAAAATTCGCACAACACAGCTATGTCCAGAAAACTTCCACAATAGTTCACTTTAGAAGAAAAATTCCCAAAAAATGTGTATTCACCCAAATGGGGTGAATCCACTTGGAAAAGCCGAGTTTTTCTAATATCGACCTACTGTCCAAATTTCAGAGCTTAATTCTTTGCGAAACTCAAGTTATGATCATTTAAAATTGACCCAATTTACAACTCCGAAAATCTGATATGACCTCTAATCAAATAAAATTCCAAAAACCACTCAAACGACATCCAAATCAGATGGTTTTGCCCATTATGAAAAGCTAAGACCATGTATAATACATCCATGCAAATAAATCATCAAAACCATCATGTTTAAGTCATGTAACAGACCCTAAAATTTGACCCAAACATTTTGTCCAGATTTTAATCATGGATAAACTCTTATTTAAACGACTCACGTGCGCGTACAATCGATCAACAACAATCAATAATCATCACAAAACATTCATAAGACCTAGCATGATCAGAACCTATCATAACACATGCAAAATCATAAACCCTAAAGATCAAAACATCACAAACTTGCGCAACAAGCAACCTATCATATTACTAATCGCATAGGATCATGTTTAACCCATTCAATCTCTATAAACTTCAAGTTTTAATCTTTTTGAAAACGTTTCAGACCTGGAAAAACTTAGTTATAGGGTTTTATAACATATTAAAGAAGATTAAAACACAACAGATTGAAGATTATACCGCAAGCTCTTCAAAACAATCAACCGAATGCTCTTGAAGCTTCCCGATCGATGTTCTTGCGCCTTAGTAGGTGTTTAGGGGTTAATATTTCGTAAATAGGGCAGTAGGGGCGATTAGGATTTGATTTTTGGGGATACAAGAGGCTTAAGGTTGCTTAAATACAAGTTTAAGGCGGTTTAGGTTCGTCAGGTCTCTGTGAGCGGCCGCTCACAGCTCCCCGGCTCGCTCCGGGTGCCCTGCTTCGTTGCACGACCTGTTTCCTTCAATCTTTTCGCTATTTTGGACCGTAATAAGTGTAACCCCATGTGTTAAGACCCTAACCATCCTAATGGTCCATCCATTATGGTTTTTATTAACGTATTCGGTTTAAGTTCACGTAATCACATACAGTTTTCACATAGTTTCACAGAGTATCATAGAAGCACGTAATTGCAATCAATCTCAATCAATTACTTCACAATCATTTTGTTTAACAATTCACCAACGTCCGGGGTTCACTACTTATGTAAATAGTTTGGTAATTCCTCGAATTACCACCTCATGCAGTTATTAACCTATAACTGTGCAATGTGTAACTTATGTAGCTAACCCTAGTTAACTAGAATGCGTAGAATGTAACCAGAGTTTTGTAAAAGTGAGAACCTGAAATTGCGGGGTATCACATCATCCCCAAGTTGAAAAGAATTTCGTCCCGAAATTCAGCAAGTAAACAATAAAGCCAGCTATATAAAAAAATGTGTGCTTGGTTCCCGAATGTCACATCATCCCCAAGTTGAAAGGAATTTCGCCCCGAAATTCACTTAGAAAGAGCTGCTTTATGTTCCGCGTTTGATCTATGTAAGATTTCAGGTTCAGTAAAGAGATGTGGGTATTTGAGTCGCATCTGATCCCTGCGTTCCCACGTGTATTCCGGTCCTAGACGGGAATTCCATCGCACCTTAACAATAGGTATGGTGCTTTTCCTGAGTTTCTTGACGCCCTGCTCAAGAATTTCCACCGGTTCTTCCACGAACCGTAGTTGTTCGTCCACCTGGACCTCCTCCAGCGGCACTGCTAATGGTGAATCTGACAGACACTTCTTCAGATTCGATACATGGAATACATTGTATACTCCGCTGAGTTCCTCAGGCAGATTTACTTCGTAAGCTACTGGACCCACTCTTTTGACAATCTCAAATGGTCCAACGTATCGTGGGTTCACTTTTCCCCGTTTTCCGAAGCGTATCACACCCTTCCATGGTGACACCTTCAATAGTACCTTGTCCCCAACCTGGAACACCAAAGGTTTCCTACGTTTATCAGCGTAGCTTTTCTGTCGATCACGAGCAGCAGCCATCCGGTTTCTGATTTGCACTGTCTTCTCAGAAGTTTCGTGCATAAGTTCGGGACCTGTCAGTTGGCTATCCCCAACTTCAGTCCAGCAGAGGGGAGATCTACACTTGCGTCCATAAAGTGCCTCAAAAGGCGCACACTGAATTGAAGTGTGATAACTATTGTTATAAGAGAATTCGATCAAAGGCAAGTGCTTGTCCCAACTGTTTCCGAAGTCGACCACGCATGCTCGTAGTAGATCTTCAAGTGTTTGGATGGTACGTTCACTCTGCCCATCTGTCTGAGGGTGATAGGCTGTGCTCATGTCTAAACGAGTTCCCAAAGCATCTTGGAGAGTTTCCCAAAAATGGGATGTAAATCGCGTGTCGCGATCCGATATGATAGAAGTAGGCACCCCGTGCCTAGAGACAACCTCTTTGATATAGATGTTGGCCAGCTTCTCCAGCTTGTCTGTGTCCTTTATTGCAAGGAAATGTGCTGATTTGGTCAAACGATCCACGATGACCCAAATCATGTTATGCCTACTTGGTGTTTTAGGAAGCTTTGTGATAAAGTCCATAGAAATTCCATCCCATTTCCACATAGGGAGTTTTGGTTGCTGGGGTAAGCTCGAAGGTTTCTGATATTCAATCTTAACTTTAGCACATGTCAGGCACTTACTAACATAAGTAGCTATTTCTGCTTTCATGTTTGGCCACCAGTAAAGAGTTTTGAGGTCTTGGTACATTTTATCCGAACCAGGATGTACCGAATAACGAGATGTGTGAGCCTCATCGAGCACTAATTGTCTGAGATCCCCAAAACGTGGAATCCAAACCCGATTCATGAAGTACTGAAGGCCATCTGTCTTTAGTTCCAGGTGTTTATCAGCACCGTGCAAGGTTTCTAGCCCGATGTTTTCCTTTTTCAAAGCCTCGCCCTGGGCTTCACGTATTTTATCAGGTAGATTAGAATGTATGGTAAGTTGTAAGGCTCGCACTCGTTTAGGTTTTGTTTCCTTACGGCTCAGGGCATCTGCTACTACATTAGCCTTCCCTAGATGGTACTTGATGGCACAGTCATAACCATTCAGGAGTTCGACCCATCGACGTTGTCGCATGTTCAACTCCTTCTGATCAAATATGTGCTGGAGGCTCTTGTGATCAGTGAAGATCGTACACTTTGTCCCATAGAGATAGTGCCTCAAAATCTTGAGAGCGAAAACCACCGCTCCTAGTTCCAAGTCATGGGTGGTGTAATTCTTCTCATGAACCTTCAGTTGTCGTGAAGCATACACGATCACCTTCTCGCGTTGCATCAGTACACACCCTAACCCTTGGATAGACGCATCACAGTACACAACAAAGTCCTCTGTACCCTCAGGTAGTGATAGTATAGGTGCACTGCAAATTTTTTCCTTCAATAATTGAAAAGCAGATTCTTGGGCATCTCCCCACTTGTAAGTAATCCCCTTCTGTGTCAAAGCAGTGAGGGGTTGAGCGATCTTTGAGAATCCCTTAATGAATCTGCGATAATATCCCGCAAGACCAAGGAACTATCGCACCTCTGTAGGAGTCTTAGGGGCCTCCCACTTTTTAATCACGTCAATCTTGGCGGGATCGACATGTATTCCTGCCTCGTTCACCACATGACCCAAAAATTGGACCTCACGAATCCAGAAGTCACACTTAGAGAATTTTACATATAACTGCTCATTCCTCAGGAGTTCCAAGATCAGCCGCAGGTGTTGCTCATGCTCTTTCCTGCTCTTGGAATAGATCAAGATGTCATCTATGAACACTATGACAAATTTGTCCAAATAAGGCTTGCACACTCGGTTCATAAGGTCCATGAACACAGCTGGTGCGTTGGTTAGCCCAAATGGCATTACCAAAAATTCATAGTGCCCATAACGAGTTCGAAAGGCTGTCTTCGCCACATCCTCCTCTCGGACTCTCAGCTGGTGATACCCTGACCTTAGGTCAATCTTGGAATAGAAACTTGACCCTTGAAGCCGGTCGAACAGGTCGTCAATACGAGGAAAAGGGTTGCGGTTCTTAACTGTCACCTTGTTCAACTCTCGGTAATCAATACACATGCGGAAACTCCCATCCTTCATCTTAACGAACAAAACTGGGGCTCCCAAGGTGAAGAACTAGGCCTAATGAAACCCCTATCCAATAGCTCTTGGAGTTGGGTAGATAGTTCTTGAAGTTCGCCCGGTGTTAGGCAGTATGGTGCACGCGCAACTGGGGCCGCTCCTGGTGCAAGATCAATTTGAAATTCCACTTGACGAACAGGTGGAAGTCCAGGTAGTTCCTCTGAGAAAACATCTGGAAAATCCCGAACTACAGGGATGTCCTTAATTTTTGTTTCAACTTTAGCTCGAGTATCATAAATGTTAGCCAATGTGGCTGGGTAGCCCTTCCGAATACACTTCTGGGCTTTCAAGTAAGAGATGATGCCCACCATGGCACCACCACGATCACCGTGGACAGATAAGAGTTCTCCACTAGGTAGAGGGATACGAACAATCTTCTCCTGACAGAGAATTTCAGCGTGTTGCTTGGACAACCAGTCCATGCCAACCACGAGATCAAAGCTTCCTAGGGTGATAGGTAAGAGGTCAATGGCAAAAAATTGTCCATCTAATTCGAGCTTACAGTCACGATGGATGTGGGTTACCTCAACAGGCTTCCCATCAGCTAACTCTATAGAGTACGGGGTATCAAGAAGTGTAGGAACTATCCCTAGTTGTTTGCTAAGTTTTGATGACACAAAACTATAGTCTGCACCAGTATCATATAAAATAGAAGCAAGAGTGTCGTTCAAGGAACACGCACCCGTCACGACATTGTTATCAGTCCTAGCTTCCCCAGAGCCCATCAGAAATGCTCTTCCACGAGCCCCATTGTTGTTGTTTCCGTTGTGGTTGTGGTTGTTGTTGTTGAAGGACTTATACCTCATACTATCCCACGTTCTTTTGCTATCACTAAAATTAGAAGATGAAGCACCCTGCTTCGGAAAAGTACCATGCTCAACAACCTCGTCAGTGAGGTTGCAAGCCAGGTGAAAGATTTGTCAGATTCTGGATATGTGTGTTGTGGTAGTCTCGCCACGAATCTGTGGGGCCAACCCTTCTGGTAAGAAGCTCGATCCGATTGTAAGGTAGGTTAAATAGATTTGAGCATATAATAGCTAACTCCTGTAGCTTGGTTGTGTAGGCGTCGATCTCAGACCCAACTGTCTTTAGATAACAAATTTCTAAATTTCATCACAGGGTGTTACATTCTCCACCTAAGTATCTGTAACTCATCGAGTGTGCATGTAGTATACATTACCCATCCTACATGGGGCAAATGCGTATGTCAAGGACCTATACTATCAAAGAAATAAAATAGTCTCCTTCCGTCCCGTTGGAGTTATTGAAGCTTACAACCCATAAAAGCCTTGGAAATACGCTAACGAGTTGTTGTTGCGGCATGCGCGTTCAAGGAATAAGGAAGTTCAGATGCGAAAGTCAAGGGAAAAGAATGATTTAGTAACTTAGATCTTTACTAGCTTGGAAAGGTGTGAGGGCCTCAACCACCCTATTGTTGATCATAAGAATTCACGCTTATCTAGGTTTACAAAAGAATAGGAAAGAGAATACTAGGAAGGAAGGGTAGGAGCAAATCGTCGCCACGCTCTGTCGAGATAGTAGAGCCTTCATCCTCACTTTCCATGTTCTTCCGGCTCAGGTTTTCCTTCCATCCCTTCTCCTTCCTTCTTCGCAGGTGTCAGTGTTATGTGGAACTCATCGTGTATAGTCTCCAACTCCGGTCCTGTGTAATTCAATTCAGTGGTCAACTCCACCACTCGTTCCTCCAATCGTGACTGTCAGTCGTTAGCAGGTTTCGTCTCCCTTTGAGATATTGCACTATGTCGCAGACTTTACACAACTCCTCAAGAGTCTGAGTAACAAGTCCTGATCTTATGTGTCCCCGAGAAACAGGGATATGTAAGTCATACGTTCGCCCGCTCGTACTAGGCTTAAAGGTACTAAAGTAAGAAATAAATTCTATATGAGTAACCCAGTCTCGTCTGAGTTTCAAATGAGAGTAAGAATGATCAAATAACAAGGAACAGAAACTAATTGTCTCCTTGCTCAGTGAAAAAGATAAGTCTCAGTATTTGACTTTCTTCGTATATGATTCGGTTCAATGGTACCACGTCATGCGCATCGTGCAGCTTCCCGTGTACGTGCGCCATAACGCTCACAAGGGCTTTCTCCCATATACTTTTATCGTTTCCTCATCCATGAGGTTTGTTAGGATACTAATCCCTGTAATGCGCCACCTGATGTAACCCTTGGTTACCACCAGTGACGTGTTCTGTATCAGGTTTAGAACTAGAAGATAACAGATCTCCTGAAGTCGTGTGTTGTAGATATATGTAGCCAAAAGCTAATTGTGAACTTATGCTGTGAGTGTACTAATACTTATGCTATGATGATTATAGACTAGACTCAACATGCAGTCCTAGTTCACTATAACCAATGGCTCTGATACCAATCTGTCACACCCTCAAATTTCCACTACGGGGTTTTACCGCGAGGCGCATGACATACCAGGATCCCATAGCCATAAATCATATGAACGAACTCTAAATGCCCAAACCATTTAGTTCGTTTTCCAAAAACCAAGTTTAGTTAAGCTGCGGAAGCGTAACCAAATTTAACCTTTTAAAAACCATGCGCAAAATAACGCGCCCAAATCAAAACCATATGAAAGAAAACGTATAAGCATGATATATAATTTAGGTGTATGCCCAAGACCCAAATGCAGTGAACGTGCAGTGCTTCCTAATCATGACACCGGAAGCTAACTACCTACAAAAGCATGTAAATGGTGGGTCAACAAACAATGTTGGTGAGTTCACTAAGTAAAGTAGGTGAGTAAGTAAAAGCGTAGGTTTCCAAACCACGTAAGCAAGTAAAAGCGTCGGCCTCCCAGACCACATAACAAGTAAGAACGTCGGCCTCCCCGGCCACAAGTAAACAGCTAGTTCACATGCCAGGGGTAGCTAACCCACTCATGATAACTAATACCGGCGAATA
The DNA here is from genome assembly GCA_032199755.1 of Ambrosia artemisiifolia. NCBI lineage: Eukaryota > Viridiplantae > Streptophyta > Magnoliopsida > Asterales > Asteraceae > Ambrosia > Ambrosia artemisiifolia. The sequence continues at coordinate 30,041,097 of CM063523.1, read as the reverse complement.
CCGAATTACTAATGAACGAGTTCACACAACAGGGAGTATAGTGCCTTGCGTCATTGCCCATCAACAATGACATATGTTTTAAGTTATTAGTTCACACCCATGCTCCCAGCATGTAACGACCCGGAATTTACCGAGTCATTACGGATTGGTAATCACGACACATGATTCTTTACTAATAAACATTCGTTTTTATTATTTAAAACATAACCATTGTTTTACATACCAAACTCACGATCAACATCATCAACAACATAACCATTCAAGTTTCAAACAAACCAACATTTTTAACAAACACACTTTGGCCGAAGCCTCTTTGGACACAATCCGGCCCACTGGGCCGGTTATTTATTAACATTGCATCGACTCGTTTTAGACTACGTGGAGCTCGGGTTTCAACCTTTCATTCATCATCCTGAAATGCATGTCGAAAATACGTTAGCGAAGCTAGTGAGTGGTGCCAGTACAACCGGTTAACACAAAATAATCACATAAACGAATCGTAAAACAACCGGTTACTCATTTCTTTACAAAAACATTCAATATTCGTATGGTTCGATCTTTTCTAAGGTAGAATGTATATCGAGGGAACATTTTGACATATGTTTTGTGGTCCGATCCTCTAAGTGGTCGGAAATACATTCAAAATAATACCGAATGGATCCACTCTCGTTATTTCTATACGATCGATTTCTATAATTTCATATGATCAAGACGCATGCAAGTAAAAATCAAGACTCGACCAACATGCATTTACCCCGAAAACATTATAAACAAACATGGGGTACACACACTCACGTTGATAATTTCTGATGGATTCGTGTCACTTTCCGTATGTGTTCGTGTGGTGCCGCTTCCCTGTTGCATGTTAATATCGGTTATTTACAAGTAATAATATAGTATAGCTGGCCGATACAGCTTAGGCGTAATAACTAAACTAAAAGCTGGCCATTACAGCTTGGCACTCGTGTTCCTACTAGAATAGATTACTTACCCGGATGTCGAATTCTTGCTATATTTATAATCGGCCGGTTAACACCTTGGCCAAATGATTGCTTGGCTATTTCTAATATTATTGTTGTGGGGTCATTTGGTTTTAGTTGTAGAGGATTATTATAGTAAAGGTTTTAAGGTGAATGGTCAAGACTAAAGAAATGATTTTATGATCTGCATGTTTCTACAAAGAAGGGATGAGTGAGAATGGTTTGAAAATGGGTAAAGTGGTTTTTAACTTAAGGTGGGCCGATGGGTTTTAATAGCCAAGGAAGGTTATAGGTGCATGCATTGTCATGAGTATTCTAGCCTATAGGGTGCAAGGTGGAGGCATGTTAAACCTTGAGTGTAAAGTTGGAAGAAGTTAGGTGTATTAACTCTTCATTTTGGCGGCTCCATGTGTATACATATATCCGATTTTTGTCAAATAATAACAATAATTAGATGTTAGTCAAAAGTGTGGGTTTGTATTTATGGACTTTACTCATATACTATCTAATTATTATGCTATTTTAATGGGCCGAAAAATATATAATCTACTAACATTTTATTGAGCCCAACTAGTAATCATAGGTTTAATTTAGGCCTTAACTTCTATCGGGTTATGGTTACGGCCCATTATACTCTATCGGGCTTTCGAGGTGTTTCGCATTGGGCCTTAATTTGTTACTAACGGGCTGGTTATTGGGCTTGGTCATTTTATCCGGGTAAGGTTATTGGGCAACACCCCTGGGTGGCCCAATACTATTCTATTAATTATTTTTAGATTAACTATAATCGTGATTAATTTTTAAAGTCGTTACATTGTCCCCCCCTTAGGCAATTTCGTCCCCGAAATTTTTAAATATATATACCTGGTTTTCAAACAAGTGAGGGTACTTTGTTTTCATAACGTCTTCTCTTTCAAACGTTATTTCAGGTCCTTGTCTGGCACTCCATTTGACATGTACTATCGGAATTTTTCCTTTTCTCAACTTCTTTTCTTGTCGTGACATAATTTCTATGGGTTCCTCAGTAAAGTGAAGTTGAGGATTCACCTTAACCTGATCTAGAGGAATAATAGCTTGCGCATCTATGACACATTTCCTAAGGTTAGAAACATGGAAGACATCATGAATTTCACTTAATTCTGGAGGTAACTCCAATCGGTAGGCCACTGGTCCTATTCTGTCTTTCACTCGGTATGGTCCTATGAAACGGGGATTTAATTTTCCTCGTTTTTGAAACCTTATCACCCCTTTCCAGGGCGATACCTTTAACAGGACATAATCTCCTTCTTGAAATTCTAACGATCTTCTCCGATTATCCGCGTAACTCTTTTGACGACTTCTTGCTTTTTCTAAATTTTTCTTAATCTGCACAATCTTATCTGTGGTTTCTTGGATAATCTGTGGGCCCGTGAGTTGGTTTTCCCCAACATCGTTCCAACATATTGGGGATCGACACTTTCTACCATATAATGCTTCGAATGGCGCAGCTTGTATGGAAGCATGATAACTATTATTATACGAAAATTCTATTAATGGTAGATGAGTATCCCAACTGCCACCGAATTCCAGGACACAGGCCCTTAGCATGTCCTCTAGTGTTTGTATGGTTCTCTCACTCTGGCCGTCGGTTTGTGGGTGGTATGCTGTGCTCATTTTAATTTGAGATCCTAGAGCATCCTGGAAGCCTTCCCAAAATCTAGATGCGAATCGACTATCACGATCTGAGATTATGGAGAGGGGTATTCCGTGTCTAGATACTATTTCTTGTAAATAAATTTGGGACAATTTCTCGATCTTAAAGTTTTCTTGGATTGGCAGAAAATGAGCAGTTTTAGTTAAACGGTCTACAATAACCCAAATAGTATCGTAACCTTTTCGGGTTTTTGGTAGCTTTGTTACTAAATCCATAGTGATTTGATCCCATTTCCAAACTGGAATTTCTAGTTGGATCAATAAACCACTAGGTTTCTGATGCTCGGCCTTGACTTTAGAACAGATTATACATTTGGATACAAATTCACCAACACTTCTTTTCATTCCGGGCCACCAAAAGTTTTTCCTAAGGTCCCGGTACATTTTATGGCTTCCTGGGTGAATAGAATATTTGGAACCATGCATTTCTCTTAAGACTATTTCTCTTTGATTCCCATATTGAGGTATCCAAATTCTTTGATTGTATCTTAGTATTCCGTCTGTTCCTTCTATTAATCTCTCTTCTTCTTTGTGGAGTGACTCGGCTTTTATGAGGGTAGGTTCTAAAGCGGTTCTTTGAAAATTTCTCAATTGTGATAAAAATTCATTGATTATTGAAATTTTGTAAGCTTTTGCTCCTAGGGTTTTATCTTTCCTGCTTAGGGCATCTGCTACAATATTGGCTTTCCCCGGATGATATTTTATATCACATTCATAGTCGCTTAAGATTTCTACCCACCTTCTTTGTCGCATATTTAAAAGTTTTTGATCATAAATATGTTGGAGACCTTTATGGTCCGTGTAGATGGTACACTTGGTTCCATATAGGTAGTGTCTCCATATTTTCAATGCAAATATTATGGCTCCCATTTCTAAATCATGTGTAACATAATTTTGCTCGTGCCTTTTTAGCTGTCGGGAAGCATATGCGATAACTTGGTTTTCTTGCATTAGTACACAGCCTAATCCTTGTAGAGAGGCATCACAATAGACTGTGAATGCTTTTCCTTCTTCGGGTAAAGTTAACACAGGGGCTTTACATAGTTTTTCTTTCAAACTTTGAAATGCTTTTTCTTGTTTCTCTCCCCATTCAAACTTAGAAGTTTTTCTAGTTAAGGTTGTGAGAGGTAATGCTAATCTGGCAAAGTTTCCTATGAATCTTCTATAATATCCCGCTAATCCTAGAAACTGTCTGATTTCAGTAGGATTTTTGGGAGTTTCCCACTTATGAACGGCTTCTACTTTTGCAGGATCTACTTGGATTCCGTTTTGGTTAATGACATGTCCTAGAAACTTAATTTCTCTTACCCAAAATTCACACTTAGTAAATTTAGCGTAAAGTTTCTCTTTTCTTAATGTTTCTAGAACTTCTTTCAAATGTTGCTCGTGTTCTTCCTCAGATTTTGAATAAATTAAAATGTCATCCAAAAACACAATTACACACCTATCCAAATACGGTCGGCAAATTCTATTCATTAAATCCATGAATGCTGCAGGAGCATTTGTTAATCCAAAAGGCATCACTAAAAACTCATAATGTCCGTACCTAGTTCTAAAAGCAGTTTTTGAAACATCTTCATCTCTTACTTTTAACTGGTGAAAGCCTGATCTAAGATCGATCTTTGAAAAATATGTTGATCCATGCAATTGATCAAAAAGATCATCTATCCTAGGTAACGGATATCGGTTCTTAATGGTTAACTTGTTTAGGTCTCGATAATCGATACACATTCTCATAGACCCGTCCTTTTTCTTAACAAAGAGCACAGGTGCTCCCCAAGGAGATGTGCTTGGTCTAATGAATCCTCGTTCTATGAGTTCTTCTAATTGGTTGGTTAATTCTTTCAGTTCCGTTGTGGCTAACCTATATGGAGCTCGGGCAATGGGTGCTGCTCCAGGAATTAGGTTAATCTGGAATTCTACTTGTCGAGGTGGGGGTAAACCTGGTAGTTTGTCGGGAAACACGTCTCTAAATTCCGAAACGACTTTGATTTTATCTTTTTCTAACTCTTTATTTTCATTCCCTAAGTTTACTTGTACTAGAAAGGCTTGATGTCCCTTATTTATATATTTCATCATTCTAGCACTAGGGATTAAATTTAACACTCCTTTGGGTTTTTCTCCATAAATGGTTAAAATTTCTTGATTAGATAACGGAATTTTGACCAATTTTTCCTTACAAACTATTTCAGCTTGATGTGAGGCTAACCAATCCATACCTATGACAATATCAAACTCACCTAAATTCATAGGTATAAGGTTGATTTTGAATTCCCAGGTTTCAATGGTTAACGTAAAATTTTTAAACACTTTTGTGGCTCTTAAAATTTTACCATCTGCTATTTCTATTTCGTAAGGTTTGTTTAAAGGTTCTGGGAGTGCATTTATCTTTTCTATAAACGTTTTTGAAATAAAACTAAGATTAGCCCCAGTGTCAAATAAAGCATAAACGGGTACTTGATCAAGATAAAACATACCCGTAACAAGATCCGGTTCATCACGTGCCTCTTCCGCATTCATGACAAAGGCTCTACCACGTCCTTGCTCAACTTTTGGAGGATTTTTAAGTTTTGGACAGTCAACTTTGTAGTGGCCGGCTTCTTTACACTCATAACAGAGCCGAGGACGATCAGGGTTGAACCTGCACTCTTTGGTCAGATGGCCAATTTTGTTGCATTTCTGATAGTGCGGCCCCCTGCACTCGCCAAAATGAAACCGCCCACATCGATTGCACTTTTTCTTACAGTCTCCGGTATGGTAAAACTTACACTTTTGACAAAACGGGTTGCTTCCTTTATAAGGTCTCTTTTCCGGGTTTCCGTCTTCTCGGGAATTTTCTTGACTTTTTCCCGAAGTGTTGTAATTGGTAGGACGGAAAGTTTCACTCCAGCCTCTTTTATTTCCTACTTGGACCTTATCTTTTTCTCGGTGTCGTATTATGTCGTCGGTTAAGCTTAACGCTAGTTCACAAGCTATATCAAACTTAAGAGGTTTGGCACCTCTAACTGTCCCTTGAATTTGTGGGCTTAGACCCCAAATAAATCTCCTTATTCGTTTTGTTTCAGGTGTTACTTGATGTGGTACCAAACGGGCGAGTTGGTTGAACTTATTGATATAGCTGATACAGTCTAGACCTTTCATCTCGAGCCCTAAGAATTCCATCTCCATCTTTTCTATCTCGTTTATGGGGCAATATTTTTCAGTCATCAAAATCCTAAATTCTACCCAAGTCATGTTTGCTATGACGCTTTTTCCCCGTACCTGCCTAATCATGTTCCACCAATTTAAGGCTTCTCCTTTTAGGGAATGGGTGGCGAATTTTACTTGGTCATGGGGTGCACAGTTACTTATTTCTAAAATTGCTTCTATTTCTTCTAGCCATCTAGTGGCTCCAGTTGCCCCTATACTACCGTCAAAAGACTCGGGTTTACAAGCCATGAATGACTTATAATCACAAGCTTTTCCTGAATGGTTTTCTAAATTAACATATTCTTCTTCTCTATTAAGAACGGGAGTTTTCAAAGTGGGTTGTTTCTCTAATCCTAACATGTCTAATAAGGATGGTAGAGAATCGTGAATTCCGTCTAATACTAATTTTTTCATCTTTTCTTCTAGCTGGGTTGTTTCAGTTGAGACGGGATTTTCTTCTATAATTGGTTCTTTAGTAGGTTCGGTAGGTTTAGAAGTAGAAGCACGATTTTTCTGGTTGGATTTTAAGTCATTTACAACTTCTGGCGTGGTTTTTGCGTTTCGTTCGGATCGTCTAGGACTAGTCTTTCCTCGAGGCATTTTTATCTATAAATACAAAGTTAATTTAATTAGTAACTTATTATAGTTTAGTTGGTAATTAAATTTTGAAGACACCAAAATAATAAACATCTAGATATATATTACATTCAAAATTACTAGATGTTGTTACACCACTTCATAGTTTTCATACATCCTACCATTACCATACTACTTAATCAATCACATTAACACTTACTAAGTTACCACATTTTTCACAACTACCGTACTACATGCACACAAACTACTACTACACATCATACTTAAACTTCCCACACTTTCTTCCTTCACCACCACCTTTCGGCCACTCCTCAAAGTACCAAAGGGTACTTTGGTTCCTCCATGATTTGCTTGGTTTGGTAGTTGAACCTCTTGATCACCTTCTTTAGTTCTTCCACCATTTCAAGCGCTTGGTCCCTTTGTGATTTCATCTTGTAATAGTTTTCAACCAAGGCCACGTACTCCTGTCGACTTACATACTCGGGGGATTGTTGGACCATGTTGGTTCGGTTAATGATTGTAGCTTCTAGGTATGGGTCGACAACGGGAGTGATTGGAGGGTATGTTGGGTAATAGGCCGTAAGGTATGGGTTTGGTTGACTCGATCCTTCATTCGAAAAGTTACTAGAGGTGCTAAGGTATTCACCGGTGGTCGGGTTAGGATAATAGTGGGGCATTGGTTCAACATAAGGATATGGGTTGATAGGCTCGGATGGAACGTACACCGGCTCGGGTAAAGGCCCGAAAACGCCGAGTGTTCCGAGGTTAAGTTCTAACCCATTTTCGATCCATTCCAATCCCGTTATCTCTTGTAGTATCTCTTCGGTACTTGGGATTGGAGCCTCGTTCTCCATAACTACCTCTTGGTTTTGAATCTCACCCTCTTCGATATCCATCATTATCTCAACTTGTTCTCCTTCATTTGCCATTCTATTACACATAATATTCAAACAACAATTCAAGTTAGTTCTAATTATACCCACTATTTCCGAACCCGAGCTCTGATACCAACCTGTAACGACCCGGAATTTACCTAGTCATTACGGATTGGTAATCACGACACATGATTCTTTACTAATAAACATCCGTTTTTATTATTTAAAACATAACCATGGTTTTACATACCAAACTCACGATCAACATCATCAACAACATAACCATTCAAGTTTCAAACAAACCAACATTTTTAACAAACACACTTTGGCCGAAGCCTCTTTGGACACAATCCGGCCCACTGGGCCGGTTATTTATTAACATTGCATCGACTCGTTTTAGACTACGTGGAGCTTGGGTTTCAACCTTTCATTCATCATCCAGAAATGCATGTCGAAAATACGTTAGCGAAGCTAGTGAGTGGTGCCAGTACAACTGGTTAACACAAAATAATCACATAAACGAATCGTAAAACAACCGGTTACTCATTTCGTTACAAAAACATGCAATATTCGTATGGTTCGATCTTTTCTAAGGTAGAATGTATATCGAGGAAACATTTTGACATATGTTTTGTGGTCCGATCCTCTAAGTGGTCGGAAATACATTCAAAATAATACCGAATGGATCCACTATCGTTATTTCTATACGATCGATTTCTATAATTTCATATGATCAAGACGCATGCAAGTAAAAATCAAGACTCGACCAACATGCATTTACCCCGAAAACATTATAAACAAACATGGGGTACACACACTCACGTTGATAATTTCTGATGGATTCGTGTCACTTTCCGTATGTGTTCGTGTGGTGCCGCTTCCCTGTTGCATGTTAATATCGGTTATTTACAAGTAATAATATAGTATAGCTGGCCGATACAGCTTAGGCGTAATAACTAAACTAAAAGCTGGCCATTACAGCTTGGCACTCGTGTTCCTACTAGAATAGATTACTTACCCGGATGTCGAATTCTTGCTATATTTATAATCGGCCGGTTAACACCTTGGCCAAATGATTGCTTGGCTATTTCTAATATTATTGTTGTGGGGTCATTTGGTTTTAGTTGTAGAGGATTATTATAGTAAAGGTTTTAAGGTGAATGGTCAAGACTAAAGAAATGATTTTATGATCTGCATGTTTCTACAAAGAAGAGATGAGTGAGAATGGTTTGAAAATGGGTAAAGTGGTTTTTAACTTAAGGTGGGCCGATGGGTTTTAATAGCCAAGGAAGGTTATAGGTGCATGCATTGTCATGAGTATTCTAGCCTATAGGGTGCAAGGTGGAGGCATGTTAAACCTTGAGTGTAAAGTTGGAAGAACTTAGGTGTATTAACTCTTCATTTTGGCGGCTCCATGTGTATACATATATCCGTTTTTTGTCAAATAATAACAATAATTAGATGTTAGTCAAAAGTGTGGGTTTGTATTTATGGACTTTACTCATATACTATCTAATTATTATGCTATTTTAATGGGCCGAAAAATATATAATCTACTAACATTTTATTGAGCCCAACTAGTAATCATAGGTTTAATTTGGGCCTTAACTTCTATCGGGTTATGGTTACGGCCCATTATACTCTATCGGGCTTTCGAGGTGTTTCGCATTGGGCCTTAATTTGTTACTAACGGGCTGGTTATTGGGCTTGGTCATTTTATCCAGGTAAGGTTATTGGGCAACACCCCTGGGTGGCCCAATACTATTCTATTAATTATTTTTAGATTAACTATAATCGTGATTAATTTTTAAATTCGTTACACAGCACGATGTGAGGTTTGTTAAACCTAATAGCGCTATCAACTAGTAACCCGCTTGCCCACGCGGCAATTGATTCGGTATTTTGAAGGACTTAAAAGATATGATTGGTTTAGTTCATAAGGACATAAACATGAATTAGTAAAAGTAGATTCACCCCGTGAACCATGCACCCCAAAACCCAGGATGTGTAAGAGTAGTCCCAAACCGAACTAGAAACGTTAAGTAAGTTGTCTCAACCCGGGACGCATGCTTTTGAGAAAAGAGTAGTGAAACTCACCTTTGGTTGCAAGCAAATTATCCAAATTCCAAAACAATAGGGTGCTACGGACTCCCTATTACAAGTGTCACTAAGTGAGTATATGTGTATAACCAATACACCATATAACCCGTTTGTCCAAGACGTTTAAATGTTCAAAACCGTGTAAGTGACACCTAGTGATTCTACATGCATAAGTAAACCCTACGGACCCGTTGGTGATCATAGTGATTATTATCAGTTTAGTACCTCAAATACATCTCATAAAAGTTTCCATACAAGTTCATTTCAAATACATACCATATAAGACTCCAAATAGGCACATAAAGATCCCGTACACAATCTACGTTTTTAGGACATATTGTGCACTGTGAAAAACGAATTATTTAAAATACTTAGCGAATGAATTAAAGTCCCAAATCTTTATTGAGTAATCAATGGGACTCAGTTGCTTACCCATATTTTTGTTTTGTCTTAAAACCAAACACAAAAATTACTAAAATTCGTACAACACAGCTATGTCCAGAAAACTTCCACAACAGGCCAGTTTAGAAGAAAAATTTTCAAAAAATGTGTATTCACCCAAACGGGGTGAATCCACTTAGAAAAGCCGATTGTTTCCAATATCGACCTACTGTCCAAATTTCAGAGCTTAACTCTTTGTAAAACTCAAGTTATGACCATTTTAAGTTGACCCAATTTACAACTCCGAAAATCTGATATGACCTCTAATCAAATAAAATTCCAAAAACCACTCAAACGACATCCAAATCAGATGGTTTTGCCCATTATGAAAAGCTAAGACCATGTATAATAAATCCATGCAAAGAAAGCATCAAAACCATCATGTTTAAGTCATGTAACAGACCCTAAAAGTTGACCCAAACATTTTGTCCAGATTTTAATCATGCATAAACTCTTATTTAAATGACTCACGTGCGCGTACAATCGATCAACAACAATCAATAATCATCACAAAAAATTCATAAGACCTAGCATGATCAGAACCTATCATAACACATGCAAAATCATAAACCTTAAAGATCAAAACATCACAAACTTGCGCAACAAGCAACCTATCATATTACTAATCGCATAGGATCATGTTTAACCCATTCAATCTCTATAAACTTCAAGTTTTAATCTTTTTGAATACGTTTCAGACCTGGACAAACTTAGTTATAGGGCTTTATAACATATTAAAGAAGATTAAAACACAAGAGATTGAAGATTATACCGCAAGCTCTTCAAAACAATCAACCGAATGCTGTTGAAGCTTCCCGATCGATGTTCTTGCGCCTTAGTAGGTGTTTAGGGGTTAATATTTCGTAAATAGGGCAGTAGGGGCGATTAGGGTTTGATTTTTGGGGATACAAGAGGCTTAAGGTTGCTTAAATACAAGTTTAAGGCGGTTTAGATTCGTCAGGTCTCCGTGAGCGGCCGCTTGGAGCCTGTGAGCGGCCGCTCACAGCTCCCCGGCTCGCTCCGGGTGCCTGCTTCGTTGCACGGCCTGTTTCCTTCGATGTTTTCGCTATTTTGGACCGTAACAAGTGTAACCCCATGTATTAAGACCCCAACCATCCTAATGGTCCATCCATTATGGTTTTTATTAACGTATTCGGTTTAAGTTCACGTAATCACATACAGTTTTCACATAGTTTCACAGAGTATCATAGAAGCACGTAATTGCAATCAATCTCAAACAATTACTTCACAATCATTTTGTTTAACAATTCACCAACGTCCGGGGTTCATTACTTATGTAAATAGTTTGGTAATTCCTCGAATTACCACCTCATGCAGTTATTAACCTATAACTGTGCAATGTGTAACTTATGTAGCTAACCCTAGTTAACTAGAATGCATAGAATGTAACCAGAGTTTAGTTAAAGTGAGAACCTGAAATTGCGGGGTATCACATCTGTTCTAGAGGGAGATTGTTGGGTCTGCTGACCTGGAGAAGAACAGATGATTTGAAAAGCCAAAATATACTAAACATCTGATTCCAATAAAACAATAGTTTGCATACAAGAATCCTCCCAAAGACTGTTGACTCTAACTGCTGTTCACAAACAACTGCTGGACAAACTGCTGCTGTTGAAGAAACCACTGATTGCAAAGTGCTGATGAAGATTCAAGGCAAAGTGCTGATAGAGATACAAGGTCTATTTGAACCAATAGCACTTAGGCTCCAACAGATGATTCAAGCCAACAGAGTTTCACTCATCAGCTGTTTAGTCATCAGAGGTTTAGGCAATGTAACAGTGTTTGTATCTAGCAGATGTTTTATGTTTTTATTATAGTTACCTGTCACTGTCTAGGTGATGTCAGTCTTAGGTCATCAGAGCTTTCGTTTGTCTATAAATAAAATAGTACCTGTAGTGTTGTATTTGTCACTCCAACATTCTCTTACACAAACAAAGTTTTGAGTGATCAGGCTGAGAGGGAGAATTGTAATCTTATACTTGAATCTGTGATGACTAATGAAAAGTATTTGATAAAAGCAATTGTTACATTTGTTATGATTTATAGTTTATAATTTCGCTGCACTTTCCATTATTGTTCATTCATTACTGTTTCATTACTTAAACATTCATAACAAATCAAACTCAGATCCTAACAGTGCGCGAGGGGAAGGTGAGCTCCCCACACCCCATGAGGAGTTTCTCCATGGTGCGCGAGGGGGTAGCAGGTCAAGGAAAATTCGTTTTTCTTACATTTTAAGCCCAAAACTTGATTTCTAATGATGTTTTTATGGGTTTGAAGTAGGTTTTCGGTATCGTGGATAACGGATGATGATCACGCCATGGAACAAAAACTAAACGCCCAAGACTCGATCGCTTCCGCAACTTTTGAATATGAACTATTATAAACTTGTTTTTCGAAGGCGTTATCATTACCATTTTTGATATTAACTTTGTCTTGCGTACGTTTCGAACCATAATACGTATGTACTAAAAGTTGTGAATCTTGTTAAGCATGTAATGTTTTGAATCCAAACTTCCAAACTAAATTTTTAACACGTAAATTATCCTATAATACCGATTTATCGGGAAGGGTCTTACACAATGCTTTGAGTCTAAAAACTATAAAAATATTCATTTTATTCATTATAAAATAATTTATAAATTTTCTAAACATAAGATTGGATAAAATGTAGCGAATGTTCACTTTTCACGACGCAACGCGACACAAGTACAATTTTATGGTGATAACTATGAGTTTTACAATTTGAACAAACCTTTTGTTTTTTAGTGAATATACACAGACGTGTTTATAAGAAAAAAAGCATTGTTTTTATGTTAATGTGGGTATGTTTGGATGCATGATAAATTATTGTCTGCATTTCCAATGTAGGACAAGAAAAAGCAATTTAAGGTTGCTGAAAACTAACTTGAAGATGTAATACAATCTTATCTAACTACATTTGAAGATTGAATTAGGTTCTAACATTAATTAATGTACAACCTATGTGCCCCAATATCAAAAACATGGATTGAGCTACAAGTCGAGACCGACGAGTGTGTAAAAGCCCAAGCGATTTACGAAGTAGATCATGTTTGCTTATTAATCTGAATCAATAATGTTGTCTGGCATTTGTCAATTTTCATGTTAGTATGTTTTATGGTTAGACAAATTGGTTTCGTTGGTTTTGTTAATACATTGAAACATTCGAACCATGGACATTACAACTAGAATGAAGTTGGTAGTACATTTAAATGCCAAATCCATGTCAACAAGATGAATTGGGGCAGCCGTCGAGGCTGAGGAGTTGTTTGCAGATGCCAAAGTGATTTAAAAGTATTTCCAGGTCATGGTTTTTTATGGTTTTTGTCATGTTTGCTAATATCCAGTCAGTTTGTATGTTTATATGATTTAATTTGAACATCGATTGATATTAATTTAAAACCCGGACTGGTATGGGTTTAAACTATAGGTTGTGAGGGTTAACCTTAATTCCATGTAAAAAAACCTATTTATGATGTCTACAAAACATAATTATAAAAAAAGTGGTAAATAAACTAAACAACAAATTAAAATACTTTTTCATGTTTATTAACCAACCATGATGTCACGTTAACCACTAACCTATCTGTTATTGCGGACAAAATAGGATTTGACAAAATAAAAGGAAATTTTAAAAACAAAATAATAATGGCTTCCTTTATAATGCGGTATTGGCTCATATCGTACATATACATAGCTTGTATCGTATTGGCTTCTTTGGATTTTCTTCATTGTCTATTGATTCAAGTTTATCTACAATGGTCATGAACATGGGTTCGAAGTAGACTTCATTAACCGGTAAGTATTTTCTATGTGCAATGTTTTTTATTAAATCCCAGTTGAATAAAACGTTTCAAAATCTTTAATTTGCACACAGTTTAATGTCAAGAAAAAATATGAAGGATTCCATGTAAATGATTTCAGCCATAAAGGTGATTACTCAACTAATCAATTTTTTTTTCAGGTCGTATTTATTTTAAGGTTTTAAATGATTTAGGAATTTATGGATTTATGTTTAATTTGGCTTTGGGGACAGGATACTTGCCACAACTTTGTTCTTGATCAATCAAAGCTCATAACAACATTTTTTCTATACAACTCAAAGTCTGTTTTTGTTTGTTTTTCTTATTTCATTTTAATTTTATACTCAAAGGCTTTGGAGACATGAATTACTTGCCACAACTTTGTATTTTAATTTTATCAACCGATGCTATAAATCAAAACGAATGATTTTTTTTGTTTATTTTTTTCTTTATGAAATGCTGATTAAACAACTAAGTGTTGCACAAAAAGGGATGCTAAATGACTGATATGAAAGAAATGATCATTTGAGTTAAAAACTTATTTAAACACCATTTAAGCAATTTATGTGAACGACTGATGTAGAATAACTAATTGAATCACAAAAGAACTGTTTTTAATTGTGTCATCATCAGACAACGGATGAACCCCCTTTGCAACTGAAGAGAATATGTGGTTGAAGGGTCGGAGCCTGGAGCACCACATAAGGGGCCAGATCCGAACCTAACAGAAGACCAGGGCCTAAACCGAAGCTCGATCCATCATAAAGATCGAAGCTAAGGTAGAACCGAACACCTAGCTTCGACCCTAAGGCCCATGGGCCTGGGTTTACCGAAGCCCACTCTGGAAAGTATAAATACCTCACAAATTTCTTCATTTGGTAACTTTTACTCACTTGTACTTTCTGTACTTTTCGTACTTACTTTCCACTTCTTAAAACCATACTTATTCTCACGCCGGAGGGTGGTCACAGAGAGACCCTTCCTCTCCCCTGTGACGAGCCTAACGGTGTCTTGTTTTGCAGGTTAATCGCAGATCTATTCAACTGTCACTTTTTCTTATTTCATCTCTCAGATCTGGTTCACCGGATCAACTAAGGGGTAACTTTTTTCCTCTTCAATTGGCGCCATCCGTGATTTGCTGTGTTCTTTTCTTTTTTCGAGAAGAGCAGAGTAATCTCTACCCATGACGGCACATTCTGAGGGATTCATAATTGAAGACGTGACGGCAAATGAAGTTAACGACGATCAGGTGGTTATCACCTCGTCGGCACCAGCTATCACCTCCACTGGCACACAGGGAAGTGCTCAGCAGTCATCTTACTCTATTGGTGCTTCGGCTGTTAAAACAAGTGCCTCACTGATGGAGTTCGATGATGCTTTCCTCCAGAAAAACAGAGAATTGTTGCTTCGGCTGAAGGAACAACAAAGTAGGGAGACAGTTCTGCAAAGTGTGAAAACCAATCTATTCTCCACCGGTGGACTTGCTGCTTCGGCGGAGCTAAGCACCGGTCTGGGGTCTTTCGCCACCTACTCCACCGCGGTCACCACTATGCAGATCCAAACTCCACAAGGGCCACTGGCATCTTCTGGTTATACCGGACCGATGCAGATTAGCATGCCCATGTCAGAAAGAATGCCAATTGTAACAGGGGGAGACGATGAACTTACCGCTCCATATCGTCCTGCTCATATGACATCGTTCTCCAAATTCTCTCAAAGAGTCGCAACTGCACCTCTTCCGGTTAAGCTGAAAATGCCAGCCACTGTTAAAACATATGCCGGAACCTCCGATCCAGATGACCATGTCTTTGCATTCGAAGGAGCAGCAGAGATTGAACTATGGCCCATGCCAGCATGGTGCCACATGTTCGCACAAACCCTCACCGGAGCAGCAAGGGTTTGGTTCGATGGGTTATCTGCTGGAGAAATCACCAACTGGATCGAATTCAGAAAGTTGTTTTTGATAAACTTTGCAAACCAACGACGATGCTCCAAGGACATCACGGAAGTACATAACATCCGGAGGAAGGATGGTGAATCCTTGGAGGCCTTCATCGATCGTTTCAGCAAAGAGAGTATGCAAATCCATGGTGCTATGGACCAGCTCCGAGTTTCGGGCTTCTGCCACGGAGTCCGAAACAATCAGTTGGTAGAAAAACTACATGAAGATTTGCCGAAAACAATGGAAGTACTCATGGAACGTGCTAGAGCCTTCGCCAGGGGGAAGAGTGCCTGTGGGCAATCTTCCGAAGGAGATTATAAGAACTCCGGAGGACGCAACGTGTGGAAGAAAGGCTCTCATAACGCAGATCGAAACAGTCATTGGAACAAAAACAGACAGCAACCATATGACCGGTCGGACCGAAACAGTTCTTCTAAGTCTCAAGGCTCCGGAAGAACCACTGATTTAACCAAAACTCCTCGAGACATCTTGTTAACAGAAAATTTGCAGCTTCCTACGCCTGCTAAGCAGCGACCTTCGTCCGACCGAAACTCCAAAAAATACTGTGAGTATCACCGAGCAAAAGGGCACAATACTGATGATTGCTGGTCTCTCCGGCAAGAAATTGAGAAAGCGGTCCGGTCTGGAAAACTTTCCCAACTTCTTAAAGAAGTAAAGGAAGGGAAGCCCGGAGCAATCACCAACACCAACAACCAAGCAGTGATTAACATGATTCAGGCCATCATACCACATGGCATTAAACGCTCCAACTCTCACCTTGCTTCATTTATGGGCCAGGTGGGCGAGAGACGTTATACGTATTAGTATTCGTATTTTTCTAATCAAACAATCTCCAAAGTATTGCATTGTTTTTGGTTCTAAAACGATTTATCTCTGTAACAGGCAATATCGTTCCCTGAGGTAACACCAGATCAGTTTCTGGAAGGACCAATAATTATTTCTGCCATCATTGCCGGACATAAAGTTCAACGAGTCTATGTAGACAATGGCAGTGCTTCGGAGATAATGTACCATCATTGTTTTCAACGATTGGCACCTGAAATCCAGAGAAGGATGGTACAGGTATTCACAGACATTCGTTCCGACCACATATTTCACGCGGAACAATTCTTTCCGACCTTCGGAATAATGGTAATAACCTATGTTTTAAATGACAAACAGGTCTCCATGCCATTAGTCAGTTTCTCAGGAGAGATAATTCAGCCCATGGGACGGATCACCCTTCCAGTAACCTTGGGTGCTGAAGGCCGAAGCCGAACAGAAATGTTAACATTTCTAGTAGTAGGAGCTCATTCCGTGCACAACGTCATCTTGGGACGCCCAAGCATGTGTGCCTTCGGAATGGTTGCTTCTTCCATACATGGAGCTATCAAGTTTCCAACAGAAGATGGAATAGCAACTGTTCATACCGAGCAGATGCAGATCGTAGCCGAGATTCGTCAAGCTTCGAGCTCCCAAGCCGCTCCAGTTACTCAAGAATTGTCAGAAAAATGGTCGATTAACCCATGCTTTCCGGAGCAAAAGGTAGTCGAAGCAACTAAAAGGTTCTAAACAACCTTACCAAAATTCTTTGCTTAATCCATTTAAAAAATTGGCAGGTAACTGTTGGTGCACAGCTCCCACCTGATTATAAAGCTGCTTTATGGAACCTTCTAACTGAGTCCCTAGATTCTTTTGCCTGGCAACATTCGGACATGAAGGGGGTGCCTAGGCACCTGGCCGAACACAAGTTAAATGTATATCCTTCGGTCCGACCGGTGCAACAAAAGAAACGAAGTATGGGGTTGGATCGGAACAAGGCTATTGCTGAGGATGTTCGAAAGCTTCTTGATGCAAATATCATCCGAGAGGTTCAGTATCAAACCTGGGTGGCAAACCCAGTTTTGGTAAAGAAGCAAGATGGGGGATGGCGAATGTGTGTTGATTTTAAAGACCTTAACAACGCATGCCCCAAAGACTGCTATCCACTACCCGAGATGGATGTCAAGGTTGATTCACTGGCTGGTTTTCGACTAAAATGCTTTCTTGATGCATACAAGGGTTACCATCAGATACAGATGGCAACAGAAGATGAAGATAAAACTGCTTTTATCACCACCGAAGGGCTTTACTGCTACACAAAAATGCCTTTCGGCCTTAAGAATGCCGGTGCCACTTATCAGCGATTAATGGACAAGGCATTCAAGAATCAGATCGGAAGAAACATGGAAGTGTATGTAGATGATGTGGTGATAAAAAGTAAAGATGAAGCTGATATGATGATTGATATCCGAGAGACGTTCACTTGTCTCCGGAGCATCAACATGAAGCTGAACCCAGCCAAATGTTCTTTCGGTATGGAGGCGGGAAAATTCCTGGGTGTTATGGTTGCTAAGGAGGGAATCCAGGCAAACCCGGAGAAAGTTAAGGCAGTGATGGATTTAAAAGCTCCAAAAACAGTCAAAGAAATTCAATCACTAAATGGTCGATTAGTAGCTTTGCATCGTTTTCTTTCTAAAGCAGCCGAAAGAACTTTGCCCTTCATGACAGTGTTGAAAAATAGTTTTGGTAAAAACGACTTCAAATGGACTGAAGAGGCCGAACAGGCATTCAGTGAGCTGAAGCAATGTCTTAGTTTGTTACCCACTCTCACCGCACCGAAGCCAGGAGAAGTACTCACCGTCTATTTGGCAGCATCTCAGGGGGCCGTTAGTGCAGTCCTCATGGTACAAAGGCACTTAGCCCAAGTACCAATCTACTATGTTAGCAGGGCCCTCCGAGATTATGAAACAAGATATCCTATGATTGAGAAGCTAGCATTAGCTTTGGTCCATGCTTCAAGAAGGCTACGAAGGTATTTCCAAGCACATGAAATTGAAGTGCAGACCGATAAAAACATCCAGTATGTTCTCCGAAAGCCGGAGGTTTCCGGTCGATTGGCCAAATGGGCCATCGAACTAGGAGCTTTCGACTTGACTTTCAAAACTAGAGGTGCCATGAAAGGACAAGCAGTAGCAGACTTTATTGCTGAATTACCAAGTGGTTCTGACCAGCCGGAGGAACAATCTTCGGAAGAAGAACAATCTGAAGTATGGTCTCTATACACCGATGGTGCGTCAAGTGCTGAGGGCTCCGGAGCTGGCCTTGTGTTAACTAATCCAGATAACACGGAGTTTTCATATGCCCTCCGGCTCGAGTTCCCAAGTTCAAACAATGAGGCCGAGTATGAAGCATTATTAGCTGGTCTCCGAATCGCACAGAGGTTCGGAGTCAAGAACATCAAAATTCATACTGACTCGTTACTTGTGGTTAACCAACTTCGAGGAGAATACGAAGCAAAAGATGAAAACATGGTGAAATACCTCCGAAAGGCCCAAGAACTTGTAGCTTCTTTTCAGACATACAAAGTTTTTCATGTCCCAAGAGAAGAGAATGCCCAGGCCGATGCCCTCAGTAAAATGGCATCGACCAATGCGTCTACCTCAACCCAAGGCACGAAGATGGAGGTGTTAACAAAACCGTCAATTGAAGAGAGTGAGGTCCTACAAGTTGAGGTTCAAGAAGACACATGGATGACTCCTATCATGAAGCATATCACCGAAGGTTGGGTTCCGGAAGATAAGGCCGAAGCTCGAAAGCTTAAGGTCAAATCCCTACAATACCAAGTTCAAAATGGTCAGTTGTACCGGAAAACTTTCCTAGGTCCAGTCTTACGATGCCTTTCCCTTGCCGAAGCTTCATATGTGATTAAAGAAATTCACTTTGGTGTATGTGGTATACATGCCGGACCGAAAATGGTCGTCACAAAGGCTATGAATGCGGGGTATTACTGGCCCAACATGCACCAAAGTGCCGTGCAAGAGCTTCAGAGTTGCCAAGAATGTCAAAGAAACGCTCCAGTTAGCCTTCGAGCAAAAAACAATCTGATCCCAGTGACTGCAGCTTGGCCATTCCAGAAATGGGGCATCGATATTGTTGGACCATTCCCTAAATCTACCGGAGGGGTTAAGTATCTGTTGGTAGCCATCGAATACTTTACCAAGTGGGTCGAAGCCAAACCAATGGGTGACATCACTGGCCACCAAGTGAAGAGGTTCGTGTGGGAGAACATTGTTTGCCGTTTCGGACTGCCACTCTACATCATCAGTGACAACGGGAAACAGTTCGCCGAGAACCCTTTCAAGAAATGGTGTTCGGATTTGGGGATCAAACAGTTGTTTTCATCGGTAGCCCACCCTCAGGCCAATGGCCAAGTAGAGAGGGCCAACCGAAGCATTGTCGAAGGAATCCAACGACGCCTGGGTGGAAAGAAGGCTGGATGGGCAGATGAGTTACCTAATGTCCTATGGGCCCACCGAACCATGCCAAAAACAAGCACCAGTGAAACACCTTTCAGCATGACCTATGGCACCGAAGCTATGATACCAGTCGAAATCGGTGTGATCAGCCCTCGAAGGGCCAGCACCACAGACAATGATCATTCTCTTCGGCTCAACTTGGATCTTTTGGAAGAAAGAAGAGAAATGGCTTCAATAAAAGAATCTCGGTATAAGAAAGAGCTTGAAAAGTACTACAATGCCAGGGTGAAGAAACAAACGTTCAAAGTCGGAGACTACGTCTTCCGAAGCAATGAAGCCAGTCGAGCCGAACCCTCAGGCAAATTAGCTTCGAGATGGGAAGGACCGTACTTGATAACCACCGTTGGAGAGAAAGGTTCATATACATTAGCCAAGATAGATGGTACCCCCCGTTCCCAGGACATGGAACGGAATCCATCTGAAGAAATGCTACATGTGAAACACCGAAGCTCGAAGCTAGTGTTTAAAAGTCTTATTTTCAAATAAATTCAATATGTTTAGTCGGGATGTGACATGCCCCGAAGTTTTTTCTTTGTTCCTGTTTGTAATTCGGGATGTTGATTACCCCGAACCTTCAAAGTAGAAGATGGGACGAGTTTTCCCACTTATAATAAAGAAACTTTTTAGTATACTCTGTCTATTATGTTGTACATTAATGTCCGAAAAAAGACAAGTAACAAGAAGGTCGGAACAAAACCTAGTTAAAGTCTTCTAATCCGATCCCACACATAAAACAAGGAAAAAGAAAAAATGTGCCAAAACTCATGATAATAGGCATAATTTGTTAACATGAAACCTAAAGGCCGAATGAGATAAGGCACAATGAAGGTCGAAGCATTCGAACCTATTCTTAGAAATTGCTTCGTAAAAAAAAAAGAAGGAAAAATCATGCCTATCTCATATATATAAAAAAAAAAACATAGTATGTGCCGAAGCACGTTAAAATATATATACAAACGAAGCATGCAAGATACAAAACCTATCGACGTCGAAAAAAGATAAGTTTACCTTCTACTTATTGAAAATCGCCGAGGAAACGGCTCCGGTGGAAAGGCTTAGCAATCACCGAGGCCACAACCAGGTGTACCGAAGGTCAATCAACGACCTTATGGTTCAAAAACAACAAAAAACTTGCAAGTATAAACATATAGTTGTCGAACCGAAGCATATGGACGCATATCAAGGTCGATACAAGAAAAGATTAAAATAAATCTTAGACTTATTCAAAGCTATTTAAAACTACACCCCTTCAAATCGAAGTGGGAGCTTCATCCGAGGCACGAAGCAAACAACAAAATAGCTCAGTCTCATTCCAGGGCCAACATAAACCCTTAGCCTGTTCTAAGTTGTTCAAAGCAACACCCCTTCAAGCCGAAACGGAAATTTCTCTCGAGGCACGAACCGTACGGCTATGCAAAATGAGATCATAATTTAGGGCCGAAACAAACCCTTATAAACGAGATCATGACATATTCAAACATACATAAACACTATGAAAAAATTACAAGAAAATGAACATTGTTTCATTAAAAGAAAAGAGACATGCAACAAAAAGGACCGAACCAAAATGATTCGGCCATATGTTCATCGGAATCTAAAAGGTCGATGTGGCATACAAGGTAAATACAATCAGCTTGAGGGAGGATTAAACATATCACCAGAAAGACCTGCGGCCTTGATCGCCTCGAACGGCTCATTAATAAAACGCCCAAGGTGAAGAAGGAATGGAAATTCTAAGCTGTCAAACTGTTCCAAAGCAGTGTTCAACATCCCTTCAGCACCTAGCTTCAGCTTCGGCACTTGGTCCAACGGCACAGCCTTCGAAGAATAATGGTACCCGGCCTTAATACCCACATTAACGCCGCAGGCGTTCATAGCGTTATTAATGGCACCAATCACGCTCCGAAGCTCCTCTCCAGTATGTATCCTCCGAGCCACCAGCAACATGCCTTCAATCAACAGCCACCTCTTGACCTCCAGAAGCTCCTTAATTTGGTCGGTCAACTGAGAATTTGACTCAGTCAATTTAGCCACCTGACCGTCCATCTCCTTCTTCATCTAGTCCAGTTGACTCCGGAACCTCGTTGATTCGACCTCGAACATTTTCTTCTCTAAAAAATAAAGAAAAGAGTTAGAAACATGAAAAACGTAATGCAAAATAATTCTAAGTACAAAAAGGAATTAGAAACTACTACCCTGCACCGCAGCATCCCTATCAGCTTTCAGAGCCTCCACTTCCTTCAAAGCTTTCTCCCTCCCCTCCGAAGCAGAAGCTATAGCAGCACTACTTGACTTCACTTGAAGCAAGGCCTGATTCAGCTTCTCTTCCAAGGACTGCTTCTCCCCAACCAAGGCTTCAAGCTTCTTACTCCACTCTCCGACATCCTCTCCTCCGATCAAGGAACTTACCTTCTCTTTTTCTATCTCCAATTCCACCCAGCGACGATACACTTCAACCACTATACCATTCGACTGTGCCTGATTAATCATCAAGGCATCAGCCAGAGCCAAAGGGGCAGCTTGTCGATACCGATGCTCTTCAGCTGGTGTATTGATGTTCAGAAGCATGGTACGAGCAGTCAAGGCATCAATTATCTTATCCTTGTTTTTCAAATCCCAGTTCGGGATAAACTTGGCTTCGGCCACCGAAGGATCCAACTCCATTGAATCTACAATAACAGGGAAATCACCCACTTTAGACTCTGGACTAAACCACAGACGTTCAAGGTAATCCTTTGGACCTTCATCGTCTGAAGTACAGTACAGAGGGAAACGGTCCGTATCATCATCATACTTACCAACTGGGCTGGAAGGACCGGTCAGATGTGGCTGAGAATGCAACGGAGAAGGGTTGGGGTGACTTGGAAATTCTTCATTAAAAGAAATAGGAGGTTCGTCACGAGCCGACTTCCCACCATCCAAGTGGTCTGACAAAGTCTCTAGAAGAACGGACGGAGAAGCTTGGCCACCAGGAGATAGTTCGGTGATTGTGGCCATGGGAGTCTTCGACCTCTTTGGAGTGCCTTTAGCTTTCCCTCCTGAACTTCCCTCCTCCGATGCCTTCCTCTTCCTCGAAGACTTCTTCTTGTGCTTCGACACCTCAATAGCAACGGATGGCTCAGGCTCACCTTCGGGAAGTTTCCCAGAATCTCGCTCCGACGTAGTAACTGCTGCGGAAGATGAGGCACCTTCTGTACCCGCCGGAGCATTCTCTTCCGGTTGCCTAATTCTAAAAGATGGAGCCTTTAAGACTTCCAGAAACGGCTTATCCCCTGGATTCTGTTGATGAGAAGTGTACTCAATATCATCATCATCGAAAGATTCCAGATGGAGCATATCACGCAAAGACATGTCTACAAAAGAAACAACAAGGCATCGTTAGTTAAAAAGTTCAAAAAACTCACAAAAATTTATATCATACAATCAATAAACGAACCTATGTTGTTTCGTCTAACCACAGGCCACTGATCCGAGAATTCCCAGTTCCTACTCACACAACCAATCACCAACACATGCTCCGGCAAGCGTCTGATGTCAAATTTATTGGACACCAGAGCAGCATACAGATTTTTGTCTACAGCAAAATCCTTCGGTAACTCACCCTCTAAAGGATCATCCTTCTTCCTCCACACCATATTCTTCGGCAGGCACAAATCGTCCAACCAGAACCACCTATCCTTCCAATCCTTCAAACTCGAAACCTCCCAACCTACACACTCTCGGTCCTCCTTCTTCATCTCCGACTTCTTGTCCTTCGGTTGTCGCTTCTCAAAGGTATACCAATTCCCTGAGCGATTCAACCGATAGAACGCCCTAAAAAGATCTAAGTTGGGAACAAGGTCCAACGACCGACAAGAAAGTTCAAATTGATTCACCCGACTCAAACCAAAGGGTGTCATCTGGGAGATGTGGACTTTATGAAACTGCAACACTTTCATTAGAAATCGAGTAAAAGGCACCCGATAGTTTGCATAATTACACACCCGTGTGTAAAATGCAAACTTCCCAGGGGGAAGAGGGTATATGGGGGTCCTCGGAGCAGGTAGGGTAGGGTGGAGATCTACAGGAATCCTAAATTCTTCTATAAACTCATCAAGTTTCGCTTGATTTAAAACACTAAACGATACAAGCATATTATCCTTAGGCATGATGTAAAAAGATGAAAAAGACAAGAGTACACACCTCGTGAAGAAGAAGAAGACGCCTAGATGATCCGGGTAAAACTCGAAGAAAAAACTGGAAAAGCTTGAAGAAATTTAGGGAAGATGAAACAAGAAAAGGGAAAGGTAAAAAGAAAAAGAAGGGTAAAACCCACTTATAAAGAGGAAAAATGACGGTTGGAGTAACCGTCCAATCAAGGGCTACCAAACTGACCACCTCGAGCTAATAAAACAGGGGTCTGCTAAAATGATCGGACGGTGAGGCAGCAAAAAGGGTGAAAGACAACAGCTGTCATCCACTCACATAGATGAATGACAATAGCTGTCACACACTAAGCAGATCGAAGCTCGAAGGAAATTCAAAAGTCAAAACCCCTGAAAAATCTCAAGTCCTTTTTGAAAACCGAAGCATTCAAAAAGACTTCGGGGGACTTGAAGAGAATATGTGGTTGAAGGGTCGGAGCCTGGAGCACCACATAAGGGGCCAGATCCGAACCTAACAGAAGACCAGGGCCTAAACCGAAGCTCGATCCATCATAAAGATCGAAGCTAAGGTAGAACCGAACACCTAGCTTCGACCCTAAGGCCCATGGGCCTGGGTTTACCGAAGCCCACTCTGGAAAGTATAAATACCTCACAAATTTCTTCATTTGGTAACTTTTACTCACTTGTACTTTCTGTACTTTTCGTACTTACTTTCCACTTCTTAAAACCATACTTATTCTCACGCCGGAGGGTGGTCACAGAGAGACCCTTCCTCTCCCCTGTGACGAGCCTAACGGTGTCTTGTTTTGCAGGTTAATCGCAGATCTATTCAACTGTCACTTTTTCTTATTTCATCTCTCAGATCTGGTTCACCGGATCAACTAAGGGGTAACTTTTTTCCTCTTCAGCAACTAATATGAACATCTACTTCTATAATCCCAAAAAAACTGATGAACCGATATAAGAACTGACACAAAGACCGATTTTGAAACAAATATTGGATTTTAAGAACTGATGTGAAATGAATGATGTATGGTTCAGTTGTTTATATTGCAAGCATCCTAAAAAGGTCTAAACCAATTGATGAATACATTACTAACATAATTGTTTTCTCCACTGTTCATCCATATGTGGTATACAATAGTTATTTTTTATGATATAGAATTTAGTTTTCACCATGCACCATGGTCATCGACTTACCATATATCAATATTCCCATCTAATGCTTTCAGATTATGGATCCTTCATAATATCCACTAGGGATTTTTTATTAATCTGTGCCTTAAAGTATAAAATGAGTTTGGATGAATTTTTTATATGTATATGTGATTCGACCATTTGTCCTTATTTAAGATTTTTTTATCATGAATATCTTTAGTTACATTTGATTTATTTATACTAGCTCGTAGTTTTTATTTATATCATATTTAATATTTGATGTTTGTGATTACATGTTAATCCATCAAACACATACAAAAAGAAATTGTGTGTATGATCAGATGGTGTAACATCCCGAATTTTCACGATGTTTAATCGAAGTGAATAAGTTGATATTTGGATTATTTTAATGGAATTGGATATTGGGTTTAGGCAAGTAAAAGTTCATTTCACGGGTCGCTAATCAATCTTGTCACTTTCACTGTGGTTTAAAAGAAATAGAGAGACCCGAACGATAATATTTAAAATTCTTTATTTAGTTTAAATTACCTTTAGGAATAAGTTAAACAAATGAGATTGTGGAGGACCTAAACTAAATATTATTATGAGTTTTTTTTATATCTAAATAAAAAGAAAAACCGTAGATGGGTCTAATAAGGTATTGAATGTATTGATTGAATGAGAAGATTGTTTACATGATACAACATATATAGGTGACAAAATTATACTAAGCTACCCTAAAGAATGTAACCAAATATATTATCTAACATCCCCCGCAAGCTGAATGGTGGTGGACCAATATGAAGCATTTGGCGAAAAATGTTGAATTGAGAGCTCGGAAGAGTTTTTGTAAAAATGTCAGCCACCTGAAGTTTGGTTGGAACAAATTTGGTAGCTAGTTTAGCTGAAGCCACTAGTTCACGTAAGAAGTGATAATCAAGATTGATGTGTTTGGCCTTTTTATGTGAGACTGGATTCTGTGTAAGAAAAATAGCACTTTGATTGTCACACAGAATAGTCGGTCTATCCGAAGGTAAGGCATGAAGTTCCTGAAGGAGATGAGTTAACCAAACAATTTCAGCAGCAGTGTTGGCCATAGCTATGTACTAAGATTCACAACTATATCTGGAAACTGTTGGTTGCTTCTTTGCGCTCCAAGAAATGATATTTCCCCCTAAAATATAGAATAGCTATAGGTGGAGCGGCGAGTTTCAAAGCAGCACGCCCAATCAGCATCAGAGTTGCCTAGCAATGATGTGTGAATGGGACGACTGTAGTGTAATCCAAACGCAAGCGTACCCTTGAGATAGAAGAGAATTCTTTTGACTTCCTGAAAGTGAGATACAGTTGGAGCATGAAGAAACTGACTAACTTGATTCATAGCATAAGCGATGTCAGGACTCGTGATCGTCAAGTATTGGAGAGCACCTATGATTGAACAATAGTGAGTCGCATCTGGAAACAAGTTACCTGAAGAAACAAAAGAAACATTAATGCTTAAGGGTGTTGGTGTAGGTTTTGCATCCAACATCTTAGCACGTGTTAGAATATCCAAAGTAGATTGATTCAAGAAAAGACCATTTTAAGTGTAGGTAACCTCCAATCCCAAAAAGTAATTGAGTTTCCCAAGATCCTTGATGGCAAATTCTTTATTTAGGCAGGTGATGAACGATGAAAGAGTAGGTTGCTGATTACCGGCCAGGATGAGATCATCAACGTACACAAGAAGGTACATGATACACGAATCGTTTGTAGATAAACAAAGATGCATCTGCTCTACTACATTAAAGCCAGAGTTTGTAAGAAACATGCTCAATCGATGAAACCATGCTCTAGGAGCTTGTTTTCGACCACAGATAGCTTTATTCAATTTGCAAACATGAGAGGAATATTGATGATCAATAAAGCCCATGGGTTGTTCCATATAAACACTTTCAGTGGGGTGTCCATGCAAGAACGCGTTATTGACATCTAATTGATGAAGATGCCACCCGTTTATCACTGCAAGAGCAAGAACCGTACGTACCGTGGCAGCTTTAACAACCGGACTGAAGGTATTTGAGTAGTCAAGTCCCGAGACTTGTGTAAATCCTTGAGCAACAAATCTTGCCTTATAATGCTCAATAGATCCATTCAAACGAAATTTTGTTCTAAAAAGCCATGTAGAACCAACAACATTGGCATGAGAAGGACAAGGGACAAGGGTCCAGGTTTGATTCTTATGAAGAGGATTGAGCTTGGCTTCCATGGCATGTACCCACTTTGGGTTGGAATTTTGTAAAGTAGGGTCATTGATGGATGTTTGTTGGTTTTTAGAAAACTTGGGGACCAAAAAATCCAAGGTTGTGTCTAAAAAAGTAGACACTTCAAGATCATTAATCGGTGAGGCATTAGTTGTGACATTGAGCGGATAGTAATGCTAGTCAAAGCGAGCATGCCGGGTAATGTAGATGCGAGAGGTGCACGAGTCGAGGCACCTATATCCTTTGTACTTGGAACAATACCCAATAAAGATACATGGGATGCTCCTATGAGATAATTTATTTGGAGCATAATCACGTAGAAATGGGAAAACCCAACAACCAAATGACCGAAAAGAAGAATAATTTTGTTTTTGTTTATATAATATTTCAAAAGGTGATTGCCCATTGAGTAATGTAGGTAAAAGATTTATTATAAACACGGCCGAAGAGAAGACATCGGCCCAATAATGTGCAGGTAGCTTGGCCTGAAATAACATTGCCAAACCGGTTGCAACAACGTGTCTGTGTTTCCGTTCTACCCAACCATTTTGTTGAGGTATGTATGGACATGACATACGATGAAGTGTGCCATTTTGTTCAAACATTTTCCGTACACGATTATTTGTAAATTCCGTGCCACCATCGCTTTGGAAAATTTTTATTTTAGTGGAAAATTGTGTTTGAACAAATGGTATGAAAACAGATAAAGCCTCAACAAAATCCGACCTTGCCCTCAACGGATACAACCAAGTAAAGCGGGAATAATCGTCCACAAAGGCAACATAAAATAAAAAATTATCAACTGATTTAGTCGGAGATGGCCCACATAAATTAAAATGGATTAAATCTAAAGGTGACGAAGCACGTTTATTATTAGGAATAAAAGATTGCTTTTTTGATTTGGCAAGTTCACATGGGGAACAAAGACCCGGTTTGGGCAAAACAGAAGTAAAGGACAAGCAACCATTATTTTTAAGAAAATAACATTGTCAAAATCGACATGCCCAAGTCGGTAATGCCAAAGTTCAAACGGAGCTTTTGGACATGAATGCGATGACACAAAAGCTTCATGTGTGTTGCGATGAACGTAAAGGCCGTCTTCACGACAATCCCGAGCAATAATTTGCTTGGTTAGGCGATCTTGAATATAAAAATATGGGTGAGAAAAAAGGACATCAATAGTGTTAAGTCAACTTACCAATAGATAGAAGATTTTTGGTAAGATTTGGGACCACCAAAACATTATTAAGATTAATATTGCCGAAAAGTTTAGTGTGACCAACGTGTGTTATTGGTAAAGATTGACTGTTTCCAAAATAAACTTGTGGATTACCTTGAGTGGGGGTGGAGTTCAGAAGTGTAGTGTTGGTTGGAAGCATGTGAGTAGAGGCGCCCGTGTCAGATGTCCAATTAGGAATAGTAGGATTATATGACACTGAGTGTGAATGCCCGAGCCATTTGGTCCTCGGACGAAGTTGCCGAAGCAGCAAAGGACGCAAGATGAAAGCATTGAGATGCATAGTGTCCTGTCTTGAGACACAATTGACAAGTTGGTGGCCTAAAAGAGTGATTCATAAAGGTACAGTTGCCATGAAAATAATTATTTTGAGGCCAGGATTCACCAAATTGGTTATTGTTCCCAGGATAATTATTAGATTGGGACCTTTTGGGCCTGAAACGAACCGGTCCACTTTTGAACCGAGAAGCATTTGATGCATTTGGGAATTGACTAATCCTTGTAGATTGATTATTGGGCCTAGAGTTCTGAGCAACAAATGCCATAGTGGGAACAATTGCATCATTTCGTAAATTTTTAACAAACATCTCGTGACTTTCCGCACTAGCCAATAAATCACCAAAGTTTGGAAATGGACGGGATCTTACCGTAGTTGAAAAACTTTCAAACGTCGATCCAAGACCACACAAGAACCAGTGTTGTTGATCCATGGAGGCGACTGGGTGGCCAATAGCATTTATATGATCACAAATAGCCTTAAATGCGCGACCATATTCGGCAACGGATTTGTCATCCTTCTTGAGAGCCCTAAGATTGTCTCATAAATTCTGGACTCGTTCAACTGAAGTATTACAAAACGCTGCCTCAAGAGCAGTGCAAATTTCACGAGCCGAAGACAATCCGACTGTGACAGAGAGAGCCTCTTCGGTCAAAGAAACATTGAGAAGAATTATTGCTTGTTGCTCTGCGTGTAACTAAGTGAGGTAATCGGGATTATTCACTTCTTTGTCATTATTCGTGATTAAAATGGGAGGAGCGGTTTGAGAACCATCCACTTGAGATAAAAGTTGTTGATATGATAAAAGAGGTAGCATTTAGGTCCTCCAATAGATGTAATTCGTAGAGGAAAGCCTTATCGCAATCATTGGCGCCAACCCGTTCATTGGCAGAGTAGTGTTGTTAAATGAGAAAGCCATTTCAATAGTGGAAAAAGGGAATAAAGAGGGCTCAAAAAAAGGAACGATGACAGAACAGGAAGGGATGGTAGTCACGAATCGGGACAGGAAAGGAAGAAGGGAAGGAGGAGGGTTGGGGAGGTGAAAGGATAAGGGAACTTAATCACTTTGGGTAGGCTGATACCATAATAAGGTATTGAATGTATTGATTGAATGAGAAGATTATTTACATGATACAACATATATAGATGACAAAGTTATGCTTAGCTACCCTAAAGAATGTAACCAAATATATTATCTAACATGGTCGACGGCCAAGAAAAAGGGACGAGCAAGAAATGAGGAAACCGACACGGTGGTACTAGTGGTGGTTCTTGGTGCATCCGGTCATGGTAACATTTTATGCCACATACCATGCTTTATGTTGTGTTTTCTATCGTCGATGTCGAACAAAGGTGTTAGGGTTTACTATTGTTAAGGTGGTGAATGAAGGTTGTGGTGAGTGACTTGGTTACTACCTTGGTATATGCAAGGATATAGTGATAGTCAGGACCGTGATGGTTTGTGACCATGGTGATGGCGTTGGTCGACAACCATGGTGATGGAGGTAGTCGACGGTGCATTAGCTTAGATGTTGTGGCGTAGTGTGATAGTGATGCCGATGATGTTCGAAACCAATGGTGTTAGAGACATGGAATGGTTGAGGTGGCCGGTTATGGTTGTGATGGTGTTAGATGGTGATGAGTGGCTGTGAAGGAGCGGTGTGGGTGCGGGTGGTTAGCAACAGTCCAGGAGGCTGTTGTTGCGTATAGTGGTGGTTCGCGGCACTCTTGGTGTCTCCGATTCTCCCTAGCGACCCTATTAGCAATGCATGATAAATATGACAAGTAGGATACACTTATGTGTGTGCATGTGGATAAGACCATGCCAACCAATATTAGTGATATATATGTTCAATGTTCGGGGCATGACAATAGGGAAGTATGTTAATTTGGACCTTGCAAACTAAACTTTTGGAGGTTGGATAGCTTAGCTAATTTGGATTTGCATAATGATGAATGACAGTGACAGGCTCGCGTGGTGTTTTGTGTGGGTTATGGATTTGGTTTAGAAAGTTACCTTTTCGGATGGTGAAGATGGTTCCATGTTGATGATGGTGTTTCATGATGAAGTAGATGCATGTTTCATTGGTATAATATGTTTCTGTTACATTTATATGTGCATGAAAATTTGGTAGATCATGCACATGGTGATGAATGATGATTTTGGTAACATAGAAGTGTGTAGGGTGAGTGGTAGAGTTTTGATATTAAGGTGGTGGGTCACGCATGGTCAGAAAATGTGATTTTTTTTATGGTTAGCAGTGGTGGGTCACGCATGGCTTGTTGGCTCAGAACAGAACTTTTTAGCGAATTAAACAAGATACACACAAATATAAATGACACAAACAAGAATACTTAATATTATTGAAACCGAATGAAAGAATATTTGATACAATTAAACCAGAATACACTTGAATTTTGGAAAATTAGGTCGACTAAAGGATTGTGAATGTTAACAATCTTGATAACTAAATCCTGTGCCTTGTCCTTCATATTTATATGTTTCGAATAGGCGTGTCTATTTCTGAACCGTTACATAGTAGTTTCCCACCGGTTTGTTTGTGTTTTGGCGCCAAGAGTAACAATAATAGCCGTAGGGGTATATTGGTCTTTTTACTACAGAAACATTCTTGAACCTTATGCTGAAACGTTGCTTTCTGATCTTTAATTGTGCAGCCTTGTAACAGTCGTATATCCATGATGTTCAGCCTCCCTTTTGACAACCCAAATCGACCCATATGCAAATATTTTGCATTTATCATACTAACTAGTCTAATGTTTATCTACTATAGTTGTTCTACTTAAGCATACAATACATACAAATATATATACAAGTATAACATTAACATAATACAAACATAATATAGATAAGTTTATATTTATACTTCAACACTCGCCCCTAAATATAACTCGGGCTCGTGGGACTTGTTGGTAGAGTTTCAATTGCTTCCTTGAGGGCTATTTCGGCTTGTGTGAAATCAAAATTTCTTTGCTTCATGAACTTCTTTGCAGCCCTCCAATTACCCCCCCCCCCCCAATCCCCATATACAATGCATAGTCTTCTTCGTTTGGCTTTGATTCTTTGTTCAACATAGGCACATTCTTTGACATATTAGGCACTGTATCTATCCTTCGAATTTGACTACTTTCTTGTCTTTCTTTTTCAACTTTTTTGGCTGTTTTTCTAGCATTCTTATGAACATGATATTGCCAATCTAGGACATCTAAATGTTGTGCATATAGAATCCTCATCATGTCCTTATCTTTATAGTTATATCCCAATTCTTTTGCAATCACAACCCACACATTATACATAGATACCCTTCGATGACCACCTTCTTTTTGAACCATGATATATAAATCATACAACTCAACCTTTTTTTCCATTATGAAACATAGGGGGTATTGGTCGATTGGTTATCCCAAGAAATTCATTTAAGAACCACGAAACCATTTTAGTAAGAGTTCCTTTAAGAACATTTCTGTGAGCCCAAGGATAATCTATATCATGTATGATGTGTAAAAACTCAATGCACTTATCAAGGGAGTCTATGTTTATGTTGTTCTCAATATCATCAATGCACCTTATATTGTTTTCGGCTTCGGCCGAGAGTGATTCAAAGTAATCATTCAAGTATTCTTCTTTCAATCTTATGTGATCACTATCATCTTCCAACACCTTTGATATTGTTTCCCTTGATTCATTGTTATTTTCTATAAACCGAATTTGCATACTTTTGTTTTTAAACATATTTTCCACAGCACAAAAATTTCCCACAACTTTCACTAAAAAACCTTGTAGTTTAAGTTGTGGAAGACTCAATATGTTGTCTTCCAAATCGGTTTAGTAAAAAACATTTGGTATAACTAATGTTTGATCTTCAACGATACATTCACAACACCAACCCCTCTAACAAACACAAATTCTTTCTTAATCCTACTTACAACACCAAATGATTTCTTTAATTTTAGAAAGAAATCTATGTTAGCCGAAATATGATTCTGAATATTAGGACTAACGTACCACATATATTTCCACAAACCGTTGTCTGATCCTTGAAGAATATAATCTTCCCCACTACCAAATGATTTCTCGGGATAGTATGAAATCCCCGTGTTTATGGCATCCATTATTAATTGTGCACCTTCGTCCCTTTCTTTGATACCACAAACACCTATAAGGTGTCCCGGTAGTTTGCAATAATAACACTTTCTTGTCTCGATTCCTCATTGCCTTAGTGCAGCCTTTCTTTCTTTCTTTTGTCTAAATCTTGCCAAGTATTGTGGCCTTGATCCAGTGTATGATATCCCACATGACTCAGACATGTTTGTATTGTATGCGAATTGATTATAAGACCAAGACAATATGAACCATATGAAAAATTCTTACTGTTGAGAAACAAGACAGAAACAACTACAATTCTGATGAATATACCGAACAGATTTTTAACAAAAATAAACAAACTTAATTTCCAAAATTCGACTATGATTTGTCACTCGAGTATTATATGACTTTGATGATTGACTTATGTTGTGAATTAGACAAAACAGAAACCAAATGATTGAAACTTTCGACACAGATTTGACACTGAAACAAAATGGACAGACACGAATGAATATAGTTATTAGTAGACCTGGCAATTTCAACCAATATAGTTGAGTTTGGGCTATTTTTGGGTTTAAAATTTGATCTTGTGGGTTGAAATGGGTATACTATATTTTTCAAGGGGTTAGGATGGGTAATTTTAATTGTAAGAAATAAGTAAATGGGTCAGGATAGGTATGTCAAAAAAAACAAATGGGTCATGATGGATATTTTAGATAACCATATACAAATCTAAATTAAAACTCACCCAAAAGCAAAAGCTTTGATGCCTAATGGAAATAAATGTCATTAAAAAATGAAATTATATATTTTGCATTTGATGATAACCCCGGTCAGTTTAAAACCGTTTGGGTCGTTAACGAACGACCAGGTCGAATCAACACGGGTCGTTAACGAGACCGATCTCATCGAAACAGTTCAAGTCGTTAGCGGGCTTGAATGAGTCGTAACGGTCTGGGTTGTTGACCGGCCCGTTCGGGTCGAATGGTCTGGTCGTTGAGGGCCCGGTCGGGTCAAAACGGTCCAAGTTGCTAACGGGATTAGTCAGGCCGAAAACGGTCCGGGTCGTTACCGAGTCCGGTCGGGTCGAAACAGTCCGGGTCGTTACGGGACGGGTCAGGTTGAAACAGTCTGGGTCGTTACCGGGCCCGGTCGGGTAGAAACGGTCCGGGTCGCTATCGGGCCCGTTCAGGTCGAAACGGTCCGGGTCACTACGGGACGGGTCAGGTTGAAATGGCCTGGGTCGTTACCTGGCCCGGTCGGGTAGAAACAGTTCGGGTCGCTATCGGGCCCGGCCGGGTCGAAACGGTCCAGGTCGCTACGGGACGGGTCAAGTTGAAACGGTATGGGTCGTTACCGGGCTCGATCGTGTTAAAACGGTCGGGTCCCTACCAGGCCCAGCTGGGTCGAAACAGTCCGGGTCGCTACGGTACAGGTCAGGTTGAAATGGTCTGGGTCGTTACCGCGCCCGGTCGGGTAGAAACGGTTTGGGTGGCTACCGGGCCCGTTCAGGTCGAAACGGTCCGGGTCACTACGGGACGGGTCAGGTTGAAATGGCCTGGGTCGTTACCGAGCCCGGTCAGGTACAAACAGTCTGGGTCGCTACCGGGCCCGGCTGGGTCGAAACGGTCCAGGTCGCCACGGGACGGGTCAAGTTGAAACGGTCTGGGTCGTTACCGAGCTCGATCGGGTTAAAACGGTCGGGTCCCTATCAGGCCCGGCTGGGTCGAAACAGTCCGGGTCACTACGGGACGGGTCAGGTTGAAATGGCCTGAGTCGTTACCGCGCCCGGTCGGGTCGAAACGGTCCTGGTGAGTGGTGATGAATGATGATTTTGGTAGCATAGAAGTGTGTAGGGTGAGTGGTAGAGTTTTGATTAGGGGTGTAAACGAGCCGAGCCGAGCCCGAGCCTGACTGGGCTCGGCTCGGGCTCGTTAAGGTTTTGTGAAGCTCGAGCTCGAGCTCGGCTCGGTTCGAGCCTACAATCTTGAGCTCGAGCTCGGCTCGCTAGCAAAATCCAAAGCTCGAGCTCGGCTCGGCTCGACTCGAGGTGATTTAAGAATCTCAAACGAGCTCAAAAGCTCGGCTATAACTTAGGCTCGCGAGCCCAATCGTTAAGGCTATAACTTAGGCTCGGCTGTAACTTAGGCTCGGGCTCGGGTTCGGGCTCTAGCTCGTTAAGGCTCGATTAGGCTCGCGAGCCCAATCGAGCTTTGTATCTAGGGCTCGAGCTCGGGCTCGATAACTAAACGAGCCATATTTCAGGCTCGGGCTCGGGCTCGGGCTCGTTAAGGCTCGGCTCGTTCGAGCTTTTTACCGAGCCGATCGCGAGCCGATCTCGAGCCGCTACGTGTCATTTACACCCCTAGTTTTGATATTAAGGTGGTGGGTCACCCATGGTTAGAAAGTGTGATTATTGTTATGGTTAGCAGTGGTGGGTCACGCATGGCTTGTTGGCTCAGAACAGAACTTTTTAGCGGATTAAACAAGATAAACACAAATATAAATGACACAAACAAGAATACTTAATATTATTGAAACCGAATGAAAGAATATTTGATACAATTGAACAAGAATACACTTGAATTTTGGAAATTTAGGTCGACTAAAGGATTGTGAATGCTAACAATCTTGATAACTAAATCCTATGCCGTGTCCTTCATATTTATATGTTTCGAATAGGTGTGTCTATTTCTGAACCGTTACATAGTAGTTTCCCACCGGTTTGTTTGTGTTTTGGCGCTAAGAGTAACAATAATAGCCGTAGGGGTATATTGGTCTTTTTACTACAGAAACATTCTTGAACCGTATGCTGAAACACTGCATTCTGATCTTTAATTGTGCAGTAAAAGTCGTATATCCATGATGTTCAGCCTCCCTTTTGACAACCCAAATCGACCCATATGCAAATATTTTGCATTTATCATACTAACTAGTCTAATGTTTATCTACTATAGTTGTTCTACTGAAGCATACAATACATACAAATATATATACAAGTATAACATTAACATAAGACAAACGTAATATAGATAAGTTTATATTTATACTTCAACACTCGCCCCTAAATATAACTCGGGCTCGTGGGACTTGTTGGTAGAGCTTCAATTGCTTCCTTGAGGGCTATTTCATCTTATGTGAAATCAATGTTTCTTTGCTTTATGAACTTCTTTGCAGCCCTCCAAATGGGTCATGATGGGTATTTTAGATAACCATATACAAATCTAAATTAAAAACTCATCCAAAACCAATAGCTTTGATGCCTAATGGAAATAAATGTCATTAAAAAATGAAATTATATATTTTGGATTTGATGATAACCCCGGTCAGTTTGAAACCGTTTGGGTCGTTAACAGATGACCAGAACGAATTAACACGGGTTGTTAACGAGACTGATCTCATCGAAACAGTTCAAGTCGTTAGCGGGCTTGAATGAGTCGTAACGGTCTGGGTTGTTGACCGGCCCGTTCGGGTCGAATGGTCTGGTCGTTGAAGGGCCCGGTCGGGTCGAACGGTCCAAGTTGCTAACGGGATCAGTCAGGCCGAAAACGGTCCGGGTCGTTACCGAGTCCGGTCGAGTCGAAACAGTCCGGGTTGTTATGGGACGGGTTAGGTTGAAATGTTCTGGGTCGTTACCGGGCCCGGTCGGGTAGAAACGGCCCGGGTCGATATCGGGCCCGTTCAGGTCGAAACGGTCCGGGTTACTACGGGACGGGGCAGGTTGAAATGGCCTGGGTCGTTACCAGGCCCGGTCGGCTAGAAATAGTTCGGGTCGCTATCGGGCCCGGCCGGGTCGAAACGGTCCAGGTCGCTACGGGACGGGTCAAGTTGAAACGGTCTGGGTCGTTACCGGGCTCGATCGTGTTAAAACGGTCGGGTCTACCAGGCCCAGCTGGGTCGAAACAGTCCGGGTCGCTACGGTACGGGTCAGGTTGAAATGCTCTTGGTCGTTACCGCGCGCGGTCGGGTAGAAACGGTCCGGGTGGCTACCGGGCCGTTCAGTTCGAAACGGTCCGGGTCACTACGGGTCGGGTCGGGTTGAAATGGCCAGGGTCGTTACCGAGCCCGTTCGGGTAGAAACAGTCCAGGTCGCTACCGGGCCCGGCTGGGTCGAAACGATCCAGGTCGCTACGGGACGGGTCAAGTTGTAACGGTCTGGGTCGTTACCGAGCTCGATCGGGTTAAACGGTCGGGTCCCTACCAGGCCCGGCTGGGTCGAAACAGTTCGGGTCACTACGGGACGGGTCAGGTTGAAATGGCCTGGGTTGTTACCGCGCCCGGTCAGGTCGAAACGGTCCTGGTGGCTACCGGGCCCGGCCAGGTCGAAACGGTCCGGGTTGCTAAGGGGCGGGTCAGGTTGAAATGAATTGGGTCGTTACCGGGCCCGGTTGGGTCGAAACTGTCCGGGTCGCTACCGGGCTGGTCGGGTCGAAACGGTACAGGTCACTACGGGACGGGTCAAGTTGAAACGGTCTGGTCATTAACGGGCCAGGTCAAGTCAAAATAGTCCGATAACGAGCACGATCGGGTCGAAAGGGTCCGTGTTGTTAACCGTCCCGGTTCGAAATGAAATATTTCGGATCCCTTAAAATTCTATTTTTAACTTTATTTTATATTTGTTTTTTTTTACTTCTTAATTTTTTAATTTTTTATTGTTATTTTAATCTTTTAAAATTTTTTTAATCTATTTTGATGTGAACCTATCCTAATCCAACCATCTAGACCCAAACCCATCCTGACCCAACCCATCCTAACCCATTTTTTTAATCTACCCATCTTGACCCAAACCCAAACCCATCCTGACCCAACAACCAAACCAACCCAACCTACCCATTTTGCCACCCCTAGTTATTAGACAAACAGAATTTAACACAGAAATATGATTAACTAGACTCGAATGATGGAATATTGATTGAAATTTATGAACAACAACAATAGACACTTCGGACAGGAAATTCAATGAAATAGACTCGAAGAATTATGCAGAACAAAATCAGACTTTGAAACAGAATGATGGAACGAACATAAATAAACCTCGCTCTGATACCAGATTTGTTGGCCCAAAACAGAACTTTGCAGTGGACTAAACAAGATAAAACAAATATAAATGACATAAACAAGAATACTTAATATTATTGAAACGTAATAAAAGAATGTTTGATACAATTGAACAAGAATACACTTGAATTTTGGAAATTTTGGTCGGCTAAAGGATTGTGAATGTTAACAATCTTGATAACTGAATCTTGTGCCTTGTCCTTCATATTAATACGTTTCGAATAGGTGTGTCTATTTCTAAACCGTTATATAGTAGTTTCCCACCAGTTTGTTTGTGTTTTGGTGCCAAGAGTAACAATAATAACTGTATGGGTATATTGGTCTTTTTAGTGCAGAAACATTCTTGAACCTTATGCTGAAACGTTGCTTTCTGATCTTTGATTGTGCAGCCTTGTAACAGTCGTATACCGTTATGTGCATCCTCCCTTTTGACAACCCAATCGACCCATATGTAAATATGTCACCCCCTCAATTTCCACTGCGGGATTTATACCGCGACGCGCGTGACATACCAGGATCCCATAGCCATAAGTCACACGAACGACTCTAAATGCCCAAACCATTTAGTTCATTATTGTAAAAACAAGTTTTATAGATAACCAAACATACAAATAGTTGCGGAATCGATATTAAAGAAAATCGTTAAACAAATAGTCTACGCACAACAATGCGCCCAAAACCACAGTAGATAATTAAACATGCGAAAATAGTTAAGTAATCATATCCCAATGATGGGCATGATGCATGCCCTACTCATGCTCCCAAAACTAGTGACCTGCAAAAGCATGTTTTTCGTGTGTCAACATAAAGTTGGTGAGTTCACAAAGTAAAGTAAATGCGTAGGTCTCCCAGACCACGTAAAACGAGTAATCAGCTAATTCACATGCCAGGGGTAGCTAGCCCACTCATGATAACTAACACCGATAATACCGAACTGCTAAACTACGAGATCCCAAAATAGGGGGTAAGTGCCTTGCATCATTGTCTATCAACAATGATAATAATTGTTAAGTTATAGTTCACACCCATGCTCCCAGCACGATGTGAGGTTTGTGAAACCTAATAGCGCTATCAACTAGTAACCCGCTTGCCATCCGGCAACTCATTCGGTATTTAGAAGGACTTCAATGATAGAGTTGGTTTAGTTCATCAAGGACATAAAGCATGAATTAGTGAAAGCAGATTCACCCAGTGAATCATAGCACCCCAAACCCGGGATGTGTAAAGTAGTCCTAAACCGGACTATGAAAAGTTTAGAAAGTTGTCTCGTCCGAGACGAATGCTTTTTAGAAAAGAGTAGTGAAACTCACCTGATGTTTGTGCGAGAGGTCTAGCAAAGCAGAAAAAGTAACTATTGTTCCGACAAAGGTTCCCTATGATTATTAAGAACATATTAAGTTGTTTGTTCTTGGTTATCATACAAGTTAGGCACCCATTTTTGTGAACCGTGTCATTCCGTGTGGATCATGTTTTATGTACGTGAGGTTTAATCCAAAAATGTTGCATGTTTCACATGTAATGTTTGACCAATTGTTTACCACTTAGATAACATGATTGAACATATAAGTCAAACAAAGTGCGCATAATAGAAGCCCGATTACTAAGTACATTTTAACCGACTTACTAACACTAGTTGAGGGCCGATCATAATGATCAAGAGGCTTAGGTTTGGGTTCACAATGAGGGCCGAAAGGAAACAAGGAAAAGGGGTGGGTTTACTTACCTAGATCAAACAATGCCAATGTGTTAGAGCATGGTCTTGTTCCTTGAAGCTTCCTTGCTTGTAGAGGTGGATTCTTTGAGGGAGGATTGCGGTGGTTCGGCCTAATGAGAGCCGAGAGAGAGAGAGAGTGACAGATGTGAGGTGTGGTTTCAAGTGTCCAAGGTGCTCTTATTTATAGTGGATCGATTAGGAAGGTGACAAAACAAATGTGGTAAGCTAACCCATCTTGGTTTAAGTATTGTTAAGTGAAGTGAATCATGAATTGGTGTATTGTCCTAGCATGTAGCCGATTAGTTGTATGGCAAGCTTGTTTAGAAGTGTTCTCATATCTAGAGGCTTGTTGTCATAGTTTGTTTGCTTTACTACTTTGGTATAAGTGGGTGTTTGCTTAAGTGTTGATCACATGGGATCTAGGGGTGGCCGAAAGTTCTTGGGGTTGGGATAGAGTGATTGAGACAACTCATGGATGTAGGATTAGTTGGCACATGTGGATAGTGATGTTTCCTCCATGCTTCTTGTGTTTGATTGGTTACAACAAAATTAGGAAAGGGGTTGACCTTGGGTAGGTTAGTTAGTTAGTTGTTATTACCTTTTTAGTGTAGAAGTATGACAACTAGGTGATAAGGACATGTGTTGGACTTTGGGACTTGGGTTCGGCCGATTGATGTCAAGGGAGAAGCAACATGAGGTCTAGTAATAGCATAGGGTGTCTTGGATGTTTCTTTAAGGTGTAGTCACTTTCATGGAGTCACCTTGCTTCTTGTTACCTCATCATTGGCTGATTTTTAAGACAAGGAATTGTCTTGTGTTTGATGGTGATAGTCAATGGATTTTTTTACATGATTGGTGCTTCAATTTCCAAGAGAATGCTTCCACATGTGGGTTATTGGTTTGGAAAAGTACATGAGGGGGTAGGGGATAGGCTTCGGCCAATTGGTTTTTCATAAGAGGAAAGGTGGCTTCAACAAGTGATTCTAATCTCATGCTTGTTTGTTTCTCATTTGGGTGTAAGCTAGGAGAACTAGGGGTGAGGCTTAGTTTGCGGCTACTAGAAACAAAAGGAAACTTCCAAGAGTTTTAGGAAAAGTCTTGTCATATGTAGGTATACATAGATAGCCAATTTGTATGTATGTATGGATGTGTGTGTGCGTGCGTTTGTATATATACTATATACATGTGTACATTGTCAAGTGTTTACTTAATATAAGTTCATATGATTATCAAGTTATGAGGCTCTTTTCTAAAATAGGTTGTGAGATCGAGTAGATGTTCGTGTAAGGTTATTATTTAATTATTTTAGACATAGGAACATCTAAGTAGGCGATCATGTGTCTTGTGTTAACTAGGAATTGATGACGACATTAACATGTATTTATTTTGTTTCATAGGTATCATATGTTCATTAAACGATAACCCATAGGTACATATACATTTCGTGTGTGCACGTGTGACTTAACTAGCTAACTGATGTGTGAAATGTGTGATAAATATATATATTAAGTCCAATTAATTTCAAAACAAGTTTAAAATGGGAAATACCCACTAAACCACACACTACCGGCAAGTGTACCGGTCGAAAGTAGTAAAGTAAATAAGTCTGAGTATCGAACCGTGGACACAGTAATAGCGGCTCTCGTTACTAAACCTTCGTCGAGTCCTAGTCTAATAAATTGAAGTGATGGTGATTTAATTAAACTACAAAAAAATAATTAAGTTAAAGTAAATAAAATGCAAATAACTCAAACAAAGCAAACGAACAAGTAAAACTGGATGAGATCAAGTAATGAGAAAATGGCTACCTAGGTAAGAATCAAGGTGACTGACTAATAGCTCTCGGGATTGGATAAATGGGTTTTGGCTACCGGGATCTTAAAATACACTAAACTAGACCAACACTGGAACGCGAATTACTCTCCAACATGTCGCAATACTGAATCTAGGGAAGTGTGTAAACTCACCGGTCTCGGGTTCAGATCACCTCTCGGTCTCTCCAAACTATGCTAAGGTATTCTAAATCTGAATGTCCTCACGGCCCCCTCAGAAACAATACATCCGGTATGTGTAAGGGATGCAAGGGATAGTTATTCTAACAGGTTTCTAACATAGGGTGCTAACAAAATAGGCACGCTAGGGGTGACTCACTCTCGTGCAGACCACGGTCCCGAATACCTACCAAGCTAGACACACTGACACCTAATCTCCTCTCGGTCTCAAAGGTGGTAGAATGCTAAATTACCGAATAATTATTAACTTGTTTCTAGGGTTTACTACATCTAAAAACCACAAAATATATCAAAAACACCAAGTCTAAGATACTAAAAAATCCTAGGTCAAAAGATACAAAATCAATTAAACTAGAATTAAGCGAAACAAGTATTAATATTTTGATACCAAGCACGCATATTGTCACACCCTCAAATTTCCACTGCGGGGTTTTACCGCGAGGCGCATGACACACCAGGATCCCATAGCCATAAGTCATATGAACGAACTCTAAATGCCCAAACCATTTAGTTCGTTTACAAAAATCAAGTTTAGTTAAGCTGCGGAAGCGTAAACCAAATTTAAAACTTTTAGAAACCATGCGCAAAACAACGCGCCCAAACTTAAACCATATGAAAGGAATCGTAAAAGCACGATATGTAATTTAGGTGTATGCCCAAGACCCCAAATGCAGTGGACGTGCGGTACTTCCTAATTGTGACACCGGAAGCTAACTACCTGCAAAAGCATGTATATCGTGTGTCAACATAAAGTCGGTGAGTTCACAGTTTAAGTAGTAGGTATAAAGTTACCAAAGTTTTAAACCATCAGTTTTAAGCTTGTCAGGGGTAGCTAACCCACTCAATGTAACTAAACAGTGGTTATTGGGAAACATACAGATGTTATAGTGCCTCAACACTAGTGTCTATCAACACTAGTAAGAAAAGTGGTCAGAAGTTCATGCCCGTGACCCAAGCACCTCAGGCATGAGGTTGCTGCACAACCTAATAGCGCTACTAACTAATACCCCGTTCGCCTCTAGCGATTAACCCAATAAAATAGTAAGGACTTTCAAGATAGAGTGTTTAGTTCACAAGGGACAGTTAAAGTACAAAACTGATAAAAGTGTGATTCACATAAGGAATCGAAAACCTGACCCACACAAGGAGTCACAGCATCCCAAAGCCTGGGATGTAAAAGTAGTCCCAACTGGACTAGAAAAAGTTTAATACGTTGTCTCAAACCTGAGACGCATGCTTTTGAGAAAAGAGTAGTGAAACTCACCTTAGGTTGCATGTGAATAATCCAAATTCCTCAAACAGAAATGAGCTACCGACTCCCTATTACAAATGTCACTATGTGAGTATATGTGCATAAACAACACACCATACAACTCGTTTGTCCAAGACTTTTAAAGTTCAAACCGTGTAGTGACACCTAATGACTCTACATGCACAAGTAAGTCCTACGTATCCCGTTGGTGATCATATTGATCATTATCAGTTTTATACCTCATACACATCTCATATAAGTATTCATGCAAGTTCATGTCAAATACATACCATGTAAGACTCCAAATAGTCACGTAAACATCCCTTACACAATCTGCGTTTTCAGGGCAGATTGTACGCTGTGAAAAACGAATTATTTAAAATACTTAACGAACGAATTAAACTCCCAAATTTTTACTGAATATTCATTGGGATTCATTTGATAACCCAAATTTTTGTTTTGTCTCACAACCAAACACAAAAATTATTAAAATTCGTACAACACAACTATGTCCAGAAAATTTCCACAGCAGGTCAGTTTAGTAGAAAAATTCCCAAAAATTGTGCATTCACCCAAACGAGGTGAATCCAATTGGAAAAGCCAAGTTTTTCCAATTTTGACCTACTGCCCAAATTTCATAACTTAACCCTTTGTAAATCTCGAGTTATGACCGTTTAAAGTTGACCCAATTTATAATTCCAAAAATCTGATATGACCTTTAATCAAACAAAATTCCAAAAACCACTCAAAAGACATCCAAATCTGATGGTTTTGCCCATTATGAAAACCTAAGACCACGTACAATACAATCATGCAAAGAAATCATCAAAACAATCACATTAACATCATGATATAGACCCTACAAAACACCCTAACGAATCTGTCAGAAATCAGAACTTTCATAACATGATACTCATGAACCCTAATCATTCTCAATAATCTATAATCATGTAATAAACTCATATTAACACCATCAAATCCATATTATCATGTTTAAATCCACGTATTTACTTATCACATACCTTAGATATGATTATTATCATCAATATTCATCAACACTCATAACAAACATCAAAAACATCTTATTACTCATGATTTGCGATTCTATATGGATAGTTTTTAGGGTTTTCAAACTTTTCTAGTATTATTATTTATCATAAAACACAAAAAACGTATACCTTGCAATTGCTAGAATCCTTAGAACCTCAAGATTGCACCCGAAATAACTTGAATTAGTGATGGAATTGGATGAAGGATTGAAAGTGATGATGATGGTTGTGCGGGCTCTAATCCACGGCGCAAACCCTCTCTAGGGTTTGTGTTTTTTTTTTATAAATAATAATGCACCAAGGGTTTAGTTATGGGCCAAGGTTTTGGGTTCTATGGATTTTTATCTAATAAGGGAGCCCGTTAATAATATCTAACTCCCAAGACTAGTCCCGTCAATATTAATCATAACAATTTTATAAAATTACTGTTTTATAAATTTATTATTACATTCAACATAAATATATACATACATGCATATATCCTGCAGAGATTACGTACAAGTTAACTAATGCACAGTAGTTCACATAAACATGTAATTTACATACATGATTCACATTCATCAATACTCACTTGTCCATATAATCATGCATGCCTAATAAATCATCAACGTT
Organism: Ambrosia artemisiifolia; assembly: GCA_032199755.1. Lineage (NCBI taxonomy): Eukaryota > Viridiplantae > Streptophyta > Magnoliopsida > Asterales > Asteraceae > Ambrosia > Ambrosia artemisiifolia. The sequence continues at coordinate 29,996,216 of CM063523.1, read as the reverse complement.
CGGGATACAGGACTCGCGTGTGTGTCAAGACAAGGGTTTTCCTAACCATAACGTACGTTAGTGTCACCTAACATATGTTATTGTTACATAACATCCTGAAGGACCTGTTTAACTAACCCTAGCTACGTGTTTAACCACGTATGATTATGTAAATTAACTAGAGTTCAGTAAAAGAGTTAACATGAAAATGCGGGGTGTCACATCATCCCCAAGTTGAAAAGAATTTCGTCCCAAAATTTAGCAAGTAAACAGTAAAGTCAGCTAGAAAAATGTGTGCTTGGTTCCCGGATGTCACATCATCCCCAAGTTGAAAGGAATTTCGTGTAACCTTACGTAAATTTCCCCAATGTTTACTTAATAAAAAGTTTCATTTTTTATTCATTTTGCCCAATTTCCAACCTTATATTAATTAGTTAGTATTCTTGAAAATCTTAGACATGACAAAGCCATAAACTTCTTATAACTAAAAAGGTTTTCTTAATAAACACTTGCACGGCTGTTACGGAACAATTTTTGGATATTTAACGGTCCAGTATTTTCTAAATAATAATAAAACAATGAGACAAGGTAGGCAAAAGTCAAAGACCAGACTTATCCCCGTTGACTACTCTTTGTGTGTGTATATATATATAGAAATCAAAATCATGGAAAATGGTGCATAAGAAAGTAAAAAAAAAAAGAAAAGAAAGAAGAGAGAGAGAGAGAGAGATATATAATAATTAAATTATTACCAAACTCATGATCCTCTTCTTAGAATTGCATATCGGAATTCCAGGCAAAACCTTTGGCACACACTTTGGTTGTTCTACACCAATAATCAAGCCAAAACCTTCCTATTTTAAACCCAATCAAAACGTAAAACAAGCTCCAACTAAGCTAATCACGAACAAATCAAGGTTTCACGTGCCCATCATTGATCCTTTCCAAAAGCTCGACTGAAAACACACCGAAAATCATGGAGTTTCTATAAAACTCGAACCCATTTCTTGGCCCTTTAAATATTCGACCACTTCTCGTTTTAGAACGTCGTCATTGTCCCACATCCTCTCTGCTACAACCACTACTTTCACCATCACTGAACAACCATTAACATCCGACCGTACCTCACCGTCGACATCACCATTACTGTCCGACTTCCCCGCTTGCAACCAAACCAATGTCACGCACCACCGTTTCCATCTCTTTGGTTTCTGGACAACGTCACGGACATCAACGTTGATACAAGCGTACCATTCTACGCATGTTTCGTTTCAACCCAACCACGGCAACTGTGCATCTCTTTATATTAAATGGTACATATATTTAAACTCAAATTTGAACTTTTATTTTAAAAAAAAAAGAAAGTTAATTTGATGAGTCTGTCCACTTTTAACCAGTTTGTTGATAACTTATAAAAACCAAATATATTCATTTTTTTATATCATATAAGATTTAATGACAAAAACCAAAGTTATTATATATGTGATACTTGGGTTTTTGGGTATATGTTTGGTGTATGTGTTAATGCTACGTATGCAAGGTGTAATATATATACAAATTTTTTTTGCCATGTGATAGCTACACATATACATAAATATTAGAATATAATAAAGAAGCAACTGATTTGAACAGTAATCATGGTATTTCTGTAATTAATGGTGATATTATGGGTAATATTATTTTGTCACCTTGAATAGCTCATCTGATAAGAAAAATCTCATCTCTCTTCTTTCTCTCTCTAGAGATCACCGTCACCGACTTTCTCTCTCCAGCGATGCAAGTGATCTCTGGCCGGCTGTCGACAAAACATACTGCCTTCATCCTCTCTCTCCCGTCACCGCTACCACCACCGCCACGCTTCAGTCACCATCCACACCACCATCTGACAAAGATTCCGATCAAGATGCATGTCCCTTTTTCGAGTAGATCGACAAACCCTAAGGTAATCTGATGATGGTGGTGACTACAGGGTGTTGCCGATGACGTTTTCGTCTCGAACTTTTAGGCCTTCTGGGCGGCGGTGCCGGCGGTGATGGTGGTAAACTGATTTGAACAGTAAATACATGGCATTTGTGTAATTAAATGGTGCTTTTATGTGCAAATTTGTCAACAGCCTCGATTAGTTGGTTTGTTGTATGTTGATATGTTGAATCATATAGTCTTTATTGTTCTTTAACATGGTTATGTGATGAGATTTATTTTGATTTCGTTTCCTGATTCAGAATACCCTTTAGGTTTCCAAAAGGGTTTTCAGATGGTTGTGGTAATCGTGTTGGTTACCGGAGTTGGACCTGCTTTACGCCGCCTCCATGTCTGTTAATGACGGTGGCTGGTGGCGATAGCGGTTTATTTCGGCGATTAAGCTTCTTTCGTTATGTATATGAGAGGACGGTGGCATATGGTGGCTCATCGAGCCTACGTTACCTCCAACCTCTTCCATGGTTGTACGCATATTTTATTTATATTTAAATGGCTAGGATGAATTCCTAATTTCGCCCGATAATCAATGACGATGGCGTGGCAAGGATTGCGGATGGTAGGTTTTAACTACAACCCGCCTTGCAGCCATAACTTAAGGAAATTCTGAGCCATAGACATCACGATCTTGCATATGAATTATCATATGTTCCGTGTTGCTTTGTTATTGCAATAGATTAACAACTTATATTGTATAGTTTAAACTGAGTTTTTTTAATTGATTTAAATATTTTGATATTTGCTTATGATTAAGATTTATGATGAAACTTTTAGCTGATTGATGTGTGATCCAACTTATGGAGGAAGTTATAAAACCCTCAGAACATAATGTACGGTCACAGATGGCTGAAACGACTTTGTTTAAGGAAGTGGTAGGGTTTCCGATGTGGCAAATCCATGTTTGGATACTAATAATTTTATAAATCTGTCTCATTGGGTTGTGTAGTTGGTGGACACTTCAGTAGGGTTTGGTCAAGAGATAATAAAAATAAAGAAAAAGAAGAAAATAGCAAAAAAGGAGTCAAAATTGGATATCAGGAATGTTATTGCTCATGGTACTGTTTATAAAGGTGTTTAAGATGGTCAAGATGTTACAGGTAATTTCTTTCATGTTTGTTTTTGTAATTATTTTGGATAAGCTGTTGTTTGGATTAACCTTTATGTTGTTGTTCATGGGTTAGGTAGGAATGGATCTCCTTTTATGCTTAATTGTCAAAGTTGTAAGTATTTAGCTTATGATCCTTCATCTATGTATATGAATATTTAGATGTTTTTTATAAGAATTGTTGTGTTTTTGTTTTCTTGAATTTGTCCATGTTATCTACATCTATTTGTTTATATACATACAAAGGCGTGTTAAAAACATACAGACTATTGTCTATATGTATTGTGTTTTGTGTGAGAAGTGATCAAACACCGGAGTTGGTCGAGTGGGTAATATCATGTGCCAGTGACAGTGATGCAAAATCAGCGTCACTGCACATCATGATAAGGTTGACAACACTCACTACACTGAATTGTGGCTTTTGCAGAGATGAGTTAAGAAGAGGGGAAGAGATCTCCGTCTGGTGATCTGAAAACCAACGTATCTTCATTATCCACCAGCAGTAAAAAAAATTGTAATCAAAAGCGCCGATATGAAGGAAGATATGCAACATGAGACCGTTAAAATAGCCATTTCCGTAATTATTCAACTCATTCTGTTTTATTCTATTACTTGACTTCAATTTAGTCTCTATGAAATTATCTATCTAATATTTAATCATTTCGTTGTGTACAGGCGTTTGAGAATTGCAGTGTGGTGGGTACGAGCCAAATTGAAACCGGGGTCCCAGTGACGTTTTGGTGATATTCTGGTAAGCTCAGATGAACAAATCTCTGTCTGTATGCTCTTTCTTAGGGTAGATAGGCGTCATTCGAAAATGAGAAAAGTAAAGAAGGGTGTCAAGAAATCTATATGACCAATATAAAATAGGCCACATGTCTCAAGATTATGAAATTTTGTGCATATGGTGCAAAACTCTTGAAATTTTGCGCCAAGTGTCACGTGTCCCATTATGATCGTTATTCCATGTCATAGAAAGGTGTTGAGCGGTCATATTGTTCATTTATAGAAAGTGGTCAATGTCTGTTGTAATGAACAAGTGTGGTCGAATTGATAAGCTTATAAAATGAGCGTTAGGTGCTGGTCAGCAACCAGGATAAATTTTCTTGTCTATCATTGCTGCTGTGAGGAAACAAAAGATATATGCCTGTCAAAACTGGTAAATCTTTACTGAGCATCAAGACGGGTTGGGTTGGTTCTTTTGTTGGTTACCTTTGGCTTTACAAATTTTTTAATGTATTAAATATGATTACAAAAAGTAGTACTTTATTAAAATCATACTCTTTTAACGCTCTTTAATAAATAGATTTATTTTGATAACATCATATTTACGGTCTATTGGAATGCAGAAACACCAATCCCTGGAGGGAATCTTGTGATCGATGTTTACTACTTTTTTGGGGTCTATAGTGAGACCAGTGACCTCTGCACCAAGACATCCTGCCCTGTCGCCAGTGGTGACTTTGCTATCTCTCACTCCCAATCATTGCCTTCAGTGACTCCACCTGTAAGTGGTTTCTATCATTTTTTTGCTGATTTAAAATGCCGTTTAACTACATCCATGGGTTTGCGTTAAAACTTACAACACACATTTAAACAAGTTCATATCAAGTCCTAGCGTTTCCATGATTAATTTTGCTTGATGGTCCCATTTGTTTCGTTTAAGAGGTCAATGCCTGGAGAGATGGCCTGTTGTTAGAACCCTTCTTTGGGTCTGATATTCAGCATTTTGATTATTGGGCCTGAGCCACCAAGTTGACATTTGGCAAGAAGACAATGGGCTTTTATTCAGCAGTCCATGAATCCGGTTTAACAAGTAAACCGTATTAAAAGAAACATTATTTTGGCCAACTTCGAATGTTACAACGGTCAAATTTGTTACTCTTAGTCAGTCCTTATAGAGTTATAGTTACTACAGTTCCTACCAGATATTGGTGTTATGTCGTTTCATGGTTTCTATATTATGAGTTGCCACTTTATTTTTGGCGAGGGTTACGATAATAGGCGTTTAGTTGATAATAGGCTTTATCTGATAATAGGCATTAGTTGCTAATAGGCGTTTGTTGGTGAATTTTCAGTTTATATATTGACTGACGGGTTTTCTCTGGTATTGTCTTTGGGTCGATTTATATTAAGGCGAACAAAAACATGAGTTTTGCTGTTTAAAATAAGAATTTTTATTAAGTGTTAAGTAAAGAAATTTGTTTTTTAAGATGGAATCAGGCACTTTTAGTGTATAAACATTATGCGTTAGTTGATTTATGTGTTGGTTGATAATAGGCGTTACTTGATAATAGGTGTTTGTTGATAATATATGCTTACATTCTTTTACACCATAATGTATTTATTTGAAAATCAACCTAATAAACATCAGTTATAATGTACCTACACATTTGGGTACCATACATTTTCCTTACATGAGGTAGATCATGGCAACTTTGTAGGTTCGTTTTTGTCAACCCATCGCCTTTCGTAGTGCGGTTTGTTCTATAGGAAAGCCGTTTATGCTTTAGCATTTGACTTTGACCCATATGCAAAAACTAAACTGTATGTTGTTTACGCATATCAGGCTTTTATATTTAGATTCATGCGTTTGTTTAGGTGTTTTTGTAATTTAGAGTCTTAGACGCATTAGTTTTTTTAGGCGTTTTTTCTCTGTTTGTCAGGAAGATTTTGAATGTATCTCTAATTAGTGTACTTCAGCGATTCTATCAACATCTTACCTGTAGTGAAAGCTGTTTACGGTATAGCATTTGACTTTGACCCATATGGTAACCAAACTGTATGTAGTTTACGCGTTTCAGGCATTTATATTTAGATTCATGCTTTCATCTAGGCATTTTTGTAATTTAGACGCTTAAGTTTATTTAGGCGTTTTTGTACAGTACGCATATTGATGTGAACAACTAATCTGTAAATTGTCTTTGAATTGATTCAGATACGAAATAATGCATTTCGCTTTTTGTCACTTATTTGATCACCATATTTTGATATATGTGACTACACTAAACAATATAAATCTTCTTTCTGTTACCTACAATAATATTCAAATACTTAATGCAATAACCCAACTCCTCCTTTACTTTTTCCACAAATGGAATGAAAGGCTGCAACAAATAATCTTTAAGATTGGTAAGGACATAACTGTCCAGTTAGCACCTCCTATGTTTTGTCACCCAAGGCTGCACATTTTATAAATTTAACATATTAATTGACCCAGCAAACCATCCGTATTCTGTGTTTACAAGAACACAATTATAAACGACAAAACTGTCCAGTTTTGCAAATTAGCGACCTATCTGTTTTATGTCTTTATTAAGGAATATCCTATATATCTAAATCTTTCCAATTTTGTTTCAGCCATGATAAAACGCTTTATTCATTTATGTTCTCCAGGAGCGTAGGCGAACAGTTTCAATAATAATCTAAATGTTTGAAAAAGCAATTTAGGAGGCTGTATGCGATTTTGGATACTCGGATGAGTGTATAACCTGTTTGACTTTGACCCTTTAATTTATTTGACATTTTTCATTTGGGATAAAATATTAACTCAAATTGACCCATTTATTTGTGAAATTAGCAGGAAATTTTATTGTTATTGTTATTATTATTATTTGTTTATTTTTTTTTAATGCAGGCTCTTGAAGAAATGGCAAGTAACAATAATGGAAAAATCACTTGTCCAAGAACAGACTCGGTTTACAACTATACTGAAGTCACCAAAGCATTTATTTCATAATATATTTACTCATTTGAGTAGAGGTATGTCACAAGCCTCATTTCAAGAAAATGCATATATACATTATGTATGTATATATATATGCTAATCACCTTCTGTCTATCTATCCTTGCAATTGTTGTTTGTACCTAAATTATCCATAAATCTCCTCTTCATTGGAAACATCTGTTTGAATGTCTGAATGTATAGTTTGTGCCAGTCACTTGAAAATATATATCCGTTTTACTGCAATCGTGTTTGATTCAATAGTTTATCATGTTGACATGACGTGATAAGCTGATGTTTAAGTATATATTTTGTTTGTAAATTTAGTAAACTACACTACAACCCCGAGTGCGACTTATTGGTAAACAGTCTGGCATACAGTTCTTAAGAGCGAACATGGGTCGGTTCAGTTTTGAGCCAAAACCAAACCTATGTTTTGGGTTTTAGAATTTTTCTCACATATGAAATATAAAGGTGATGGTTAAAACTCGCAAATTGGTTTATTTAAAAAATCAGATTATTAGTCAAGTAATCATGTCTATAACTATTAATCATTTTTGGCAATTGGCACTGAAAAAAAAAAGTATTATACAAGTATCTAACCCATTTTAACCCGTGAGTAAGCTAGCACGTTCATGCTGTCGCTTATATATTTATTTATATAACTTAAGTGTGTTGTCACCTATATGTTTATATGATTACATCCACTGATTTGATGTGGATACTTCTTTATCACGTATGTGGCAAAATACCGGGATGACTTGTGGCTAGGGGTGAAAGAATGCCACCTGCCACTAGACCGGTGAGTTTGGTTGAGCAAATTGGGGAGTAAATACTTATGTTTTGTGAATTCTACATTTTTTTATGTACTAATAGTTGTCTTTAGTAACATAAACCAGTGTTACACTTAGCTCGATGTTGAAAACCAATACTAAATGTGTTGTTGAACACAAATTGTTTTACCTCGTTTACGTGTCGCATCTTGTGCCAACAGATTGACAGGGGCGCAACGCGCGCACGTTATACACCCTAGTTAATATAGTGTCGTTAACCTCACAAAATATTAAGTTACTTATTATTATACACTCACATATATCGGTATAATATGACAGAGTAAGTTTATTATAAATATTTGTGTAATTGTGAAACTTACTTTCAGTGTATGTTAATTGGTCATGTCGATTAACTAGAGTTATCATGTTTTGATAACAATAAAATAAATCAATAAGCGATACTTTCGGCGCGAACATTGTGACTAGATACTAAAACCCCACTCATAATTAGGTACAAGCATAATTCATTGTTTCAAGTTGATTCTAGGAAGTCCATCACGATCAGGTGAGTTTACGTAACCATGTTTATGCAATTCTTTATACGTGCAACATTATACTTAAGCAATTCTACATACATGTCTAGTTGTAAACTTTAATGCCTCATGATTTAGACAACAACAACAGTTTCAACAAGTTTCAACAATACATAATCATTAGCTATGGCCAAGCCGGCGGTACTCAATAATAGATCTATTGGATTGACAATCCCACCTAGATTCGTTGACCATTTCTATGGGGAGCGCGGGTGATTGTTATCGTTCCAACGTGATATTAAGGTGAACCGTGGATGACGGGATGGACCTAAACTTTGTCGGAGGTTTGATTATGTGCATACTATACTTCATGTTTAATCATGTAGACTTAAACTTACATTAGACATATGAATTGCTAAACTTTTATACTTAAACTATTTGCTTAACATGACTTATGTATTCTCACCAACTTCTAGTTGACCCCCCATCTTTTCCAAACTCAACAGGAAATATTGATGCGTGAAGTCTAAAGCTAGCATGAGGAGTTATTTGAAGTTTTGAGTTCGTTGTTTGTTGATGTATTAGATTTCATTCAAGACTTTAATGTAACTCAATATTGTAATAAAGGATTATTTAAACATATGTTTTACCATGAGCTACTGAACAATCATTCATACGTGACACCTCGATGTTTCCGCCATCGGTTGGGGTGTTACAGATTGGTATCAGAGCCATGGTTATAGGGAATTAGGTTATTAGAAAAATAATTTAGTCTATAACCATAGGATTATAACCAGTACTTGCTCCTTTAGTTGCAACTATACTTGTTTCTTTTCTCTATCTCTATCCTACTTCTTATCTCTACTTCAACCCTTACAAGATGATTATTCTCCATCACTGGATCTACCCTTAGATCCCGTCGAATTTCTAGATTTTAGTCGGACAAATTCTCAGGTCCTAACCTAAACTGCCTTGAAGATCCCGTCGAAGTTCTAGATTTTAATAACGAACACGTGCAATCTGGAAGGGTGAACGCCTGTATTCTGAGTTTTCTGTCTAGGACTGGCATGGCGCATAAATCCCAATCAGACGAGGGACCCGGATGCCTACCTGGGAATTCTTGGGATGAGTATTCACTTATAGGCTAAAGCATGTCTTCACTGTGTTATTAGAATCTAGAAGCTTTGATAAGTCAACGTTTTCGTTTATTCGTTTTAGTTAATGAATAAATGATTACACTCACTTCCCTTAAAACTAAGCTCTAAAATCTCAAAATTTTACAGCTTAAATCAATCCCATTTCATAATCATAAATGGATTTCACAGTCACACTTCACCTTACCATCTTAGCCACTTGTTTAAATACTTTCAACACCCTACCCAAATCAAACTATTTCGTTTCTCAACATATTATATATTTTTAAACTATAACCTCATAACCTGAGTATACCCTAGCACAACACTAAAAAGATTTCTTAATTTTGTCACATTTTCATAAACTATGGAAAATACATGTTTTTGTCAAAAAGATGTCCTCAAACTTAATTTCTAAAGTCAAATGTTTATTCATTAGCGTAACAAAGGATTTTCAGTATAATGTCACCATGATCTATAAAGCCTAATTTAGCGTTTAAAATCTGCAAATAACTTGAATATTTTAATCAAAGCTCACTTAGTTTGTACTATTTAACGACTTTTGCTTTATGTAAAAAAAAACAATTTAAAAAAAAAAAAATTCTTCTCATCCATGGGAACAATATTTAGTCTCCAAATACCCCATTAACAACTACTTATTTTCAACTTGTTCAAATTTTTACAATATTTGGCAACCATGTTTTCTCATACACTTGATTTTAACCTTTGATCCAAACCCCACAATTTACACTACTACATAATCTCCTTACTATAAAATAAACTCTTTATCAACTATCCTCACATTCACTATCTCTCACAACCTTGATTCTGTTTCAAGATTTTTTTCATCGTTTTCTCAAGAACTGAATTCATATTCTTTACCTTCTTGAACATGAACTTGATACCCATGATAACCAAACTATTGAAACTTGATGGTGTGTTGCATCAAAACTTAATCCTTAGTTATACATGAGGATTCGATTATCTACTATATTTGAACATTTGATACTTGGAACATGAACTATTTGCTATAAACACACCTAGAGTCATTAACCTTGTCTAGGGAAACTCTATTACAACTCACTTACTATACTTGATACTTGATGCATTTACAAACTTGCTTACATGTACATATTATCAATTTGCTATTTATGTGTATAATAATTGGTACACTTAATCAAACAATTGATAGAGGGTGAAGTACTTGCTCAACAGTTAGTAGAGTACCAAATAACCTACTCAACGATTGGTAGAGGTCATCATGCCTGCTCAACAGTCGTTAGAGGCCCTACAACCTGCTCAACGACTGGTAGAGGCTATCGCACCTGCTCAACAATCGGTAGAGGTTCTTACTCACTGACTGGTAGAGGTCTGTTTCCTGCTCAACAGTTGGACTTATTTTTGGATACATTGTCTACGATTCAACCACAAGGTTAATTGTATTATTTTACATGTGTGTTTAGAATCATAGAAGGACACAAAACCCTAATGTAAGGTAAATTGGTGATTGCGGTCCGGAACGTAATCATGAATTTACAGGTACGTTAAGGTAGTGTGAAATTCTATTAGGGTTATGATAAGGCACCCAGTGCATTTTCAGAGTATCAGAGGTGTGGTAGGTTAGCTGCGGTACACCCTATATATAAATACTGATGACGCATTGAAAATGAGACTGGGGGTCGGATCAACAACAAACTATAGTCTTTGGTAATTAATTTAGTCCTTTCGTAGTGAATCATTCCATGTTTTCCTTTTAGCATTCCTAAAACTTAGGTTTGGTATTAGACACTTATTCCTCCACGCTATTTTAGACCAACGTAACCCAACTCTCATAACTCATACATATCATTCCCTCGTTCGAAAACACTTTATCCTCGAGCCCATAAAATTTTTCCATACTAAACGACAAACGTCCAATAAATTTATTCAACCACCTTCAACCCTATGTTTTCTTTTAACTTCGGGACGAAGTTCCTAAAAGTAGGGGAGATGTAACCTTACGTAAACTTCCCCAATGTTTACTTAATAAAAAGTTTCATTTTTTATTCATTTTGCCCAATTTCCAACCTTATATTAATTAGTTAGTATTCTTGAAAATCTTAGACATGACAAAGCCATAAACTTCTTATAAATAAAAAGGTTTTCTTAATAAACACTTGCACGACTGTTACCGAACAATTTTTGGATATTTAACGGTCCAGTATTTTCTAAATAATAATAAAACAATGAGACAAGGTAGGCAAAAGTCAAAGACCAGACTTATCCCCGTTGACTACTCTTTGTGTGTGTATATATATATAGAAATCAAAATCATGGAAAATGGTGCATAAGAAAGTAAAAAAAAAAAAAAAGAAAGAAGAGAGAGAGAGATATATATATAATACTTAAATTATTACCAAACTCATGATCCTCTTCTTAGAATTGCATATCGGATTTCCAGGCAAAACTTTTGGCACACACTTTGGTTGTTCTACACCAATAATCAAGCCAAAACCTTCCTATTTTAAACCCAATCAAAACGTAAAACAAGCTCCAACTAAGCTAATCACGAACAAATCAAGGTTTCACGTGCCCATCATTGATCCTTTCCAAAAGCTCGACTGAAAACACACCGAAAATCATGGAGTTTCTATAAAACTCGAACCCATTTCTTGGCCCTTTAAATATTCGACCACTTCTCGTTTTAGAACGTCGTCATTGTCCCACATCCTCTCTGCTACAACCACTACTTTCACCATCACTGAACAACCATTAACATCCGACCGTACCTCACCGTCGACATCACCATTACTGTCCGACTTCCCCGCTTGCAACCAAACCAATGTCACGCACCACCGTTTCCATCTCTTTGGTTTCTGGACAACGTCACGGACATCAACGTTGATACAAGCGTACCATTCTATGCATGTTTCGTTTCAACCCAACCACGGCAACTGTGCATCTCTTTATATTAAATGGTACATATATTTAAACTCAAATTTGAACTTTTATTTTAAAAAAAAAAGAAAGTTAATTTGATGAGTCTGTCCACTTTTAACCAGTTTGTTGATAACTTATAAAAACCAAATATATTCATTTTTTTATATCATATAAGATTTAATGACAAAAACCAAAGTTATTATATATGTGATACTTGGGTTTTTGGGTATAAGTTTGGTGTATGTGTTAATGCTACGTATGCAAGGTGTAATATATATACAATTTTTTTTTGCCATGTGATAGCTACACATATACATAAATATTAATATAGTGTCGTTAACCTCACAAAATATTAAGTTACTTATTATTATACACTCACATATATCGGTATAATATGACAGAGTAAGTTTATTATAAATATTTGTGTAATTGTGAAACTTACTTTCAGTGTATGTTAATTGGTCATGTCGATTAACTAGAGTTATCATGTTTTGATAACAATAAAATAAATCAATAAGCGATACTTTCGGCGCGAACATTGTGACTAGATACTAAAACCCCACTCATAATTAGGTACAAGCATAATTCATTGTTTCAAGTTGATTCTAGGAAGTCCATCACGATCAGGTGAGTTTACGTAACCATGTTTATGCAATTCTTTATACGTGCAACATTATACTTAAGCAATTCTACATACATGTCTAGTTGTAAACTTTAATGACTCATGATTTAGACAACAACAACAGTTTCAACAAGTTTCAACAATAAATAATCATTAGCTATGGCCAAGCCGCCGATACTCAATAATAGATCTATTGGATTGACAATCCCACCTAGATTCGTTGACCATTTCTATGGGGAGCGCGGGTGATTGTTATCGTTCCAACGTGATATTAAGGTGAACCGTGGATGACGGGATGGACCTAAACTTTGTCGGAGGTTTGATTATGTGCATACTATACTTCATGTTTAATCATGTAGACTTAAACTTACATTAGACATATGAATTGCTAAACTTTTATACTTAAACTATTTGCTTAACATGACTTATGTATTCTCACCAACTTCTAGTTGACCCCCCCATCTTTTCCAAACTCAACAGGAAATATTGATGCGTGAAGTCTAAAGCTAGCATGAGGAGTTATTTGAAGTTTTGAGTTCGTTGTTTGTTGATGTATTAGATTTCATTCAAGACTTTAATGTAACTCAATATTGTAATAAAGGATTATTTAAACATATGTTTTACCATGAGCTACTGAACAATCATTCATACGTGACACCTCGATGTTTCCGCCATCGGTTGGGGTGTTACATTTCGCCCCGAAATTCACTTTGAGACAGTTGCTTTACGTTTAATGTTTGGTTTATGCATAGTTTCAGGTTCAGTAAAGAGATGTGGGTATTTAAGCCGCATTTGATCCATGCGTTCCCACGTGTATTTCGGTCCTAGACGGGAATTCCATAGTACCTTAATAATAGGTATAGTGTTTTTTCTGAGTTTCTTGACGCACCGCTCAAGAATCTCCACCGGTTCTTCCATGAACCGTAGCTGGTCGTCCACCTGGATCTCCTCCAGTGGCACCACCAGTGTTGTATCCGATGAGCATTTCTTTAAGTTTGATACGTGGAATACGTTGTGCACTCCACTGAGTTCATCAGGCAAGTTTAACTTGTAAGCTACAGGACCGATCTTTTCGACAATCTCGAATGGTCCAACGTATCGTGGGTTCAATTTTCCCCGTTTTCCAAAGCGTATCACCCCCTTCCAAGGTGACACCTTCAATAGAACCTTGTCCCCAACCTGGAACTCCAAAGGTTTCCTACGCTTATCAGCGTAACTTTTCTGTCGATCACGAGCAGCAGCCATCCGATTTCTGGTTTGCACTATCTCCTCAGAAGTTTCGTGCCCAAGTCCGGGACCTGTTAGCTGGCTATCACCAACTTCAGTCCAGCAGATGGGAGACCTACACTTGCGTCCATAAAGTGCCTCAAAAGGCGCACACTGTATCGAAGTGTGGTAGCTGTTGTTATACGAGAATTCAATCAAAGGCAAGTGCTTATCCCAACTGTTGCCAAAATCCACCAGGCACGCTTGTAGCAGATCTTCCAATGTTTGGATGGTACGTTCACTCTGTCCATCCGTCTGTTGGTGATAGGCTGTGCTCATATCTAATAGAAATAGGCACCCCATGCCTAGAGACTACCTCCTTGATGTAAAGATTGGCTAGTTTCTCTAGCAAGTCGGTTTCCTTTATTGCCAGAAAATGTGCCAATTTGGTTAAACGATCCACAATAACCTAAATCATGTTATGGACAGTTGGCGTTCTAGGAAGCTTTGTGATGAAATCCATAGAAATTCCGTCCCATTTCCACATAGGGATTTCTGGTTGCTGGAGTAGGCCTGAAGGTTTCTGATATTCAATCTCAACCTTCGCATAAGTCAAGCACTTAGTAACATAAGTGGCTATCTCAGCTCTCATGTTTGGCCACCAGTAAAGAGTTTTAAGATCTTGGTATATCTTGTCCGAACCAGGATGTACCGAATATTGAGAGGTGTGAACTTCATTGAGTACCAGTTGTCTAAGATCCCCAAAACGTGGTATCCAGGCTCGATTCTTAAAGTATTGAAAACCATTTGTCTTTAGTTCCAGGTGCTTATCCGCACCATGTAAAGTTTCAAGCCCGATGTTTTCTTCTTTCTAAGCCTCGCCCTGGGCTTCACGTATCTTATCAGGAAGATTGGAATGTATGGTAAGCTGTAAAGCTCGCCCCGTTTGGGCTTCGTTTTCTTACGACTGAGGGCATCAGCTACTATGTTAGCTTTCCCTGGATGATACTTGATGGCACAGTCATGATCATTCAGAAGCTCGACCCATCGACGCTGTCGCATGTTCAGCTCCATTTGATCGAATATGTGTTGGAGGCTCTTGTGGTCAGTGAAGCTCATACACTTCGTCCCATATAGATAATGCCTCTAGATCTTTAGAGCAAAAGCCACTGTTCCCAGTTCCAAGTCATGGGTGGTGTAATTCTTCTTATGAACCTTTAATTGACGTGAGGCGTATGCGATCACCCTATTCACGCTGCATCAGCACACACCCTAACCCCTTGGATAGACGCATCACAGTACACCACGAAGTCCTCTGTACCCTTAGGTAATGATAGTATAGGTGCACTGCAAAGTTTCGACTTTAATAATTGAAAAGCAGATTCTTGGGCATCTCCCAACTTGTAAGTAATACCCTTTTGTGTCAAGGCAGTGAGGGGTTGAGCGATCTTAGAGAATCCCTCAATGAATCTGCGATAATATCCCGCGAGACCAAGAAACTGGCGCACCTCTGTCGGAGTCTTAGGAGCCTCCCACATTTTAATGGCATCAATCTTGGCGGGATCAACATGTATTCCTGCCTCGTTAACCACATGTCCAAGAAATTGGACTTCTCAAATCCAAAAGTCACATTTAGAGAATTTCGCATACAACTGCTCATTTCTCCAGAGTTCCAAGATCAGCTGCAGGTGTTGCTCGTGCTCTTCCCTGCTCTTGTAATAAATCAGTATGTCATCTATGAACACTATGATGAATTTTTCCAAATATAGCTTGCACACCCGGTTCATTAGATCCATGAACACAGCCGGTGCATTCGTTAGCCCAAATGGCATCACCAAAAACTCATAATGCCCGTAACGAGTTCGAAAGGCTGTCTTTGCCACATCCTCCTCTCGGACTCTCAGCTGATGGTATCCTGACCTCAAGTCAATCTTAGAATAGAAACTTAAACCTTGAAGCTGATCGAATAAGTCATCAATACGAGGTAATGGTAGTGGTTCTTAACCGTTACTTTGTTCAACTCCCGATAATCAATACACATGCGGAAACTCCCATCCTTCTTCTTAACAAATAGAACTGGAGCTCCCCATGGAGAAGAACTAG
The DNA here is from genome assembly GCA_032199755.1 of Ambrosia artemisiifolia. Taxonomy (NCBI): domain Eukaryota; kingdom Viridiplantae; phylum Streptophyta; class Magnoliopsida; order Asterales; family Asteraceae; genus Ambrosia; species Ambrosia artemisiifolia. The sequence continues at coordinate 29,980,142 of CM063523.1, read as the reverse complement.
GTCTAATAAAGCCCCTATCCAATAGCTTTTGGGGTTGTGTAGATGGTTCTTGAAGTTCGCCTGGTGCTAGGCAGTATGGTGTGCGTGCAACTGGAACTGCTCCAGGTACAAGATCAATTTGAAACTCCGCTTGACGAACAGGTGGAAGTCCAGGAAATTCCTCTGGGAATACATCTGGGAAATCTCGGACTACTGGGATGTCCTCAATCTTAGTTTCAGTTTCAGCTCGAGTGTCAGATATGTTAGCCAAAATGGCCGGACAGCCCTTACGAATACACTTCTGGGCTTTCAAAAAGGAGATGATGCCTACCATGGCACCACCACGATCATCCTGAATAGATAAAAGTTCTCCACTAGGGAGGGGGACACGAACAATCTTCTCCTGACAGAGAATTTCTGCGTGTTGCTTGGACAACCAGTCCATGCCAACCACGAGGTCAAAGCTACCTAAGGTGATAGGTAGGAGGTTGATAGCAAATCTACAGAGTACGGGGTATCAAGAAGAGTAGGAACCACCCCTAATTTTTGGCTAAGTTTCAATGACACAAAACTATAGTCCGCACCAGTATCATATAAAATAGAAGCAAGAGTGTCGTTCAAGGAGCAGGTACCCGTCACGACATTGTTATCAGTCCTAGCCTCCCCAGAGCCAATCACGAATGCTCCCCATTGTTGTTGTTACCGTTATGGTTATTGTTGTTGAAGGACTTGTACCTCACATTATCCCACGTTCTCTTGCTATCACCAAAAGTAGAAGATGAAGCACCATGCTTCGGAAAAGTACCATGCTCAACAGCTTCATCAATGAGTTTGCGAGCCAGGTGAAAAATTTGTTAGATTCTGGTTAGGTGAGCTGCAGTGGCCAAGCCATGAGTATGAGGGACCCACCCTTTTGGTATGAAATTCGATCCGCTGGTAAAGTTGGTTAATTAGATTCGAGCACAAAGTGTCTAACTCCTGTAGCTTGGTAGTGTAGGCGTCGATCTCAGACCCATCCGTCTTTATATAACAAATTTCTAGGTTTCATCACAGGGTGTTACGTTCTCCGTCCAAGTATCTGTAACTCATTGAGTGTGTGCATGTAGCATACATTACCCCATCCTGCCTGGGACGAATGCACATGGCAAAGACTTATACTATCGAAGCAATCAGACGGTCTCCTTCAGTTCCGTTGGAGTTATCGATGTTTACAACCATTAAAAGGCTTGTAAATACGATGTGCGTTCAAGGTATAAGAAAATTCAAATGTGGAAGTCAGGGGAAAAGAATGATTTAGCAAAATAGATCTTTACTAGCTTGGAAAGATACGAGGGCTTCAACCACACTATCGTTGATCATAAGAACTCAGTCTTATCTAAGTTAACAATGGAAAAAGAAAAGAGAAGACAGGTAAGAAAAAAAATAGAAGCCAATCGTCGCCACGCTCCGTCTACAGAGTAGAGCCTTCATCCTCACTTTCTATGTGCTCATCCTGCTCAGGTTCTCCTTCCATCCCTTCTTCCTCCTCTTTTGCAGTGTCAGTGTTATATGGATCTCATCACATAAAGTCTCCTTCTCCAGTCCTATGTAAACCAGTTTAGTGGTAAGCTGTACCACTCGTTCCTCCGATCGTGGCTATCAGTCATTAGTAGGTTTCGTCTTCTCTTGAGATGTTGCACTACATCGCAGGCTTTGCATAACTCCCCAAGAGTGTGTGTAACAAGCCCCGATCTAATGTGTTCCCATGAATCTACCATATACATATGAGAAACAGGGATACGCAGTCATACGTTCGCCCGCTCGTACAAGGCGTAAGGTACAAAAGTAAGAAATAAATTCTATATGTTAACCCCGTCTTGTCTGAGTTCTAAATGAGAGTAAGAAAGGTCAAATAACAAGGAACAGAAACTAATTGTCTCCTTGCTCAGTGAAAAAGGATAAGTCTCAGTATTTGACTTTCTTCGAATTTGATTTGGTTTAATGGTACCACGTAATGCGCATCGTGCAGCTTCCTGTGTACGTGCGCCACAACGCTCGCAAAGGCTTTCTCCCATGTACTATTGTTGTTTCCTCATCCACGAGGTTTGTTAGGATACTACTCCCAGTAATGCGCCACCTGGTGTAACCCTGGGTTCCCACCATTGACGTGTTCGGAATTAGGTCTAGACCTAGAAGATAACATATCTCCCGAAATCGTATGTTGTAGATATATGTAGCTAAAAGCTATTTGTGCACTTAAGTTGTGAGTGTACTTATGCAATGATGATTATAGACTAGACTCAACATGCAGTCCTAGTTCACTATAACCTGGCTCTGATACCAATCTGTCACACCCTCAAATTTCCACTACGGGGTTTTACCGCGAGGCGCATGACACACCAGGATCCCATAGCCATAAGTCATATGAACGAACTCTAAATGCCCAAACCATTTAGTTCGTTTACAAAAATCAAGTTTAGTTAAGCTGCGGAAGCGTAAACCAAATTTAAAACTTTTAGAAACCATGCGCAAAACAACGCGCCCAAACTTAAACCATATGAAAGGAATCGTAAAAGCACGATATGTAATTTAGGTGTATGCCCAAGACCCCAAATGCAGTGGACGTGCGGTACTTCCTAATTGTGACACCGGAAGCTAACTACCTGCAAAAGCATGTATATCGTGTGTCAACATAAAGTCGGTGAGTTCACAGTTTAAGTAGTAGGTATAAAGTTACCAAAATTTTAAACCATCAGTTTTAAGCTTGTCAGGGGTAGCTAACCCACTCAATGTAACTAAACAGTGGTTATTGGGAAACATACAGATGTTATAGTGCCTCAACACTAGTGTCTATCAACACTAGTAAGAAAAGTGGTCAGAAGTTCATGCCCGTGACCCAAGCACCTCAGGCATGAGGTTGCTGCACAACCTAATAGCGCTACTAACTAATACCCCGTTCGCCTCTAGCGATTAACCCAATAAAATAGTAAGGACTTTCAAGATAGAGTGTTTAGTTCACAAGGGACAGTTAAAGTACAAAACTGATAAAAGTGTGATTCACATAAGGAATCGAAAACCTGACCCACACAAGGAGTCACAGCATCCCAAAGCCTGGGATGTAAAAGTAGTCCCAACTGGACTAGAAAAAGTTTAATACGTTGTCTCAAACCTGAGACGCATGCTTTTGAGAAAAGAGTAGTGAAACTCACCTTAGGTTGCATGTGAATAATCCAAATTCCTCAAACAGAAATGAGCTACCGACTCCCTATTACAAATGTCACTATGTGAGTATATGTGCATAACCAACACACCATACAACTCGTTTGTCCAAGACTTTTAAAGTTCAAACCGTGTAGTGACACCTAATGACTCTACATGCACAAGTAAGTCCTACGTATCCCGTTGGTGATCATATTGATCATTATCAGTTTTATACCTCATACACATCTCATATAAATATTCATGCAAGTTCATGTCAAATACATACCATGTAAGACTCCAAATAGTCACGTAAACATCCCTTGATGGTGGTGGCACGGGTCCGCAATCCTGACTATGACGAGGTATGGTCCATGTGACTGTGAACCTTATATGTGGCATTTGATGAGGGGTATGGTCCATGTGGCATTTGATGAGGGGTATGGTCCATGTGACTGTGAACGAGGTATGGTCCATGGTAGAGCACTTATTCCTACACTTACTTGGACCAAACCTTATATGTGGCATTTGATGAGGGGTATGGTCCATGTGACTGTGATGAGGGGTATGGTCCATGTGACTGTGAACCCTCTCCCGTGATGTTGGTGGCACGGGTCGGCAATCCTGACTATGACGAGGTGGTTTGGTCTTCTTCTTTGTTACCACCACTTCCTCTTCTTCCTCGTTTGGGGTATCTTTGAACTCCGTGGCTGGTTCCCCCATAAGTAATGTTTCTAAAAAGGTAAGATCACCAACCGGGTCAAATTCTTCTTCTTCAAGAGTAGGTAAATTATCCAACTCATCACCAAACTCGTCCTCCCAAGATGGTATATGCATATCTTCTTCATCTTCCATCTTGTCCTCCTTCTTATTAACCTCTTCAATCAACCCGGCGTCTTCTTCAACCTCACTACCACTCCAAAAATCATCTTCAATGGGTTCTAGTTGGACCGGAGGTGGGACTTCTTCGTCCATTATCGTCTCCGGTGCTGGAGTGATATCATAAGGTTGTAAGTATGGACTTTCCCCTTCATACCAATCTATATAGATCCTTGGTACTGAAGAGGCAAAAAATACTATCGGGCTCCCTCCAAATAGGCATATAGTGATTTTGCATTTGTGTGTAGATGCCTTCTTCATTGTAACCGGCCTTGTCACACCCTCAAATTTCCACTGCGGGGTTTTACCGCGAGGCGTGTGACACACTAGGATCCCATAGCCATAAGTTATACGAACGACTCTAAATGCCCAAACCATTTAGTCCGTTTTAAATAAAATTCGCTTTTATTTTTAAAAAGATTGACAACCATACGTTTAGATAAGTGCGGAAGCGAAAACAGTTTAGTAAAATAAGTATTAATGCGCAAACACAACGCGCCCAAACCAAAGTGGAAGTAATACGTCAAAAGTTTATAAAGTTATAAATCCCAAGTGAGACACCATGCATGAACCTACACGTGCTCCTTTCTAGCGACCTGCGAAAACATACTAAGTGCGTCAACATAAAGCTGGTGAGTTCACAGTTTAAGTAACAAGTGTAAAGTTATCAGAGTTTTTAAACCATCAGTTTTAAGCTCGTCAGGGGTAGCTAACCCGCTCATTGTAACTAAACAGTGATTATTGGGAAACATACAGATGTTATAGTGCCTCAACACTAGTGTCTATCAACACTAGTAAGAAAAAGTGGTCAGAAGTTCATGCCCGTGACCCAAGCACCTCAGGCATGAGGTTGCTGCACAACCTAATAGCGCTACTAACTACTACCCCGTTCGCCTCCAGCGATTAACCCAATAGAATAGTAAGGACTTTCAAGATAGAGTGTTTAGTTCACAAGGGACAGTTAAAGTACAAAACTGATAAAAGTGTGATCCACGTAAGGGATCGAAAACCTGACCCACAGAAGGAGTCATAGCATCCCAAAACTTGGAATGGAAAAGTAGCCCCAACGGGACTAGAAAAGTTTTATTTAACTTTGTCTCAACCAGAGACACATGCTTTCGCGAAAAGTAGTGAAACTCACATTAGGTTGCGTGCTAAAAATAAAACCGCGAAGGTAGCAAACGTGGAAGACTACTCGCCTACCAAAAACCTATCAACACAAGTTTACAAGTGTTTGAGTGTATTGACACAATGACCTAAGTGACATCTCATGCGATTGTACTTGACACAATGAAACCATGAAGAACCCGTCAATCGTTGGTGATTAGTAAATGGTGCAACATGTTAAGACTTTTAACATAACTAGTTCTCATTACACATTACATATGGTTAACCTAGCATGTCATCTATACCATATAAATAACATTTACGCGTGTTCTCATATAGAATTTCACAACTTGTAACACATTAACACACTCAATTCATCACATAATCAACATCTCTCAAACCTGCGTTTTCTGGACAGATTTTGGGTTACGGAAACCAATTTTTATAAAATACCAATTCAACTCCTCAAGTCCCCAAAATTTTACAGAGATGTCCCATAAGTTTATACGTGACTCTACTATTTTTATTTCTTTTCAAAAACACATCAAGATTTTATGAAAATTAATTTAGTCCAGCCACCTCAGAAAAAGATTGCTGTTGACAGCAGCTTACATAAAAATTCATTAAAAATCATAGACTCATCCAAACGAGATGAATCCAACTGGAAAAGCTTGGATATTCAGAGACCCAACTTCTGTCCAAATTTCATGATCAATGGATTAGTAAAACTCATGTTATAGCCTTTTAAAGTTGGTCCATTTTTCACATCCGAAAATCTGATTATACCTTTAAACTTATAAAATCATGAATACATATCAAAGCAAGTCCAAAACGCATGATTTTGGACTTTTTGAAAAGCTAACATCATATATTATGTTTTAGTATTAGAAAGCAACCAGATTACACATGTTAATCACCCTATACCCGACCTACAAATTGTCATAATGAATCTGCCAGAAAATCAGAATTCTAATAACATGCTTCTCATGAACCCTAATCATTCTTATTAACCCATAATTATTATAAACTCATATTAACATAAACCCTAATCATTCTCATAAACCCTAATCATTCAAATCCATATTATTATGTTTAAACTCATGTATTTACATATCACATACCCTAGATATGATTTCTACCAACAATACTCATCAACATTCATAACAAACATCCAAGATTTCATACATACTCATGATTTGCGATTTTTACTCAAGAAGATTTTAGGGTTTTAAAAACTTTTCAAGCATTAAAATTCATCATATAACACATAAACATATACCTTGCAATGCTAGAATCCTTAAAACTTCAAGATTGCACCCGAAATAGCTTGGATTAGTGATGAAAATGGATGAAAGATTGAAAGTGATGCTCAGGGCGCAAACCAAGTGTAGGGTTTGTGTTTTCCTTTTTTTATAAACATAATACACTAGGGTTTAGTTATGGGCTAAGGTCTCAGGCTCTAGTGATTTTTATCTGAATAGTGAGTCCGTTAGCCCTATCTAACTCTTAGGATTAATCCCGACAATAATAATTATGCTAACTCATATAAAACTACTGTTTTATCAATTCATATTATGTTCATCATAGGTGCACATATCTCATAAGGTTTATGTACAAGTTAACTAATACACAGTAGTTCACATAAGCATGTAATTCACATACACATGTTATTTCACATTCATCAACACTCAATAGTTCATATAATCATGCATGCCTAACCAATCACCAACGTTCGAGATACAAGATTCGTGTGTGTGTCAAGACAATGATTTTCCTAATTATAACGTACGTTAATGTCATCTAACATATGTTATTATCCCATAACATACTACCGGCAAGTGTGAAATGTGTGATAAATATATTTTAAGTCCAATTAATTTCAAAACAAGTTTTAAATGGCAAATACCCACTAAACCACACACTACCGGCAAGTGTACCGTTCGAAAGTAGTAAAGTAAATAAGTCCGAGTATCGAACCGTGGACACAGTAATAGCGGCTCTCGTTACTAAACTTTCGTCGAGTCCTAGTCTAATAAATTGAAGTGATGGTGATTTAATTAAACTACAAAAAAAAATAATAAAGTTAGAGTAAATAAAATGCAAATAACTCAAACAAAGCAAACGAACAAGTAAAACTGGATGAGTTCAAGTAATGAGAAAATAGCTACCTAGGTAAGAATCAAGGTGACGGAATAATAGCTCTCGGGAATGGATAAATGGGTTTTGGCTACCGGGATCTTAACATACATTAAACTAGACCACACTGGAACGCGAATCACTCTCCAACATGTCGCAATACTGAATCTAGGGAAGTGTGTAAACTCACCGGTCTCGGGTTCAGATCACCTCTCAGTCTCTCCAAACTATGCTAAGGTATCCTAAATCTCAATGTCCTCACGGCCCCCTCAGAAACAATACATCCGGGATGTGTAAGGGATGCAAGGGATAGTTATTCTAACAGGTTTCTAACACAGGGTGCTAACAAAACAGACACGCTAGGGGTGACTCACTCTCGTGCAGACCACGGTCCCTAATACCTACCAAGCTAGACACACTGACACCTAATCTCCTCTCGGTCTCAAAGGTGGTAGAATGCTAAATTACCGAATAATTAATTAACTTGTTTCTAGGGTTTACTACGTCTAGCAACCACAAAATATATCAAAAACACCAAGTCTAAGATACTAACAAAATCCTAGGTCAAAAGATACAAAATCAATTAAACTAGAATTAAGCGAAACAAGTATTAATATTTTGATACCAAGCACGCATATACAAAAGAAACCTTATTAGAAAACCTTTACCAAAACATTATCCAAAACATAACATAGATCCAACCCGAAAACTATTATTCAATTGTCACCCATCATCAATCTCCTCTTCCTCCTCCTCCTCCTCCTCCTTCTCCTTCTCCTTCTCCTCCTCCTACTCCTCCTCCTCCTCCTCCTTCTCCTTCTCCTTCTCCTTCTTCTTCTCCTTCTTCTTCTTCTCCTTCTTCTCCTTCTTCTCCTTCTTCTTCTTCTCCAACATCCATGAACGCCTAATCTCAAGTGTTGGTGTCTCGATTAAAATTATTTTATTTTTAGCTCATTTTCTCTAAACACCTATTAAATAATAAAATAAATAAATATATAATAAAAACAACACAAAACGAATAGAAACCTGACCAAATAATATACAAAATACATAGAAAAAGAGATGTGTTTTGCAACATATTACTAACCTTGGCTAAGTAGAATGCTAGGGATCTAAGTGCAAGTAACTAGAGTTTAGTTATAGTAAGAACCTGAAATTGCGGGGTATCACAAAATATTTTGCATTTATCATACTAACTAGTCTAACGTTTATCTACTATAATTGTTCTACTTAAGCATACAATACATACAAATATATATACAAGTATAACATTAACATAATAAAAACATAATATAGATAAGTTTATATTTATACTTCAACATGGCTACTATTTTGGGTGAAGGTTTCTTGCCGTACATGTAAGGATTCGCGAGGCGCGTTGCGGTTCCAGACGATTTAGCGTGTTAATTTGGAAGCTTTGCAACCTGTGAGTTTTTGGGCCCACTCTTTTGATTATTATTTTTCTAAATATTTTAGGCTGACGTGTATGCTAAACCAGTAAGATTATTTTTATGAAGTTACAAAATATTTTTATAAAGTTATAATTATTTTAGTGAACAAACGAAATCCATATTAACTCAAATATTTTTCTGGGCTTTAAACCCAAGTAGGTTATTTTATGTTTTTATACCTACATATTTGAAGGCAACTAGAATAAAATACATATTCTGATAGTTGTATATGTTTATACGTATATAAAAATAAATGTACATGTAGATAGGTGTATATATATTTATGCATGAGCTTATGAAAGGAAGCTATATATATATATATATATATAGGATTTGGATCATTTGAGAACCACCATTTAGGGAGAGAACCAAAGAACCAGTGTGAACATGTGGCATTTTTGTAAATATGAAGGTGTCTACAAAAACCCCTCCATCAAAAAATAAAAAAAAAATAAAAAAAAATTATATAACCTAAATAAATAAAAAAAGTAAAAAAAGTAAAAACACCAAAATGATTATTTTGCATTATTAATTCGAAAAAAAAATTAAAAAAATTAAAAAAAATTAAAAAAATGGCTTGTGACGTCATATGACGTCATCCTAATGCACATGTGCATTTCGCTGTTATATGTACAAAAACACACCGTATGCACATGTGCATTTCACTATTAAATCACACTTTTGAATGAATTGTCAATTATCATACATAAATGATTATTAAATGGAGTGATACAGATATACAAGGGGTCACAAATTTTTTTTAATGATCATTAAATGGACGCAAAGTAAGATATAAAATACACTCGAACTCGTCAAGTGTTTAGTCATGCATATTTTAACATAAATTGAAAATAAAACACGTATATGACAACAAACATGAATAAACTTGAAACACCTCTATATAAGACCTATAAAATAATAAACGTGTACTGCATGCACATGTGCATTCCACTAATATTGTTAGATTTTTTTAGTGGTTTAACTTTCGGGCAAACATATATGCATGCATCATTATTCAAATAACAAAGTTTTTATATCAATTTGTCTTTACCATACAACTACATGTAGTCTCTACTAAACGTATTAACTCAATAAAACAAACGATAATAAAAAAATATCCATATTACAAACCAACTATGTTAACCACCTACATACAAAATTCTAATTATCTCACAACCTCACGTTCACCAACATAACAAAATGTTAAACCAAACATACATTACACAAAATGTTATACAACCTTCTTTGTTTGTTTGACAATTTCCTTATACCCAACCAAAGTTGACGTGGTGTAATGCGTGTTCGTATCGGGCGCCAATTTGCTTTTTTCATAACATTCTTTTGATTTGTCTTCACTGCCACCGTTTTAACCGTCATTTTTCACCGTCACAATATGTTTCCGCTTATTTGACCTCGTTTGAACCTTTCTTCTTAAATCTATATCTGCATATAGGATAATTTGTGTGTTTAAACTATCAACACTTAATATTTAACAAGAAAACCTGCGCATATGCACATGTGCATTTATATATAAATGTACTAAATAAATAATACCAACCTGATTCAACTTCCTGATAAACATTCGTGACATTATCAGCTTCCGCTTCTGGGATATCAAATGGAGCTCAATTATAAAATAAATAAAGAACATAACTAATACAGGGAACACGGGAATACCAAGTACATTCAGACTAAATAAATAATGCCAACCTGAATCAACTTTCTGATCAACAATCGTGTCATTATCTTTACTTGCATCCTGTAACCTTTTTGTTCTGTTATCCCTCGATTGTAATACAAATGTTACTTTCTTTGATGTTTTTCCCCATCTCTTAGATACAATCAATAAAAATGCATAAGAAAACCGATATTTCAACCTGATTGCACATGTGCAACAACATTACTTTGTTAAATACAACAAAACAAATGCACACGTGCATTATTGTTAATGGCCTAATTATACCAGTATGTGTTTTAATATTACTTTTAACATTATAAACTACGTTTTGCACATGTGCATTAACAATCTTAATGCACATGTGCATATCAGAAAATGGCACGTCGTCCAAAACACAAAATATCCTCCTAACCGAGTGCGTGTAGGACCATTTACTTCATTATCATTCCCACATTCCATCACAACATCAACATGTCCCTCCCTAATTACTTTTACAACATTCTCAGCACTCAAAAACTCATCAGTGCAAACAACTCTCAAACAAGTAAGTTCATGTTTCTCATATGCCATAACCACAAACTTCATAAATTCCACACATTCCTTACTCAACTGACCATTAACAACGATATTTCAACCTGATTGCACATGTGCAACAACATTACTTTGTTAAATACAACAAAACAAATGCACACGTGCATTATTGTTAATGGCCTAATTATACCAGTATGTGGTTTAATATTACTTTTAACATTATAAACTACGTTTTGCACATGTGCATTAACAATCTTAATGCACATGTGCATATCAGAAAATGGCACGTCGTCCAAAACACAAATTATCCTCCTAACCGAGTGCGTGTAGGACCATTTACTTCATTATCATTCCCATATTCCATCACAGCATGAACATGTCCCTCCCTAATTACTTTTACAACATTCTCAGCACTCAAAAACTCATCATTGCAAACAACTCTCAAACAAGTAAGTTCATGTTTCTCATATGCCATAACCACAAACTTCATAAATTCCACACATTCCTTACTCAACTGACCAGCAGAACACTTATTATTAGGATAAGGAACATAATCATTATCAATTACTTACAACAACATGTCCCCAAACCTTAATTCAAAACCCGCATTCATGATATTCATATCAAAGAACCAGTTCATAGCAGGAACAAAAGCGATATCATCATAGGATCTGTTAATAAGTACCTGAATAGCCTCATCAATGGTTGAATCAGTCAACATACAATGTTCATAACCATAAAACTACCAGTTAACCATTAGAACCTTAGCTTCACCACTTTGTTCATCCAGCATACTGGTTTCCATGTTGTTAACACGGGATTGGATCATATGTTTGCGCCAACCAGTCATGAACGAAGCATATTCAGACGAGAACCTCAGTTCAGAAGCAAATCCATATAGACTAGGGTTCAGAGGCGATTTGGGCGAATTAAGAGATTTTGCAGATTCATCAACATAAATGGAATAGGAATGATTATGAGGAGAAACAAGTGTTTGTTGATAATTAAGAATCAAATTCAAATCAGGATTGCTCAATAACAACGACGAATCATCAGATTTTAAAAGAATTCGTGGGTTTTGAGAAACCCTAGCATCTTCAGGCACAAACTGCCCATAATCAACAATATCTGGAGTTTTTGCTTCAAGTTGGGATGGATTAATCACAGAACTCATCGATTGTTAACAAAAATCAATGAATTCAAAGCAATTAAGAAGAGAAATCAGATCAGAACTTAGAGAGAGAAATTCCTAGAGAGAGAAGATGGTTTGTGTTTCACGAATTTTCTTTATTTATTTTATGTTTTTATCATATTTACAAAACTGCCACCTGTTCACACTGGTTCCTTGGTTCTCTCCCTAAAATTGGTTCTCGTATGATCCCTACCCTATATATATATATATATATATATATACATAGGGTAGGGTTCAAATAGGAACCACACCTTAAGTAGGAACCATAGGAACCACTTTATAGCCATTGATCTCTAATGGCATGATTGTAAATAAGTAAAACATTAATTAATTCTTTATTTAAATCAAGGGGTTTTATTGACTTTTGTTCTATGCTTATTAATAGGTTATTAAGTCTACATTGTAACTGACTACTATTCCAAATTTTCAGATACGTATGTATACAATAATCATATACACTGATGCATATTAATGTGTGATATACATTGGTGGGTTATACACTGATTAGTATGTTATTATTATACACATACAGTATACACTGATGTATATGATATGATTTTACACTAATATGAAACACTTATATTATACAGTATGATACATATATACACTAGTTTATACAAACACAAGGTCAAAAACACATATAGATACACATATAGGTTAAAAATAATTGCAGGTTCATTTTACCTACTATGATACACCTGTGTATATTCATTAACCCATTGACTATATGATACTACACAATTCATTTTACCTACTATGATACACCTGTGTATATTCATTATCACATTTAGAACATTAGAATACTGTACAATCACTTACATACTATGATACACATGTGTATAATCATTACTACAACACAACATTTGACCACTGTAAATTCCTTTAACTACATAAAATACACCAGTGTATATTATATACCACACTTCATCGTTATGCCTACTGTACACTTATGAAAAACAAACAAAAAAAATTAAACAATTGTCGTTTGTTGGTTCGCACATCCAAATATAAACAAATTGTTCAAAAAAATCCAATAAAAAACTCAAACATGTATGAAACGTCTTCATTTTCTCCGATGTTATTTTTTTTTATGGATATTTTTTTCGTTTGAATACACCAATGCCGCCGATTGATTATCGGGTGTGTATTTGTAATAATTATGTTATGATCGATCTAATGTAATATGTGTTTCTAATTATTGTTAATCAAGCAAAGCTTTGATTGTTATCTATATTAAAGAAAAACGAACGCCCAGGTCATTGCTGTTACGTATTTTTTAAAAGTATACTAAGTCATAATTAAATAAAAAGATAATTATTTAATTGTCTAATTACACTAATACCCCCTAGATCAAAATCAAAGATGGATGGCTAAGATTGGTTCCTAAGGTTCTTAACTATGGTGGTGGTTCCTATTTGATCTCAATCCTATATATATATATGTATATATATATATACTGGAGAGTTCAAATGAGAAAAAAAATATTTTAAGAAGAAAAAGAACAAATTTCAACCAATAGGAAACCTCCATATAATAATTGTATTTAATGTTAAGTAAATGACTAATATTTAGTAACCCTCTTAAACTAGTTAAATTAATGAAACTCTTAATTCAAATTCAAAATATATTCTTTCATATCAATCTTAATTTATAGTGAAGGGTAATTTCGATATGTGTAGGACAAATGTAGGTTGAATTTTTATATGTGTAGGATTAAAGTATAAACGTGTGATAAAGTGTTAATGACTAATTAAACGTGTGATAATTTTGATATATGTAGGATGAATTTTGACATGTGTAGGACTAAATTTGATAATGTGTAGGATAAAGTCTTAATGACTAATTAATTAAAGTGATAATAATTAATGTGATAAGAGTAAACTATTTAATGTTCATTTCTTCTTTTTGTTCTCACAATAAGTTTCTTCTCATTTGATCCTCCCCCTATATATATATAGGTAGAGGATCCTGTAGGAAAATTGATTTGTGTGAGAAACGTGAGAAGGATTAAGAATTGACATGTAGCCATCATGTTTTTATTTTGGAATAATGTTTTAGGTTGTTTTGGCTTAAAAACACTTAACACAACAATATACAACAATTTAAAACACACTCCAATGTATTATAGTCATTAAATTTAATATACAGATAAAACACCCTAATAATTACTTAAAACACTATGCTTAAATGTTCTTGACACAGTGTTTTAAGTTTTAAGCCTAAAATACATTGTTTTCGGTTATTAATTGTTATGTTTTAAGTTTTTCTAAGCAAAACAATCCAAAACATCATGAATAAGTCCAAAAAAATGATGCATACATACCAATTTTTAATCCTTCCTACACTTCTCACACAAACCAATTTTCCTACAGGAACCCTACCCTATATATATATATATATATATATATATATATATATATATATATATATATATATATATATATATATAGGGGAGGGTTTAAATGAGAACACCCATCTTTTGTGAGAACTGTGAGAACTAATCTCAACCACTCATTTATGTTTCCTCATATTTTAATCAAAAGGGCAAAGTGGTAATTGTTTGTGGTTGAATCATTCACGACATTTCCCCTGTTCCTCACTTCCTCTACTAGTAAACACCTTCAACCATTCTTGGAGAAGATTCTGGATTCATATGACCTTCAACCATTCTTCAATTAAATCTAGATCCATACAATTTCTGCATATTTAGGCATGTTCTTGCTAATCTTTTAAACCAAATCAGGTCTGATCCAATTAATTGCTCTTCTGTTTCTCAACTTTCCACGACCCGATCGTATTTTATAACAATCGATGGTTTATGATTGTTGAATATTATATAGTCTATTTTTTAGCGTTCGTTAATTTGACTATTCGTTGTTCACTGAAGTGATTTATGCGACTGGATTGTAGATTTAGTTTTTTTGTTAATGAACTTGATGTACGTATCCTCTAATTTTTAGTGATTAAGTTATCCAATATTTGATTTTAGTTGATTACGTATTTTATTTTTGCTAGCAAACTTTGAAGGTCGAAATTTGTTTCATCCGTGCTAGCGATTCAGTCATTTATAGTCGTTTGTGTTGATCGTTTTCATGTAATTCGTTTTTAAGATGAGGCACTTTGCACCTGTTTATTGTAGAACATTGCATCACACTATTTTTTATGTTGCTGATATATATTTTTTTGTAGAAGACAAAGGTTGCTGGAAAAAGCTAGAATGGGTAGGTTGATTGAGGAAGCTCTATGGTCATAGGATACACACGTTTTGTGTTCATGCGGTCTAGGTTTTGCTGAATCATATTGGGTATAAAAGCTAAAGATATTTGTGGTGTTGGTTGCTTGGGATAATTCTATCGAAGTTGAGCGCTGAAAAAAAGAGCCTGTGAGGTGCCATTCGAATGTTGAGAAGGGGATTTTTTGGAATGCTAAAGCAATACTCTTAATGGATTGTCATTGACCTAGCTATGTAACACAAACAAGGTACAAGAGAATCCGATTTATAACAGGTTAATCGAACTGAGTCATCTTCACAGGCTTCTAACAAATGTTACTATTGTGAAAGGTTGTTCCAATGCTGGAAGCCGGGAAGAAATGAGGTTATGAATGCGTATGTGTGTGATATTGAAGTGAAAAGGTTTTCTCATGTCCATAAGATGTTCAACTGGCTTGCAAGGATAAATGAGAATGTTGGTGGTGTTACACGGATTCTTATTTGTTATTGATATTTATGGATGTGTAACAGTTGATTGTAGATAGGTATAAGTGTCTCTTTTACATATGTGTAATTTAATGTATTCTTATGTATAAGAGACAACACTATATATATTTTCAAATTTAAAATTCCAAACTCAAATATCTAAACTGTCCCCAGTTGAATGGCAAATGTGCAATCTATTATATTAACATATGGGTTTGTCATATATAATGTTAACCTTTGTTTGCATAGATTGTACATACATTAAAATTCCCATAAGATTAGAGAAGAAAAAGAGTTTAACATAGGCAATAAGATTAGAGAAGGGAATTTGAAAACGTACCTTAATGCTACTAAGAAAGATCTAAAAGAACTGAACTATAACCTTAGGGAAAAGATAGATTACCTTAACTTATCACAGTTGGCATTAGTTGATAAACAAGAAGAGATTGCTAAGAAAAATGCTGAAATCAGTCAACTTAAGGTTAAGGTAGCTAATTTGAATAGACAAATAGTTCAAGTTCGCAGCTCAAAGTATCTTATTAATGCCTTAATGTATTCTAGAAAAGAAACTAAGAAGCATAAAGATGATAACGGTGGCTTAGTTTACCAAGATGTACCACCTCCTATAACAGGAAACTATTCGTTTCTACCAACTGAGAAGGAGGTAACTGAGGAAATTTGTAAGCCTAAGCTACATGAAGTGAAAGCTGATGTAAGTGAAATGAAGCTAGTACTGAGAATTTTAGTTCATCTAGTGTTTCTGAGGATGAGGAAATAGGTGAAGTGTTGAAGAACACTAAAGGGTCGGGGGTTAATAAAACTAATACTATTAAGCCTAACCCAACTAAAACTAAAAGGATACCCGAGTGATTTCAGAAATTCAAACTAAAAAGGTTGAACCGAAAACAATTTTGAAAAATCCTAAATTTGTTAAGCAAGGAGAAGCTTGTCACACCCCGCCAAGGCGGAAACGCGAGAGTGTAACCAAAAAGGTTATCGGAGCATATGATTAAGCAAACACGTACATGATATTGATACAAATTGTTTCATAAATCGTTTTTACAAATCACAAAACATCTATGACTAGAACAAGCCTATGGGAAACTCTTCCAAATGCTTGATGTCCTAGTATGCATGCAAGATCAAAAATGAGACTCTTCATCGTGAAACGATCACCTGAAAAACATGCTTAAATACATCAACATAAATTTGGTGAGTTCAAAGGTTTTGTGACTCATTGTAAATTGTTCTTGTATGTTTGTTCGGGAAAATCCCGTGAGTTGTCTATGAAACTTATAACTTGTTTATGGAAAACATGAGTTGTCCTGTGGGAATCCTTTATGGTATTCCTCGGACTGTGTCCTTTGATCATGAAAATCATACACTTAGAATCCTTGTAAGGTATTCGTTAGGATGATTGGGAAAACTCGTAAACCGTTCCTTTGAAATATTATTGTGGATTGGTAAAAATATTCCCTTGGAATATAGCATCAAAACTGATTGAGAAATACTGTGTTACTTCTTAATGTTCGAGAAAATGTGTACAAGCCTATGAATTCGTGAATGATCATGTTTCTGGTTAGCTGTAAACCAGAATGAATCAGTGCCTAACTATGGCAAAGATGTATGCGTAAACATGAGCCTATAACCAAACCTAAACGTGTTGTGCCTCGCCCATTGTACACTAAAGACAATGTATGTATGTTCAGGAATAACATGCACTCTCTTGATATTTGTCATCCGGATAGCGCGACTAACCAAGAGTGGGGGTGTTAACCCAATAGTACTATTCAAGTGTTCCACGGCTAAGTCCATAGCTAATGGTTATAGTAATGAAATGACACGAGGGCTTCCTTGCGCAAATTGTACTGTACCAGGACTCGCAGTCCTATGTTTGTCTCATGCACACATAATGATCGAATAGATTTCATACTAAGGTTGTAAATGTGAACTTTGTGAATGTAACATGTATATGTACTTGTAAATATGAATTTTTAATGTAACTTGTAAATGTAATACTGATAATTGAAAACTTGTAAATGAAAACGGATAACTGTATACTTGTAAATGAAAACTGATAACTGTAAACTTGTAAATGAAAACTGATAACTATAAACTTGTAAATGAAAACTGATAACTGTAAACTTGTAAATGCATGTTTCTTCCCCGAAATTGTAAAACCGTAAAAAGGGGCTGTGAAACTCACCTTGTGTCCATGCGAGTAAGCTAGCAAATGAAAAGCTTG
This sequence comes from Ambrosia artemisiifolia, assembly GCA_032199755.1. Classification (NCBI taxonomy): domain Eukaryota; kingdom Viridiplantae; phylum Streptophyta; class Magnoliopsida; order Asterales; family Asteraceae; genus Ambrosia; species Ambrosia artemisiifolia. The sequence goes on along the minus strand of CM063523.1, from coordinate 29,962,070 downwards.
AATGAACTAGAGTCCGAACTAAAGTGCCCTAGAATTTAACGGACAAGTTAAGTCTTTGTACTCGGTTATTTACCATGCAAGTTGTTCACCCAACTTACTAGACTCGTTGGAATGTCCTCGTTTTAGAAAAAGTGGCAACTTGACGAACCGTTGGTGATTATTAGCTACTTCTCGAAACCTCGTACTAAAACTAAATGTATATATCTACCAAATTATATATTCATTTTCAAAGAAAATAAGTTATCTCTCATGTTGGATCAGTGGTCTCTTTATGACAGTTAAGCTTTAGAACACTTATGTGTTTGCAGTTATATCAAAGTTATTTGCACAGCGGAATGATAAATGTTCTAAGTTAAAGTATCACTTTTACAGGAGTTATTACTCACCCTTTACTATAGCAGTTAATGAGAATCAAAAGCAATTCAAAGTATAAAGCAGTAAGCACAAGTATTGAATGATTCTCAGATGTGAAATGGATAATAAGTTATAAAAGCTTTGAAGGATTTCAATTAAAATTAAGTGTAAATCACATGTTTAAAATAGTGGGATAAACCCATCTATTTATAGACGAATACAAACTGTTGTACTAAGTAATACAAGATAAGATCTAGCTAAGATATTTACTTAGGATAATGCTTACAACAGGTTGTAGCATTGAAACTTGTTCAAAGACTTCAACAAAACAATGTAATACTAAACTACTGAAGTGACTGAGTCAGTTAGAAGCTTCTGATGTGAAAGTACTGATGAGTGACAAACTACTGATGAGTAGTTTGTCTTCAGTAGTTCTTTAGTGAAATGTCTGGTTAGACTTCAGAACTTCTGATGAGATAACTCTTCATCACTTTGCTTTTTCTTCTTCAGAACTTCTGTCTTTACTCTTCAGCAGTTCTATACTTAGCAGAGATATGATTTGAACTTTGGTAACAAAAGTGGTTTCTTCAATCCTTTTTGTCCCTACAATCTCCCCCTGGATTGATGAAGCCAAAACCAAATCCAAATCTTTATTTACCTTCATTCTTTCTCGCTTCTAGTATTCTCCAGACTTCTGCAGTCATCTTGATACTAAGCGTATTTAGTTGTTGCTTTGAGAGAGATCCTTGTTCAGGCTCTAGATGTTGTATGGTGAGAAGGTCTTTGATTGACAGTATGCTCAACTCCTTTGAATTCTTATAGACCTTGCTTGAACGATATGACCACCTAACAATGTTTACCTTAGACCTGTCAAAGTCTGAGGCATAGGAATCCAAGCTAGTCTCCTGGGTTTGACCTGATGATTAAGGAATGTCTTCTATTTCAGTGACTTCAGGTGGGATTTCCTGCTTTCTTCAGGGTTCACACCACTTTGAATTGCAAAGTTTGGTAAGTGATGTGTTGTTACAACTTTGGTGTGAGATTTTTCTTTAACAGTTTGTTGTATCTGATAAGCAAATGTAGCAGGATCCCTGAATTGTGTAATTAGAGGTTTTTCTTCAATGTCAAAGTCTGAGTGTACTACCTGACTTCCTTCTAACAGCACCATCTTGAAGTCAGTCTTTACAGCTTCCTCTTGATTCTTCTTTCTGGTAGCAGGCTTTTGTAATGCACCAGAAGATTTCTTAACTACTGAGGTTTGTGGAACTTCAGGAGTTTTGTACTTCTCTGGATGTGCAGCTTTGCTAGCCTTGAATTTCTTGTATGTGTCATAAAGAGTGTCTTCTTTCCATTTTGACACAAAGGTTTTGGAACAAATCCATTTGCTACCAATTCTTCAATTATTTCAGCTCTATTTGCTTTTCTCTCTTTTTCTGTTGCCAACCTGTCAGCTACAACTTGAGCTCTTCTTGTATGTTCTTCTGTTGAGAGTTTGTTCAGAGAAGCCTTCTTAGCCTTCGAATTCTTTGTAATCATCAAGATGAGTTGTTGTCTTTTGTTTTCTTCAGCAATTTCTTCTTTGGCTCTTTCTTCAGCCTCTAACTCATCCAACTTGGCTTGATACTCAACTAGCTTCTCATCAAAACTGAGATCATCCCTTACTTCCAGGCTATTCCATACTTCATCTTCCTTAGCCTTCTTTTGAGCCTCTTTTAAACTCTTCTCTAAATATTCTTTGGACATTGAGATTGGAGAAGGGTCTAAAACAGTTGTTGTTATTGTTGCTGGCTTTGGAATCTAAGATGGAATTTGTCGAGGTACCTTAGAAGTCTGTCCTTGTATGTTTTCAGAAGATGTAACTACTGAAGGAGAAATACTTGTCACTACTACTGAAGGATTGTCTTCAGCAATTTGATATTGTTCTTCAGCAGTTTCTTGAATGCCTTGGGTTTGATCAGCAGTTTGAAGCATCTCTATCTCTTTTCCTTTTCTTTTTGGTGTTGACTTTTGAGCTTTAGGAGATACTTCTGGTTCCTTAATCTTCTCCCCCTTTTTGGCTTCATCCACTTCTGGAATCCTTAAAGGTTTAGAAGTTGTAGCAGATAATGTTGCAAGCTGTCTTTGGTTTTCATCCATCTTCTTGTTTAGCTCTGCAAGTTTTGTGTTATCAACTCGAATTGAGTGTTGGTCTTCAACTCCCAAGCAGTTGTGAATGATTTGAGTTGATCAGTGAGTATATCTTTCATCATCTGATACAGGGGACCATCTGGGCTGAATAGGTGGTTCCAGTCTATGCTAGACATCCAAGAGAATTAGGTAGGCTTTTTAAGTGAAGGGGGTGTTTTTGGGTGATCTTCAGAATGTACTGAAGATGCCACTTTAGGGGAATCAGGGTTTAAGTGGTCTTTAACCTGATCTTTTGTGACCAGCTCTTTGAGCTTAGAGACATCAGATTCAGGACCTTCAATATGAGCCGTCAATTCATGTTGTGGAATTTTGTGAATCATCATCCAAACTAATGGAATCATCTGAATCCCTGATAGTGTCCTCAATGACGGCAGCATCAGTTAAATCATGAGCTAAACCCAAACTAGTAGTCTCATGAACCTCTTTGTCTTGGTACTGAGGTTTTCCTACTTCAGGCATTAAGCCTTCATCAGTAGTTGCCATATTTGAGGTCTTAGGAATGTTACTTCTGTCCTCATATCCACCACTGGGTGATAAATGAGTAGAAGCAGCCTCAAATGTACCTAAGGTATCTAAGTTTGGGCTTAGAAACCTTGGTTCATCCTCATCTCGATTGTTAGGACTAATGATGTCCACATCCATGTCAACTTCTGAAGGCATCTCCCCTGTTTGATGTGTTTCTTGGGGAGTGACATGTTTAGATGGGACTTTCTCTTTTAGTCCTGAGAGAAGTTGGGCAATTTCAATGGTTGTGTGGGAGGGTTCAGGTTCAGCAGTTGTAGGTAAGGGATCAAAAGAAGGATCAGTAGTTACAGTTTTTCTAAGTCTTTTTTTGTGAAAGGTAACTGTAACAGGTTTTCTTTTGGGTGGTGGAGATGGAGTGGACTGAGAGGATGTTTCAGCCACTACCTTTTCAAGTGCAGATTGCACATCAGTAGTTTCAGGGATCTCCACTTCCTGAACTACCTTTTTCTTTGGGTTGGTGGGTTTTTGTTTTTGCTGTTTAGGCTTTTTGGCTTTCTTAGTCTTGGGTTTTGAAGATGTGGGTTCCTCAGGGACTGGTTCTTGTTCCCTTTGGTCATCTTCTGGAAAAAGTGCCGGTTTGTTATGCCTTGAGAATACTTGTGAAGTCAATGGATTTAAAGTTTTTGACTCCCCCACAAGTACTCCCTCACCAAGTTCCTTTATTATGCATTGCATAACAAATCTTGGGTACAGTAAAAACTTCTTTTTGTCATTTTGGTGATGCAACACCAACTCATTGAAAAATAATGAAGATGCCTTAAAAGCTGTTTCATTTATTATAGAATGAAAAATAGGTTGAAAAGTTGAAGGCATCTGATCATATGATCCAGTTTTGGGACTTAAACACATTATAATATAATGAAATAACAGTTTATATTGTGGCTCAAAATATTTCTTATAAACTGTTGCTTGTGCTAAAGTACCTTGATAACCACACTCAGTCATGGTTAGATGAATGTCAGAAGTGGGAATATGCTCAGGAGCATCAGCATCATTAAGGCCAAGCCTTATTCCCAGTGACTCCTGTGTGATTGCCATGTGCTTCCCTTGAATTGTTGAGTTGAGGGAAATCACTTTATTGTTCACTTTGACCGCCTCTGCATTAGCCCAGAACTCATTGAGAGTTTCTACATGAATGGGAGGATCAATGGTGAAAGCTGTGTGATATTGGGATTTAACGACCAACTCAATGATTTCATCGTATTGGGACCAGGCTTCATCTTTCTCCAAGTAGCCTCATTGATTATGTCCCTGTTTCAGTACAAGAGCCATGGTGTCTTTTGATCGAACAGTAATTTTTAGGTTTGAGAAGGGGTTTTGTCTTTGCTTTGAGAGAGAAAGAGGGAATTTTGCTTTTTGAATGGATAAGTGTTTAAAAAGGTATTTATGAGTAGTTTTTAACCGACTAGGTCAAAACTTCTGATGAGTAAAATGTCAATTTTACCCTTTTAATGAAACTACTGATGAAGCAGGTTTCTTCATCAGTGGTTTTTGTCATCTCTTCAGTAGTTTTGAACAGCTGATGAGAATGACTTCTAAAACACTTAAATAACTTCTGATAATCATCAGTAGTTATTTCTTTTCTGAAATTTCCCATTAAGATGTTTTTCAAAATATCAGTAGTTTCTCTCTCTCTTAATTATTCAACAGAGGTTTTGTGACGGATAAGTATGTAAGTGAAAATAAAATATGTGCAGAAGGGAAAAGTGAAAACACTTACAGACTTTATTCAAAAATTAGCATCCCAAGCATGGATACTAACCTCTGAAATGTTGTTGAATCAAGTGTAGATGAAGAATTTTAGCTAAAACAGGATATTATGATCATACAAGTCACAATTCCAGGTGCGGAAACCCTAGAATTGAACAAAACGATAATACGCAAATCAAAACACGTAAGACACCTTTTCAATCTCCATTTTTATAGATAACTTGATCAAAACATGTATACAATCAATCTACAAGTTAATCTAGACCAACATAAAACAATCACACTCTAGAGAGAAACCTGACCTCTAAACACACACTTTCAAAAAACTATTCTAAACATCAAAATGAACAAAACATATATATAGTTGCTGCAGGTTCGCCCCTTTTCATGGTGCGAATGTGGACAATGTCCACATTCGCCCACTTCATTGGTACGAACCTGGACTTCCTTCTATCAGCATTTACCTTCGTCCATTCTTCTTCTTCCTTCGCCCTTACTAACACACCTTTGCCCATACTAAACTACATTCTCCCCATCAGAACATCATTCTAACATGTGTTAAAGCCTAATCCAATCACTAGTCGCAAAACGTGCATCTACAAACTCCCCCTCGACTATTGATTGGATTGTCTTCGTTCCTCATCCATAATCTTGTTCAGTAACTTGAGTCTCAGCTGCTTTTTCTGATCCTTCGTCATCTCAGGCTCAAGCTTACGTTTCACCGAACGCTTAGGCACACAGTCATCTTCACCATCTTACCCAACTTAGTATCCAAGTTGCTTCCAGAGTTTATATCATATGCAAAGCAAACTCCAACAACTTGCTGATACTTCTTTGCCTGTTCTGCATCATTGGGATCACAGTGTATTGGATTGTAGTAAAGCATGATAATATCCTCAAACGTACAGTTGATAAGCCACATTGGATCAAACACATAGATCTTTTTGTACTTATCCTGTCCATCTCTTAACACGATCACTGTCTCTGCCTTCCTCCAATCATAATACCAAAAGATGAAGTCTGCACTGAAGTGTTGTTGTAAAGGCATCAATGGAATTTTCTTCATCACTTCAAGCGCTTTATAAATCAAAGTAACCCTCTTCTTTCCTGTTCTCGGATCAACATCCCTATGAACCTTTCTCCTAGGGTACTGAGGTTTAAACATGTTCCATTTGGTTCTGCTTTCCCAAACTAACTGATCTGCAAACCAACCAACAGCCGTGTTGTTAACAGAAGCTCCAGTCATAGGGAATCGACAAATGTCTCTGACCGCCCAGTACGGTAGAGTTAATAGATCATGAAATCTGTTGAAGTACAAGATTTCTGATTCCCATTTAACTGCTAAACACTTCAATCTTCCCAGATACTTCCAACCAAGAGCCCTGCCTTTGAATTTCTGGTTGTGGTACCTGTAAAACCCACCTTGAGCTTCCGGCTTAGGTCGTTTATCATCAGCTTCCTTTAACTTTTGTAATAATGTCTTCAAATCATCATTCTGATTCGAAGATTTCTGCTGATTATCACCAAACACTTTCTCCACGAACTCTTCACTTCTCTTTTCTGCTTTCTTTCTAGCTTCTCTGTTTCTGAGTTCAGTAAAGTTTGGGAATAACTCATTCTCATTGTTCTCCCTGAAGTATTGTGGATATTCTTCGTGAGTAATATCCTCAATTTCTATCTCTTCCATCTCAGGTGTATATTTGTCATCAGAATGATTTCCAATATCCTTTTCAGGAATATCTGGAATCATCTGATCCATCATAATCTCTTCTAACGTCTTCCCTACTCGCTGTGCAATACCTTCTAAGATCTCCTTGGCAACAGCAGCAGGTACTTCACCCTCTTCCAAATCAGGGTCGTTATATTCAAGTTCATACCTTATATCTTTCGTTTGGAAGATTTCGGCAAACTTTCCTGTAAACTCTATAGTCCATTCCCTTCTATCAAGCATCTCTCTATACACTTTCTTCGCGTCATCAGTCAAAGATCTAACTTTCTCGTTCCAAAAGATACTTTCATTTGAATCTATGTTCTCACTTCCCTTTTTTTTCTTTGAACTAGATTCTCCAGCATCCTTTTCTTTGATTTTCTCTTCTCAAACGAAAACTTACTAGTATCATCTCCTCCATTATCATCACTATCATCACTGTTATCATTATCATCCTTACTTCCCGATCCCTCAGCATCATCATCATCCTTATCATCTTTCTCACCTTCTTCGTCAGAACTCTTCTCTGATTCATCATCCTCATCATCCTCTTTCTCCTCATCAGAAGGTTCAAAATCAACTTGTTCTTCTTTTCTCTCCTTATCTTCCTCTCCCTCCTTCAACTTTGGAGCTTCACCATACAGTTTGTCCAACACATCACTCAAACACTTGTTTTCTTTCTTCAGTTCTTTGTTGTCAACCTTCACAATCTTAATCATCCTTCGATTTCTGTTGCACTTAACCTCAAGATCCTTATTCTCCTCTTCAAGTTGCTTAACCTTCTTCTCGATCTCATCTTGGTTAGTTTTGGATGCAACGACAATCTGTAGCATCTTCTCTTCATTCTTCTTAAACTTGCTAATCTCAGCCTGTTGTGCAACAATCATCTTCATCATATCATCCATCTTCTTGTTAACCTGTTTCATAACATCATCCGAAATAGTAACTTTGGATGCCTTGGATGATTCAACTTCCTTAGCCTTCTCCTTTCCTGGATTCTTAAACATATCCAGCACATTCTCCAAAGCAGTTTCAAAATCAGGAACTGGTACTGCTTCAGATTCTTTGCTCTTCTTCTGCTTCTTAGCTACCGGTGAAGATAACTTTGATGATGTACCTGCTTCAGGTATCTTCTTGCCTTTAAGCAACTGCTCTATTTCTTTCTCTCTGAGCTTCTTAGTACTTGACTTCTTGGCCATCGACTTATGTTTTGGTTTCTTCAAGTTCACAACCACAGTCGATCCTTCAAAATCATCAATGTTAACACTTAAACCTTCATCAACATCAACTGTCTTTTTCTGTAGAACCTCTTCAACAGTTTTGTTCAATGATTCAGACTCCCCAACCATAGTGGCCTTACGCTTGGTAGTCTTTACTCTTTCTTCTTCTGAATCCCACTGTTCATCAACTTCAGTTTCTTCAGAATCAACCGAATCCTCATCCACCAAACTTGTGCCTTTCTTAGCAGTTGTCTTCTTTCGAGTAACTTGTTTCTTTGATGTACCCTGATCCACCTTTGCCTTGCCCTTTCCTTTGGCTCCAGCGTTAACTACTTGCCTCTTCCTTTTAGTGTTAGCATCAGCATAAACTAAAGGATCATCATTATCTGAATCACTGTTATCGTGCCTCGCTTTGTTCAATCCTGGATCAGTATAACCCGGATTAACCAAAGCTCCAAACAATCTTCTATGAGGTGGCTTCTCGTTGTCTGGCACACCTTTATAACCCTTCATCCTCACAAGTGTTCTAATGTTCATGTGATCTTGACCCAAAATTATAGTCGGATGCTTTCTCAAATCAGGGTACTTGTGGTCGAAGATCATCATTAGAAACCTTGGATATAGCATGAACTTCTTGCTCTTTAAACCTTTTAACATCTCGAGCATATGATCCAATATCATTCCAGTAACACTAAATGGTTTGTTGAGAGTCAACACAACCATTAATGAACTTAGGCTTTTCCTCATAACGTCATACCCACCGCTCACACACCCAAAACACATGAATGATCACGTGTGCAAAATACTTGAACTGCACACTGAGCTTTCCTTTGTGCATCGCTCCATCTGTGATCGGACCCTTATATTTCATTCTAAGAAAGCAAGCCCTCTGCTCGGTCCATGATAGTTCTCTGGGATCAGTACTTGTTTCAAACTTAATCTGTAACGCCTCTCTGATGTCCTCTTCTTTTAAGAACATCTCCATCCCCTGAATAGTGCTTCGTATAATAATTTGATCTTCCCAAAAATCATATCTTGCATTCTTGTAAAAGTCCTCCACGATGTCTTTATATATAATGGCTGGTGTAGCTAAGGCATGAATAATTCGGCTTCGCCTCAGAAAATCCACAATTCCAGAAAATTCTGTGTTCTTCACCACGTCGCCAACATAAGCACAACAATTATGCGACGGTTCAAACGACCATGCTTGTGGAATATTCTCTGCCTCTGGAACTGGATCATGTACCACATTCTCAACTGGTAACTCAATATTCTCGGGTCGTTCAGCCATCTGCGAAACAAACATCAGAAAATACGTCAAAAACACAAAAACGACAAATTTTAAAATTTTAAGTTTTTCACAGTTTCCACCTTCGCCCATTTTTAGTTGGTCGAATGCGGAATTTAAGGTTCGAAGGTAAACAAGTTGGTTCGAATGTGGAAATGATCTTGTTAAAAATCACATTCGCCCAATTAAAGTCACATTCGTCCTTGATTCTCTACATTCGCCCGTTTGAATAGGGACGAATGTAGATCTGATCTTCCCCAAAATTTAAAAATTTTCATTTCAATGATTTTGCTTCTGTTTTTGATTCACTTGTGTCCTAACATGGCCGACTAACACTCGTTTATCATTAATTGATATTAACATTCAATTATTATTAGTTTTTCAAAGGAATTAGGGTTTAGAACACACGAACACACGATTAATCATCACAAACACTTTGTTAATCTAATTCCTTGAACATTCTCCCCCTAAAACTTATAATAATTGAATTCCAAGCAAAAATTCTCATTGAAACAGTCCAATGAAGTCCAGTTTAATAAAACTAGGGTTCGTATACAAAAACCCCAATTACAGCATCATCTGTGGTCCATTACCTGTAAAACTTGGGTTAAAATGATCAGCAAAGAGTAGGGAACAAGATACAAAGGCAAAAGAAATCAGGGCAACAAGTTCTTGTAGTTTGAAATTTTTTTGAAAAAGAACAGAATGAGTGGTCGAATCTGAGTCTGGCTATTTATAGATATGCACCATCGCCCGTTTCAAGTGGACGAATGTGGTGTGATTCCACATTCGCCCCAAACCAATGGTACGAATGTAAAATGTTTACCCGAAGGTGAAAAGATTTTGATTAAAAACCACCTTCCCCTATCTGAAACGCACGAATGTGAAAATTTTTCCACATTCGACCCATTTAAAGGGCGAATGTGAAATGGAAAAATTTGAAAATTTTGCCAAATCACGAATTCGAATCCCGTTCAACATTTTTCAACCCGTTAAGTCTCAAACACTCATTATTTCACTTTAGAATGATACAAAGCCCAGATGGTTTCATCAAATCTCAGAAATTGACCATCAAACACCGTCGGTTATCTAAAAATAAAGCAGAAATGCAAAATTTTTGATTTTTCTGAAACTTATATCAAAACACTCCTAAAATCTTTTTGGGTTTTGTATCTTTTTGACAATAATAGTAAAATGCATCAATGTAAATAAAACAGTAAACATTTTGTGATATCCGGTAAGAGGATCATATCAATTATTTGAGAAATCTGATCACAGCGTTGATCTTGTTGTTTAATATTATCATTAGAAACAGTATGTGACACGGCAATTGCTGATATTGTGGTCCACATAAGCTCACATGCAGACTATTACGCAATGCTTTAAAATGATACGATTTAGGTGTATTAGACTAACACGTTGTGGTTCCCACACACACGACATACTCCCGTATCAAGTAATTGCACAAAGCTTCCTCGTAACGCGTGATTATGCCAGAGTTATCCGTTAAAGTTACAAGTTATATAGCACAGAGGTGTACAGGTCAGCAAACGAATGCAGCAGAGTAACATGTGCATATATACCAGGTTGAGGCTGATATCAACTACTGATTTGCATCACTAAATTGATACGATGTAATTATGATCTTTGATCAGTAAAAACATGAAGTTCCTCAATTTGGTAACTTTCGGTTTTGGCATTTAAGCTCTTTTGGCAAATATTCTGATGAAACTAGGTCCGTAAATCAATACGACAAAAGTTTAATCAGAATATCCCGGATAACAATAACATAACGACCCGAAACCTCAGATTTTGGCAATCCTATCAAACGAAATTACGGTACTAAGACCATATGCCCATGAGGTGTTCAGCCACGAACGCGTAGTTCGTTATGTTTGTATCACTAATGCATGCAATTTTTAGTCTACGAAGCCTATCAGCACATCACACGTAATCAACACACGCCTCATATTACGATACATATCTTTAGCCTGTGTCAGATCCCCACTGATGTACTATCATTTCCTCTTTTTATCCAGGAAATCATTCTTGGTTTTTCTAATTTTTATGACTTTTTGATTTTTCAATGTTTTTGGTTTTTCTGATAAAACGACTCCCCCTAAAATGTAAAACATATTTTTGGGTTTTGAATTTTTCTGAAAAACAATAAAACTTTAAAGAAAATTTTAAAAACTAAAAAAACGATAAACCGAGGTGCTGATTAGTCCTGTTTTTCTTTTATGTTGTTAACTTTTAAAAGATACTCAAATCGGGATCTGTCAAAAACTTTTGTAACCAAATCTGCACGTTGATAGTCAGTATGGATTTTGACCATATCTATCAATTCTTTAGCGTAACAATCACGGATAAAATGGTATTTAATCTGGATATGTTTCGCTTTAGAATGATTGCCCGTATCTTTAGTTAATGCGATCGCGGCTTCATTATCACAGTGTATAGGGGTTTTAAGAAACTGCAAATCGTAATCCACCATCTGCTGTTGGATCCAGAGCACTTGCGAACAACAACTCGAGGCTGCAATGTACTCGGCTTCACAGGTAGACAGCGCGACCGAAGTCTGCTTCTTACATTGCCAGGTGACTAACCTGCTCCCTAAAAACTGGCATCTAGCTGTAGTGGATTTGCTATCCTTGTCACAGCCGCCCCAATCTGCATCACTAAAAGCGATAAAATCAAAATCATCATCATTAGGGTACCAAAGTCATCTCGAGGGACAACCCTTCAGATATCTAAGGATACGCTTGACCGCCGTCAGATGACTTTGTTTCGGCTTCGATTGATAGCGAGCACAGAGACACGTTGCGAACATAATGTCTGGCCGAGATGCGGTAAGATACATCAGAGATCCGATTATTGCTCTGTATGTAAACGGGTCCGTCAGCTCCCCCTTAGCGTCCACTCCAATCCCGTGATTGGGTTGAATCGGGGTATCCATCGGCTTGGAATCCTCCATCTGGAACCGGCTCAAGACTTCGGATACGTATTTCGTCTGGTGAATGAAGATCCCCGTGGGTCTTTGATCCACCTGCAAGCTGCGGAAAAACTGCATCTCCCCCATCGCACTCATTTCAAACTTTTCCTGCATGACAGTTTCAAACTCTCTGCATAAAAGTTCGTTAGTTGAACCAAAAATTATATCATCAACATATATCTGAACTAGAAGCAAATCATCCCCTGATTTCTTCGTGAACAGGGTGCAGTCGACGAGTCCGCGCTTAAATCCCTTCGACATGAGGTACGTACTCAGCTCCTCGTACCACTGGCGTGGAGCCTGGTGCAGACCATACAGTGCTTTTTTTAGTACATACACCTTATCCCGGTGGATAGGATCTTCAAAGCCCGGTGGTTGACCGACGTAGACCTCTTCTTTGACTACTCCGTACAGAAAAGCACTTTTGACGTCCATCTGATACACCTTAAATTTCTTATAGGAGGCAAACGCCAGAAACATTCGGATTGCTTCTATGCGCGCCACAGGTGCATATATTTCATTATAGTCAATCCCCTCGATCTGATGAAAACCTTGAACTACCAATCTGGCTTCAACCCAGGCGTCATCCAAAAGAGCTTCTTTATATGTCCGCGGCTCGACCTGCGAAACATAACATGCAAACGACCAATCATTCTGACAACCAGACTTTTGTATTTTTGCATATAAAGCTAAAGCACCAAAACTTTCTGGTGAATTGACACTTCTTAGCTGTCCTCTCATCATAACACTTCTACCAGGGTCACAAATAACTTGCTCCAGCGGGTGAATACGGTGAATCCGAGATTCCGGATGTTCAGGTACAGTCACTCCCGTCTGAGTAGTCAAGTTCTCTACTTCATTCAGATCACGACCCGTATTAGACGATGAAGCAACATCTGGATTTGGGTTCACTGGCGGTGCCTCTGTTGCATGTTCAAGAATAACTTCTTCGAAATCTCCATCATCTTCCGATTCTGAAGTATCTAATGTAGTTGAAGCCTCTTGAAACACTTCTTCCTCCAGTACATGAACATTGGTATCATTAGACGCTGTTGTAGGAGTTACGGTGATCAGACGCACCAATGGTGAAGTCGCTGTGTTTTCACACTGGTAAAGTAATCGAATAACAGCCTCTTCAACCAAGCTATCTAGATTGAATGATTCAAAGAAATCTTTGTAATCAAACATCCAATCAGGACCATTTCCTTGCACATTCTGAGTATACCGTTGAACTTCAACGTTTGCCCAATCCTCCACCTGTCAAGTTCTTTTGTTGAATACCCTTTTGAGCGGGGTTGCATATCCAACAAAGTATCCCACTTCAGCTTTTGGACTAAACTTTTCGCTTGGATTCAACATCGTGCACGGAGCCCCAAAAGGTTCTAGATACTCCAAGTTCGGCTTTCTTCGGTGTAACAGCTCATAAGATGTTTTGCCAAACTTCTTCACCGTTAAAACCCGATTTAGTGTATAGTTTGCCGCATAAATCGCCTCATTCCAGAACATTACTGGAAGATTCGAGTCTGCTAGCATTGTTCTCGTCGCTTCTATGAGAGTCCTGTTTTTCCGTTCAGCAACACCGTTCTGTTAAGGGGTATACGGAGCCGAATATTCATGATGAATTCCTTTGCTTTCACAAAGTTCATCCATCTTGGCATTTTTGAACTCCGTCCCATTATCACTCCGAATTCGCTTGATCTTCAGACCATAGATATTTTCCAATCGAGTGAACAGAACTTTCAGATTATTAAAAGTGTCACTTTTCTGATGCAAACACATAACCCATGAAAATCTTGAATAATCGTCAGTAACGACTAAACAATAAAGCTCCCCAAGATGACTTTTGCGTTTGACAGGTCCGAATAGGTCCATGTGCAAGCGCTCAAGCGGCATCTCAACCGAGTTTACTTTCTTCACTTTGTGGGACTGTCTGTGTTGCTTGCCTTTCATACAGCTTACACACTTGTCGTTCAAATGGAAATGTTTAACATTCACGCCATCGACAAGCCCATTTTTCACTAAATGATTCATCTTTCTCAAATGAATATGCCCCATCCTTCTATGCCACATTATCGATTCTTTCTTTGTAGCTATTGATAGGAAACATGTCACTTGCCCCTGGGTCGTCATCGCCTTAGACATATCAAGAATATAGAAATTGTTGACGCGAGGTGCCTTCAACATAACCCACTCTTTTGGAATTTCGAAGCCCGGTTTGAGAATATAGCAAGATTTGTCATCAAAATAAATAGTAAATTGTTTGTCACATATTTGACTGACACTCAACAGATTATAATCGATCTGCTTCACATACGATATCCTCTCGAAACTTACAATTCCATTACTCACGCTTCCTTCCATTGTGATATAACCTCCTTTGTTTCCAGCAAATGCAACATACGCTCCATTTATATTCTTCACATCAAACAACAATGCTAAATCCCCTGTCATGTGGCCTGAAGCTCCACTATCAACAATCCAAAGACTGCTAATAGGGCCAGCTGAAGCTCCCTGCACACATCAAGTAAACATGTCAGTTCTTTCGGGGGACCCAAGCCTGTGTGGTCTTGGGTCGTTGGATATCACTTTTCAAAGATTCATTTTCTTCAACATTTGGTTTTGGATCGATCTTTTTAGGATCATTCAAAACTTTTTCCACTTTTTCATTTGATTTTGAAGTTGAGGCTCCCGGAGTACCATTTGGTGTCCAAGACTGTTCCGAACGTTTCGAAATACGAATCTGAGATTTTGGAGTCTCAGTCGATTTCTTAACATCGTTCACAAATGAAACCTTCTTGGTTACCTTCTCTGATTTAACAGATTTAGGTCCAACATTTGACTTGACAGCAGTTTTTTCTGGAACCCTTTGTCTATCAACTGTTGTGTTCACCGTTGGTCTCTTGAACGGTTTCTCCATGGCTATCCGGTTACGACGATCATAATGAAATTGACGTTCATTCCTCTTTTGATAAAAATTGTTTAGGTTATAAAATGGTGCTGGTTGAGGAACAAATCGTCTTTGTGGATAATAATGATTGTCGACCGGCTTTCTCATAGATTGCCTCACTTCAACTTCTTGCCTTTTGTGCCTCACGTACGGGCAGTGAGCAAGTAAATGGCCTCTCTCCCCGCACTTAAAGCATGCACGGTATTCTTAAAACACGTTTTGAGCATTCGGCTTAGCGTATGTTTTGATGGGATATTGATCATCAATACATCTACGCCTTAAACTCTCAGGAACTGGGCCCTTTGAGTAAGCTGACTCATGAAAACCGTTTGATTTTTGTTTCGGTTTGATGAATTGGGTGACATGAACCTTTGGTTCTTTTGGAACATCCAAATACAGTTTCTTTAAAATTTCGGGTGGAATATCATTTGATCTCTCATGTTTTGGAAACCATATTGTGCTTTCTTGCCAAATTTTCTCGATTTTAGAATAGTTAGCAAACTTGATTGGATATTCCTCGTCAGAGATAATCTTATCGGATCCTTCCATCCGATAAAATACCTTGACTGGTTTGTCACTCAAATCCTTTTTAACCTCTTTCTTTTCAAACTTTTTATCACGATGTGCGTTAGCCATCGGATGAACATGCTGAGACGGTGACACTGGTTCATTCGTAATAATGTGATTTTCTTTTGGAATATCACTCACATTATCAGATTTGTCACTCTCAGAGTCTGAATCATCATTTTCAGCTGTAACTCCCTCATCATTTAAACCTAAAATCGGTCTCACATCGGAATTTGGATCACCAACACTAGAAGTATTGGATTCATCTTCTGATGTAGAGTCTGATTTTACTGAGCTCTCCGGTGTCACTTGATGACAATTGTGATTTTCAAAGAGCACCAGAGATGGCACAGACTTATAACTTATGGTTTGAGATGGTTCATCAATGATATGGTCAACAACATATGCAATATGCTTGTAACTTTCTAACTTCTTGTTGACCTTTTCAGCAAAACACTTGATGGTGGCCATTTCCAACTTAGTGTTTTCAAGTTCATTAATGTAATTGTTAATTGCTAATTGTGTTAATGAAAGAGTTTTCTTTAGGTCAGAAATGTCCTTTTTGTACCCATCAAGTACTTTGTTAAATGCAATCACTTCTTAGCGAGCAGATTGACAGTTAATCACAGCACTATCACGTTGAACGCGAAGTTGCTTGTTTTCCTCTGTCAATCTGTCACATGTGCCACAGTACTTATCACTAGTTATGTCAGTGGTAGATTCAGAACTTACCTGTTTTGGAGGATCTGTCATGGCCATTAGAGCAAAATGAGCTTCATTCCCAGCGAAGAACTTCGAATAATCGATTCTGGTGAAGGCGGCATCCACTATGCAAGACTTCCTCGTCTTCAGAAAATTAGCTTCAGCCAGCAACTGATCAATGTCATCATCTAAAGAAGTAACACTGGCTTCTGAGTCTGATTTGCTTTCTGAATCTGAATAAAGTGACTCATTTTCTTCAGGAACGTCTGTAACCGAGTCAATCACCACTCCTGAACTTCTCTCTTCACCCTGAACTTCAACAGTCTCAGTCTCCACATTCATCTCTTCGACTGATTCCTCAATCTCACTCTCAGTTTCCTCAACATTATCAACTATCACCGACTCCTCGATATCAACCTGTTGTGCAACACAAGCCACATTCCCACCAGTGGTTATCTCCTCAACACCAATTTGCATGCCAGTCCAGTCAAACCTCTCATCATTCTGTATCACCAAAGCTTGATTTTGATTGTTATTCTGTGGTTGCTCATTTGGTGTAGTAATAGGAATGACAGTTCTGTTTGTGTTATTTGGTGATTGAGTTTGATTCTGGTTGGTTGTGTTTGGTTGTCTTTTTTGGTTCTTGTTAGAGGTGTTTTGTCGGTTTTGGTAATTGTTTTGGTTTTGATAGTTGTTGTTTTGGAAAGAAACTTGGTTTTGGTTTTGAGATTGGCGGTTTTGGTAGTTTGAGTTGAATGAATTTCTGTTACCTTGTTTAGGAGGCTGAGTGCATTCTCTTTTAAAGTGACCTTTTCCACCACAATTAAAGCATGTAACTTTCTCCTTGTTAAAGCCATATGTGGTGTTCGGAGAATTTCCCAAATCCGTTCTCCCGGTCTTTTCTATGAATTCGGTTGCCCGTCTCATAATGCTTGTGAAAGCCCACTGAATATCTATGATCTCCATCTCCTCTTTATCGATTTGTGCATAGTCTTCATTATTTAAGTTGTTATTCCCAATTTGACTTGCAACTAAACCGTTATATGAAGCAACCATTGCTGAGACTAGCGCAATATGTTGCTGAGCAACCTCCACAGTCACGTTATTCATATTGGATGTCTCCAATACTTCCAGTTTCAGATTGGTTTGATTCATTTGAGTCATGTACGGTTGTTGTTGAGGTTGTTGTTGTGATTGATTAGCAGAATAACATGCAGCTTGCTGCATTGGAGAAAATGGTGAAATGAAAGAATTTGTGTATTGTTGTGGTGGTGGTGTGTATGATGGTTGTGAATAAGATGAGGTTTGTGCTAGGTAGTTGATCGGTTGTTTCGGTGGTTCCATGACACTTGAAACACAAGCTATATGAGGTGCCACTGTTCCACCAACACTAGAATTTCCCACAGTTGCTGAAGTACCAACATGATACAACTCTGGGTTTTGAGGAATCTGAGATCTTTTTGCTTTCCTCTTCTCCTCGAGTTCTTTGTTCTCTAGCTTCTGAATGAACTCGTTGATGGTCCAGTACTTGTAAGCATCCTTCTCTTTGAGTACCTTGATGTGTTGGTCCCAGTACGGTGGTAATGCATCAGCAAATTTATCCACCAGATCTGACATAGGAATCTGAATATCATAACTTGACAATTTAGTTAGTAGATGACAATATCTGGGAGTCAAATCTTTTAACGTCTCGTTCCTGACATAGCTGAAGTTCTCAAATTCTTTTCTCAGTTCTTTAATTCTCAACCTTCTCGTCTTCTCGTTACCATCATGATGATTCTTTAGCACATCCCATAACTGTTTTGAAGTAGTGCACGATCCAAACTGATGTAACAAATCGTTTGTGATCGCCTGAGTTAGCTGAGAATATGCCTTCTTCTCCACCGCGAATTTCTTCTTCTCATCGTCAGTCAAACTCTCCAAAGGAATTTGTTCACCGGTGTTCTCTAATATCGGTGCCACATATCCTTTCGCTATCATCTGCCACGCCTCCGTACCTTCCAACCCCATGCCTTCAAGATGAATCTTGAATTTCTTCTGCCACTGGTTGTACTCCTGCATCTCCATTAGCTTGGGTGGCCTATTCCCACTAACTGAAGATAAATCATTGATTAGTGTAGAAATAGCATTAGTAGTTTGAGTATTTACCACCGCGGCTGCTACTCCCCAATAATCTGCTGCAGGTTGTTGTGACGAAGATGCAACGCTCTGAGGCATCGAACTAGTCATCGCTAAGTAATTAATTGGTTGTGACGACTGAGTGTTCGATTTCTGAGCTGCCACTGTCCATGGGTCCATGGTCACTTGCTGCTGTTGTTGTGTCGTCCCGGTCTCGGTGTAGTTGGGAATCCCCACATGATGTTCACAAAGTTAGAAAATTCACCGCACTTGAAAATTTTCACTAACACCTTCTACTTTCGTCCTATCAAATTCTACGTTCGCCCAAAAAGATCACCCGAATGTAGAAAATCAGATCCGAATGTAGAATATCAACAAACAATAACCACTTTCGTCCGGAAATACTTATCCCAATTCCACTTTCGCACCCCCGATGGCCCGAAGGTGGAAACTATCACCCGAAAGTGAAAAACTCAACACAACACACCTAGGTTCGACCTGTAAAAAGATACTTTCGCCCTAAAAATCTCCAGGTTCGCCCTAAAATGTCCAGGTTCGACCCATGCTCTCCAGATTCGACCCATACATGTTTAAAAAACGGTTACACATTGAAAAACGGTTATTTTGATCTGAAATTTTCAAAAGTTAATGGATTTTGATGATCTTTATCAGGTTATGATTCGGAATTGATTTGGAACAACTTTAATTCTTGGAAATGTTGATTTTAACCACAAATTGTTGTCCAAAACCTTCAAATTGTATCAAAAACCATTTTCAATGAAAAACAGAGAAAATTTGATCAAAATAGGGTCCAAATCAGTTCTGATATTATCAATTTGTTGTTGTATGATCTCTATGGCTCTGATACCACTTTGTAGATGAAGAATTTTAGCAACAGACAGGAAATCTGATCATACAAGTCACAATTCCAGGTGCGGAAACCCTAGAACTGAACAAAATGATAATACACAAATCACAACACACGGATTACCTTTTCAAACATCATTTTTATAGATAAACTTGCTTAAAATGATTACATAAAGTGATTACAAGTTGATTTACACACTTTCACAAAACCTTAATCTAGAGAGCAATAACCTGACCTTCACACACACAATAACCAACTAGTCTAACTTATCAAACAAGCAAAACCTATTTATACCCACTGTACGTTCGCCCCTTTTTAAAGTACGAATGTGGACTTTGTCCACATTCGCCCTTATACAAGGTATGAATGTACATTAACATCAAAGACTATTCCACATTCGCCCATAAGCTTCTACCTTCGCCCTCTAGAACCCACCTTCGACCTTCCAGAAATCACTAACATATGTTAAATCTACAATCCGAAGCCTTAGTCGCATAAAGTGCATCTACAAATCAGTTGTTGTAAACCTGTACTTGAGGATGGCTCTGGTATTTCTTCAAATAAACCACTGAGGTTAATAATATCTGGTTCCGCTGTTTGTTGAGGTTCAGGAGTTTTTGGTTCAGCTGAATCAGTAGTTTCAAGATGTTCATCAGCAGTTTTTGAAGTAGAAGCTTGTGAAACTTCTGAAGGTTTAAAAGTTGATTTGATGACTGTGTTTGGAGTCCATGGTGTAGGACCATCATCTTCAAATCCTTGATAACCATTTTGAGGAGGTTTGGATGATTCAACAGTCTTTTTCAGGTCCGAAATAAAAGTTGTCAAGGTCAAAGAGTTCAGCATGATTTGCTGGAATAAGAATATGTTTGGATTCATTGAACTTGACATTCAATGTTTCTTCTACTATCTTGGTTCTTGAATTGAAGACTTTGTAAGCTTTCCTCATTGGAGAATAACCAAGAAAATAACCTGTATCAACTTTAGCAGCAAATTTAGAGATAGAGTCTTTGATGTTGAGGATAAAACATTGACATCCAAAAGCCCTGAAGAAGGAGATAAGGGGCTTTATGCCATGAAGAATTTCATAGGCAGTCTTGATATGTCTCTTGTTGATAAGAACTCTATTCTGAACATAACAAGCTGTGTTGACTGCTTCAGCCCAAAAATACAAAGGTAGGCCTGAATCAGCTAGCATGGTTCTTGCCGCTTCTATTAATGTTTAGTTCTTCCTTTCTACCACACCATTTTGTTCAGGAGTTCTGGGAATGCTGAATTGTCTAACAATCCCTTTAGACAAACAGAATTCATCCAGAGTTTTGTTCCTGAACTCTGTCCCATTGTCACTCTTGATGACTTTGACAGAAAGAGAATATTGCTTCTCTATTTTTAGAATGAAGAATTTGATTATTTCAGCTGCCTCATCCTTGGAATATAAGAAGAAGGCCCATGTGAATCTTGAGTAGTCATCAATGATGACCAAGCAGTACTTCTTCTTACCCAGGCTCATGATTTTGACTGGTCCAAATAAGTCCATGTGGAGTAGTTGAAGACATGCAGTTGTTTTTGATTCTTCAATAGACTTATAGGAGGACCTATGATGTTTACCTTTAAGACAGGAAACACAGTGTTCTTTACACTGGTATTCTTTCAAAGGTAGACCCCTGACCAAGCCCATTTTTGTGACTTTATTGATGGTTTTAAAGTTCACATGGCCAAGTCTCTTGTGCCAGAGATCAGTTTCTGAAGTTGATGCCTTTGAGAAGAAACAGGCAGTGTTGTTCAGTACTTTATCTTTCTCAATGTCCACTGCATAGACATTGCCACATCTTTTGGCAATCAGCAAAGTATGAGCTTCAATGATCTTCTCTATCAACTTCTGGCCTTCTGGTGATATGATCTTGCATGCTGTCTTTGTGAAAAAGGAAGAATATCCTTTATCACACATTTGTGAGACACTCAGCAAGTTGTACTCAAGGTTTTCAACCAGATTGACCTTGTCAACTGCATTTTGCCTGAGGATACATTGCCATATCCTAGCACATATCCCTTGGCATTGTTTCCAAAGGATACAGATCCTTCTCTTTGGCTGATAAAATTGTTTATCAGGTATCTGCATCCAGTCATGTGCATTGAGCCTCCACTATCAACATACCAAATGCTATTCAAACCTCTAGAGACCCTATGCACAAAATAGCAAATTAGTTAGATTTGGCAACCCAAGCCAATTTGGCTTTGGGTTTGCTCTTGAGAACAGGTGCAGCTTGTTGAGGACCAATTTTTGAAATCCATGTCTTTTTGGCAATGGATTTTTCATTAAGGACAATGGTGGTATCTTTTTGGTGACCACACTCAACTTTGGTCATCAGAAGTTTAACCAAATTTATCAAATCTTTAACTTCAGTAGTTTGTGAAACTACTGATGGGTTAGGTGTAACTTCTGAAGATGAACTTTGAGAAAAAGGCTTTTGTTGAGATAAAGTCTTTTTCTGAGAAAAGGTTTTGTTTGGTTGTTGTTTGTTGGGAAAGAAAGTGTTTTCATAATCTTGTCTTATTTGTTTTCCCACAACCAGTTGTTGATTTTTCTTTTTAAACTGATTTCCCTTTCTATATCTACAAAGTTCAGTTATGTGGTTAAACAGACCACATATTTGTAACATCCGGCAAAAATCGATGTGTTTCCGTACGTAATTAGTATATGTAATTAACGGTTTAAGTGCGTATTTAAATTAATTGGATTAATTTAGCCGTAGAGAATAGCAAATTCCCCCTAAGATGCACATATTTATTGTTGAAGCACGACGAAATCGCGTGCGAATAAACTTGTCCGGAACGGACGTTGGTGATTACCCGGTAAAATTTAAATAAACGAAAAGGATCCCGGAAACCCAGGATATAAAATAAAGGGTATTTTCACAAAATATAATATGTTTTGGAACTCCAAAACCATAAGTGAAAACAATAAATACAAATCTCCCGGTGACGAATAAAGTGCGCGTACCACACCGGTACACGTATAACTAATAATTTCACCCAACAAGAGCCTAACCATCCAACCAACACTTAAACTAGGCTATGTTTAAGGGATAATGAAAGCTATTTTAATGTCTAAACAACTCGCAATTGAAAACCGATTAAAACCCGATAAAACCCGAAATATATAAAACTAAGGTTGTATGAAAATTGGAAGATATTTTGGCCAATAGGACCCCACCAAATCCCAACCCAAATCGGCACCCACCACCATGTGGATCAAATCTTTGATTTTGCTTGAAAATCTATCCTAAATGAAATTGTAAGCATGGTGGGTGGGATTTTATATATCATGAGTTGTACTCATTAAATCTTTAAAAAGATTACATGTCTTCCATTTCCATCATTCACCAAAAAAATCCTTCTCCTTTGCTTTTCTTTGAACCGTAGCACACACACACACACACTTACAAGTTCTCTGTCAAACTTCAAACCTCAAAACCATGCATAATCAAAACCATTTTAACAAAGATCAAGTGTGTTGAGGTGCTTGGAGCTTAACTTTTGGAAGAACACACTAAAGCCCCATCCAAACCAAGTGTTTTTATCTTCCCTAGCCTTGTGCTAGTTGTAAGTATTCTTGATCTTGGTTTATCTTTAAAAAGTTTATGTTTATTAGCTTAAAGCAAGTTGTACAACAGATGAACTTGAATAAGCTTTTCTTGATAAAACATAAGACTTTAAAGACTAAAAAATGGTGTTTAGTGGGTGTGTGTATGGGCCGAATGGTGATGGATATGTGTAGTATTTTTGTAGTTTTTATTTAGTTCATAAAGACTTGAACAAAATAATGGTTTGAGTGTAACTTGTTAAAGGAACTTGAATGAACTTGAAAGTGATTATAATCATCATACATTGAAGATATAAGACTTGTCTAAGTCTTATTTTTGTTAGAAAAACTAGTAGGATAAAAGTCACATTATTAAAGTCTACTATTTGAAAGATGAAATTTGGACTTGTTGGACATAATACATTAACCACACATATTAGTAGCCTTATTAATGGTGTATGAAACTATTAAAAGTGTTCAAATGTAAAAATAATCCAACATTAGAAAGATGATACTTTAAAGTCCACTAATTTGGAAGGAAAATGCTAATCTTGAAAGTTAGTATGGAAAAATACAACTTTTGTAAGTTAAGGGACTAATGTTGTAACTTTAAAAGTTGAGGGACTAAAATGGATATTTTACAAACTTAAGTCTAAAAATGCAACTATGGAAAGTTTGGTGTCAAAAGTCTAAATGATAGGTTTTCCAAGATTGATTTGGTAAATACTAGTAAACACACTTATGTATTTTGTATAAAAGTGTATTTTTATAAAAAGGAATTTTATAAAAATATGGACTTTTCTAAACATAAGGATTATTATAAAAACAAGAGTTTTTATAAAAATGTTAGACAAATTAAAAACTTGGGAGAACTTATATAAAAATGAACACTTTTATATAAATGGGAATATAAAAGTGTTGGAGCATTTTTAGATATATAAGTTACCAAGTCTTGTATTAAAAATACAAAAGTATTTATAAAACCTCCAAGTAATATGTGTTGAAAATTAAAAAGATGGATAATATTTCTAGAAAACACATATTGGAAACTTGGGAAAAATTAACTATATAAGTTATGAAATCGGACTTGGACGTGTTAACGAAATAAGACATAAAACGGACGAACGAGAAAATATCTTTACGTCAGGATGAGTAAAAAAAAATATTTTAAGGAGTTAAAATATATAACTTGGGTGAAAAATACATAACACTTTCCTAAATGTTGGAAAATATTCGTGGGAGAAAAGTAACGTAAATAATCTAACGATTAAACGTTAAACAAGTGTATGGGATTAACAAGGAAAACATATATATATTCGACTCGACGAAATCTTAGTATATTTATTTAATGGGAAAGTAAATATACGGGGAGGTAAGTCGAGTCGAGTGCGGAAAGCAATAATATATATATATATATATAAAGATATCGAATCGACGAGATCCTAGTGTGATTACTTAATGGGAAAGTAAATATACGGTATGGTGAGTCGAGTCGAGCGTAGAAAATATATTATCGAACGACAAGACCTTAGTATATTTATTTGAATGGGAAAATAAATATGCGGTAAAGTGAGTCGGGTCGAGTGTTAAAATATATCACATCGAACGATACGATCTTAAGTATAATTATTTAATGGGAAAATAATTATACGTTAAGTGAAGTCGAGTCGAGGATAATATTATACAAGTTAAAGAAATATTAACGCAAATATATATAACTTGTAAGAAAGGGGTAATCCATCACCAACGAACCTAGGATACACGTTTAATTAAACGGGGAATTGGAATAAATCGTGGTTTGGGAGTTGGGTGTACAACTTGCCGAAGCACATGCGCTATAGGCATAGTGGCTTATACGTCTAGGACGTTCGTAGGTGCTTGACCACGGACTTGCTATTCTCTGCTATTTGATTGCACGCTATACTTCAGGTGAGTTTCACGGCCCCATTTTACTGTTTAATTGGGGGAAAGATATGTTTTGTCAAATGTTGTCACATGTTGAAATGGTTTTCAAAGATTAAAATGTGATAAGTGGTGTGATGAGTACTTGAGCAGTGATCGCCACTCGGGGTTGAGTCCTCTCTTCTGTAACCATTAATTCAGGTAAATGAAACCGAAGGAATATTTGGATAGTACTATTGGTGCCTGACGAGGCCCACCCTTAATCGATAGCGTCGATTATGCATCGGCGTATGCCAGGGGTGCACGTATTCTGAAATTAAGTCGTTGGGTTCCGAGAAACGACTTGGAGCGGGGCATTATTATTAGTCTTGGTTTGGTTATGGGGCTCAAGGGATTGCTCATCATTTGTAGGAGCTAGCTACTCCTTACAAAGGCCACAAGTTGTGCAGGTTTCGCACATGGTTGTAAAATGTAATGTCGAATCGGCAAGATCCTAGTATATTTATTTCAATGGGAAAATAAATATATGGTAAAGTGAGCCGAGTCGAGGGTTGAAAATGAAATATCGATCGACAAGATCCTAGTATAATTAATTAATGGGAAATTAATTATACGGTAAAGTGAGTCGAGTCGATGGTTGTGAAAATGTTGTTATTACGAAACAAAACCTGTGAACTCACCAATATTTTATATATTGACGTCTTTTTAAACATATCTTTCAGGTAACTAAGTGCTGAATAGATATGGGCTAGTGCGGTGGAATTCGGGATGTCGGATACTTGTCGGGGTTTCATAAATTGTTACCAAAGGGTTGGAACAAACGGAAATACGCCACATTGAAACTTAATGTTCGTCATTTTATGTAATATTGGGAATGTGATTCTCTGTTTCGACATCTTAATAAATTGACTCTTTTCTAATTAAATATAGTTTGTGTTAATCTTGACTTTGATATGCTTTCGAGCGTTGCGCCACGTGTTTCCGCCATTGGCGTGGTGTGACAGAAATGGTATCAGAGCCAAGGTTATAGCGAACTAGCATTTTGAAAAATCTAGACTATAACCGGTTTCGGGTCGAAAACAAAGTTTTCAAAACTAAAACACAACAAAATGTTTTTAGAAAAGAGAGAAATTTGTACATGGGATGTACAAGGGGAAATTCCGACCGACTAGCCATGTGTGTCAATATATGAAGTATTAGAAAATACGGATAGGAATGTTTAGGTTCTGTGGGAATCCGATTTTCTAAGATTAGTTAATACATATACGTAGTACGGATATTTTGCCAGTAAGGATGTTGTGTCACGCTTCACATTAGTCCGCACTCTTTTATCGATCACCGGTACCAGCAAGTGGAAAGGATGCGGTAGTCTATGAGGAGCTCACTCGCTCACCGGTAGATGGGATGATCGGAAGGACTAATCTCTATCGCGATATTAGATGTCGCCGTGTTGTTTATGATTTGGAGGTGAAACTAGACCAAGTCTTTTGTTGTATAAAACCTTTGTTCGTTGGATCAGGAAACTCGGAACTAGCGGGCAACAAGATTACCTGGAAACGCAAATTATCATTACGGGTGCACACGTAATAATAGTTTGGGGTGCACGGTAACCTTGGTGGGCGCTAGGGCCGGGGTTGGTGATCATTCCTTGTCTTGTTGTTCTTCTTCTTTAGATTCAGTCTTGGTTTTGATTGACTAATGGGTTAAATGGGAGGTCTCATCGACGCCCTTGACTTTGGTCCTAGCTAGCCTAATGAGCTTTCTTTGACATTACCTTTAAGGTGCGAGCACGGAAGAGCTCGAACGTCTATTCATACGAATAATCTGACGCAAACCCTCGCTCTAGATAGGAACGGGAGATGAAAGCTTCCTTGTGTAGGAGTTGAATGCCTCCACCACAAAGTTCTTCCAAAGGAGCGGACTAACAAGTATACACGGCCTACCGAAGCGAGAAATGTCGAGTACGGTGCGTGGAAGGTTATACCTGGAACCTAGTGAAGACCTAGGGTGTGTCCCTACAAGACCAGTGCGTTTTGGGAACGGGACCCTGTGAGGATCAGATATGAGAATCGTGGCCATGTACTGTTGGGTTGTTATTATAGATAAGTCATTCTCGATCCAACACATGCCCAAGTAGTCTTCCAGAGTCGGGTATTTTTCTTCTCCTTTTGGAGGACAGAATTGAGGTTGCTAAGTTAGGAAGCTTGATCATTGTTACCTGGAAGGCTCGATAGCCCTCGTCTGAATCGACAGTATTGGTTGTGCCCATGCAGTCATGGACTGATGGTGAAATCAGTGTGCCACATTGCACACCCGCGAGTCAGAGGGCTTTGCTAAATTTCGATGATGTCAAAAATTCGGCCACTAATCACGACCGCGGCAACGATTTCCAGTGTTATGATGGCGGCGTGTAGTGGAACAACAAGCCCCAGTTGGCGTTTGGCTATGGACTCACTCGGAAGTGCATACGATTAACTCATGGGAAGCCACTGCTCGATGTATTGAGTGTTCAAGTATGGATTAACACCCGTTGCAATAGCGCTGGATCGTATTCCGGAAGATGATTTGTGATGGGCTTAGCAGATCGGTGCTTATGACATACTACTTTCCCAAGGTGCAAAGGTTGTCGTAAGACTCCTCTATCTACCTCCTGTTTGTTTTTCAAGGATTATTGGTGGTCTCGCTTCAGTCAATGAACGCCAGAGTAGGTTCGATACGTGTGCTGTGCCTGAATCCGTCATAAATCCTAGGGAGTGGAACCACACCCTGGGAATCATAATCATAAGAGTGTGTTCCGTAATTGTCAAATGTCGGAAGACGCTGTTGCTGACATTGAAATCCCCCTCGAAAATCAAATGACGGACTACTGGAAGTGGTCACGTTATTTTGTTAACTGAAACATACCCATGGGACGACAATTCCATTGCTTTTGTTGCAATAACATTCGTCACCCTCGGCACGACGATGAGACTAGTTATATCTGTGGGGTGAAAATTGATGCGAAGTGTTTTCCATCAATCCCCATAGATACTGAGATGTTGCGTTCCCTCGTCACGGTAGTTTGTAAACTAAGGTCACGAGATCCATTGGTTATGGACAATGTGACCTGTCTAATCTCTTTTCGTATTTTGATACTCTCACTACGTGACCTATCAGGAAGAGAGTTCATTGGCCTCGCTTAGGTAGCAGAGAGGCATTTCAGTTGATGAGTCTAAGGCTCCGGCCGAGCCTGATGTCGCTGCGACTGTTATTGACCTATGGCTCAAGTAGATCCCGATGTTTTTGCTAAGTGTGTAGCTCTTGCTGAGTCTGTTGTTGCCAGTGATTCTGTAACACTTATCGAGCTTGATGCCGTTGTTTCCATGTCTGTTGTTGAGCTTATTGTTGTCGTTGTCTCTATAGTCCATGTTGGGCTTGATGTTGTTTCTATGGCTCTTCTCGAGCTGATGTTGTTGATGTATTTGAGGCTCCTGCCGAGGTGAATGTCGTTAACGAAGATGTCACTATGACCCATGCCAAGCTGCTATGACCATGTCAGTATCGCTGTGGAGTTCGTTGTTGTTAATTCCATTTTCTTTAAGGCTTTCAATGACTCCCTCATTATCATTCCTTGGGCTCTTAGCAAGCCTAACATTGTCGATGGTTCTCAAGGTTATGAGTCACGCAAACGATAGCAACATCGACAGTCTCAACCGAGGCAATATCAACTTGAGAAGTCGGCTAAATTATGTGGAACCCGTCGTTCCCATTTAAGTTATTACGACTGGTGCGTCGGCCAATATAACCATTCCTACCATTGAGCCTATGGAGGTTAGGCTCAAGGCCGAAGGTACGGATGCAAATCCCACCTCCACAATTGATCTGAGACGCACGGGGATGCGTGCTCACCATAACGGAGCTTCTGTTGATGTGGACTGTGGATTTTCCATATTGAGCGTCATATTGACATGTGCATTCATGCTGCTGTGTTACCCCAGCCACTGTGCATGCTCGCTGTTGCATTATTTTTGCTGATTGCGTATCCATGTGGTTGCGCTGCATTGCCGATGATGCATTCCTGTGTTTACTGCTCCTACAGTAGTGTAGCCTTGCTGTCGTATTTCTCTGTGTCATACGGTTCCTGTTGCGGTGTTGCCTTGTCGTCATGCTTCGCTGTTGTCGTGTTGCTCCGATGCGGTGTTCCCTAGTTGGTGTGCTTTGTGGATGTGTTGCTGTCATTGCCGTGTTGTTTCTACTGTCGTGTTGCTCAGAGGGCGTATTGCTACAGCTGTAGGATTTCCTTGATGATATGATGACTTGTCGTTTGCTTCACTCTTGGTTTCCCTCGAGATGGAGACATCACCTAAACCCCTCGTTGCTGTCATTGTTCTACTTGTTTGATTGTGCAGTGCCGACATTGATTAGGCAAGATTTCTGGTGTCTAACGAACTTCCTGGGAGTCATGCTAAGACACTCTAGTCTTAGTGTTAGCACACGTATCTCCCTCAAGTTCGAATCTCATGGTAGTTTGAGTAAGTTGACCGAATCATGTGTCGACCTCTTTATATTCTCGCACGTTTCGTGAGCATTACCTCTTCGAAATCTAAGGCATCAGTGACGCCTTAACTTTTTACGCGCATTTTGGTCGACTAACCACACACGAATCATGTCGGAAAGAAATCCCGGGATCCACACATGACGAGGCGAGGCCCGTCTTTGTGATAAGGGATTTCGAATACATCTCGAACCTGGAGGTATCGAGTAATTGTGAGCGATATTATGACCCATACCTTTGGGACTAGTAAGAGTTGAAGGACTCAATTCATTATTGCTAATCCCAGTGGATTCGTTTAACGTCCCTCATGCCGACGTATCATATTGACGATTATGGAAATACCATTGTGGATCCTCCTAAGGCGTGCGCATTGGTGGAGTCCCTGGTACATGATTCGGAGGTTTTATGAAACCCTGAATCCTGAAGGGCATACGACCTTGTCTATTTTACAAAGGTTCTACCCTACCGGGTTAAGATGGTTGATCGTCTTGGCCCTTTGATTAATGTTGTTAATCCTCTGATGGTTGGTTTATCTTGTCTGGGTGTCGTTGCGTAGCTTCTTGGGATAGTAAGACCCTTTCGAGCGTGGGTTGATAGTGGTGTTTCCAGTTATCCTTAGGAAGCATTGCTCGCGCTAGAGCAAAATCCCTGGTCTTTGACAGACACCGTTGGAGACACCATAGTAATGTGAGCTGCTAGGTCAGTGCGTATGGTACCTGACTAATCAAGATGAGCTTGAAAGCTTACATATTGCGCCCATGTGTGTGACTATCTGAGTCGTTGAATGGGACGCCTTATGGGAAGGCTCAAGACTATTGCTTGTGGTGCGATCTCAGTCGTTCGTATGTTTGTTATAAGTAACAACTTTGACGCATGAAGCCGTCAAGCCCAAACGTGAAATCTATGCCAAATGTATGCATCTACGACTCGATTTCACCATTTACCTCGAAAGATTCCGAAAGGATGGAACCTTCGATGAGTGAGGGTTCCGGTTGCAGGACTCCTTTCACTCAAATCTCTGCATGAGATCTGATAGTCAATTCAAGGGCGTGTGGCTTGTATTATTCAGAGTTGACTTACTAGGTTGCTAATGACGATAGGACATTAGTGCGCGTAAGGCACATCTAACAGGACAAGTACTGGATAGCCTTGTTTTGGGTGGCTACCGATTCTCTATATACCGTTTCGATGGAGACCAGCGTGTCAAGATGTTGTTGAAACCCTGTCCCCTGTTTGTTGCGGCAACCATGGCATAATGATTCATATGCATCATGCTTGTGTTAACTTATCTGAAGAGGTGAAGTGAGCCTCTAGTCATTTGTGTTTAAGTCGACTTTTAATTTTCGTGGATTGTGGAATCGCACGGCCCGGGTGTCGTATATACACTGCTTACTGTCAGGGAGCTGAGGGGTGAAAGCGGCGCAAAAATTTTTGACCCCCATCAGTCCCTACTAGATGCCATAGTGCCATTAACCACAATGGCTCAGGTGGAAAGTAGCAATTCAGTACCTAGAGGATTCTACGGAAATAAAGTCCCATTTTGAATATAGTTGTTCGGTCGACAAGAACCTAGTATATTTATCTTAATGGCGAGATAAATATACGGTAAAGTGAGTCGAGCCGAAGGATAATAAAATGGAATACCCGACGAGGTTTCCAAGGGGACTTTTATGACCATTATGTGGTACAGTAAGATCACCTGTTTGACATCACCATGACACCCGAGGTGTCCCGTGGTCGGATGTGACCCAAGTGATGGTTGATTGCTGTTTGGAACCCTCTCACTCCATACTCATCCGTAGCTCCGAGATGAGGCACATGGATAGCTGCCTATACTCTTGGAGAGTCGTGGCTAGACACAGGATTGCCGACTTCCTTTACATCGGATTGCAGTACTCACTCTACCTCAAGTTCGACAAACTTTGTACACAAGCATGGGATACTTGATTTGAGATGATTATGGCTTGTCGTTTTCGGACAAATTGAAAGCACTTGACGGAATTGTTCCGTGATGACACGATTGATGTCCGTGGCACATCGAATTCGTGTGCTTCCTCGCCAGAATTTCCTATGTGATAGGAATTATCATCCCAGCGTTCGGGGTGTACTGCTCAAAGCCCTTTGGAGGGCATACGTGTACATCTCTAGTACGTCGAATGACAGACGAAGATAGACACATAATCTGGTTTGAGTTATTTGAGAGATGGCCAATAAATCTTGCATATTAGATTCTGCTTGGATGAGATGCGAACCTATTAAGAAGCCATGCGGACAAGGCGTAGGCCTTAAGAACTTCGAACTTGTAATAGGTTTTCACTGAGAGTTATACTTCGAGGAGATGTCGATAAGCATAGAAATTGTAGTAATTCTTGATACTCCAGTGGCATGGAGATATCGATCAAAATTAGTCTCGTGATGATTAAGCTCGGACTATCGCAAGAGCTTAGTGCGACTCTTGATGAATTCCACAAGTCAGGACCGAGGAAGTGTTGTCAATTCCTCGACCGATGGAAGTCCAGTGGACGTTAAGCTCTACTATTTCGGGAAACCGATAGATGTGTCAGAATGGGAGGTCCAAGAGCTTAGTCGTAGCTGGATCACGATATTGTGTTTGTTAGAACGCTAAGCGTGAACCTAACGTAAACCTAAGTTCACTTAGGAAAGAAGAGATCTCGTGAAGCGCAAATACCCCATCATGTTCGAGGATACTATTGTAATGGATAACTTGAACTGAATTCCGGGACGGAATTCTCTTAACGGGGGGAGAATGTAACATCCGGCAAAAATCGATGTGTTTCCGTACGTAATTAGTATATGTAATTAACGGTTTAAGTGCGTATTTAAATTAATTGGATTAATTTAGCCGTAGAGAATAGCAAATTCCCCCTAAGATGCATAGGGATGCACATGTTTATTGTTGAAGCACGACGAAATCGCGTGCGAATAAACTTGTCCGGAACGGACGTTGGTGATTACCCGGTAAAATTTAAATAAACGAAAAGGATCCCGGAAACCCAGGATATAAAATAAAGGGTATTTTCACAAAATATAATATGTTTTGGAACTCCAAAACCATAAGTAAAAACAATAAATACAAATCTCCCGGTGACGAATAAAGTGCGCGTACCACACCGGTACACGTATAACTAATAATTTCACCCAACAAGAGCCTAACCATCCAACCAACACTTAAACTAGGCTATGTTTAAGGGATAATGAAAGCTATTTTAATGTCTAAACAACTCGCAATTGAAAACCGATTAAAACCCGATAAAACCCGAAATATATAAAACTAAGGTTGTATGAAAATTGGAAGATATTTTGGCCAATAGGACCCCACCAAATCCCAACCCAAATCGGCACCCACCACCATGTGGATCAAATCTTTGATTTTGCTTGAAAATCTATCCTAAATGAAATTGTAAGCATGGTGGGTGGGATTTTATATATCATGAGTTGTACTCATTAAATCTTTAAAAAGATTACATGTCTTCCATTTCCATCATTCACCAAAAAAATCCTTCTCCTTTGCTTTTCTTTGAACCGTAGCACACACACACACATTTACAAGTTCTCTTTCAAACTTCAAACCTCAAAACCATGCATAATCAAAACCATTTTAACAAAGATCAAGTGTGTTGAGGTGCTTGGAGCTTAACTTTTGGAAGAACACACTAAAGCCCCATCCAAACCAAGTGTTTTTATCTTCCCTAGCCTTGTGCTAGTTGTAAGTATTCTTGATCTTGGTTTATCTTTAAAAAGTTTATGTTTATTAGCTTAAAGCAAGTTGTACAACGGATGAACTTGAATAAGCTTTTCTTGATAAAACATAAGACTTTAAAGACTAAAAAATGGTGTTTAGTGGGTGTGTGTATGGGCCGAATGGTGATGGATATGTGTAGTATTTTTGTAGTTTTTATTTAGTTCTTAAAGACTTGAACAAAATAATGGTTTGAGTGTAACTTGTTAAAGGAACTTGAATGAACTTGAAAGTGATTATAATCATCATACATTGAAGATATAAGACTTGTCTAAGTCTTATTTTTGTTAGAAAAACTAGTAGGATAAAAGTCACATATTAAAGTCTACTATTTGAAAGATGAAATTTGGACTTGTTGGACATAATACATTAACCACACATATTAGTAGCCTTATTAATGGTGTATGAAACTATTAAAAGTGTTCAAATGTAAAAATAATCCAACATTAGAAAGATGATACTTTAAAGTCCACTAATTTGGAAGGAAAATGCTAATCTTGAAAGTTAGTATGGAAAAATACAACTTTTGTAAGTTAAGGGACTAATGTTGTAACTTTAAAAGTTGAGGGACTAAAATGGATATTTTACAAACTTAAATCTAAAAATGCAACTATGGAAAGTTTGGTGTCAAAAGTGTAAATGATAGGTTTTCCAAGATTGATTTGGTAAATACTAGTAAACACACTTATGTATTTTGTATAAAAGTGTATTTTTATAAAAAGGAATTTTATAAAAATATGGACTTTTCTAAACATAAGGATTATTATAAAAACAAGAGTTTTTATAAAAATGTTAGACAAATTAAAAACTTGGGAGAACTTATATAAAAATGCTCACTTTTATATAAATGGGAATATAAAAGTGTTGGAGCATTTTTAGATATATAAGTTACCAAGTCTTGTATTAAAAATACAAAAGTATTTATAAAACCTCCAAGTAATATGTGTTGAAAATTAAAAAGATGGATAATATTTCTAGAAAACACATATTGGAAACTTGGGAAAAATTAACTATATAAGTTATGAAATCGGACTTGGACGTGTTAACGAAATAAGACATAAAACGGACGAACGAGAAAATATCTTTACGTCAGGATGAGTAAAAAAAAAAAAATTTTAAGGAGTTAAAATATATAACTTGGGTGAAAAATACATAACACTTTCCTAAGTGTTGGAAAATATTCGTGGGAGAAAAGTAACGTAAATAATCTAACGATTAAACGTTAAACAAGTGTATGGGATTAACAAGGAAAACATATATATATTCGACTCGACGAAATCTTAGTATATTTATTTAATGGGGAAGTGAATATACGGGGAGGTAAGTCGAGTCGAGTGCGGAAAGCAATAATATATATATATAAAGATATCGAATCGACGAGATCCTAGTGTGTTTACTTAATGGGAAAGTAAATATACGGTATGGTGAGTCGAGTCGAGCGTAGAAAATATATTATCGAACGAAAAGACCTTAGTATATTTATTTGAATGGGAAAATAAATATGCGGTAAAGTGAGTCGGGTCGAGTGTTAAAATATATCACATCGAACGATACGATCTTAAGTATAATTATTTCATGGGAAAATAATTATACGTTAAGTGAAGTCGAGTCGAGGATAATATTATACAAGTTAAAGAAATATTAACGCAAATATATATAACTTGTAAGAAAGGGGTAATCCATCACCAACGAACCTAGGATACACGTTTAATTAAACGGGGAATTGGAATAAATCGTGGTTTGGGAGTTGGGTGTACAACTTGCCGAAGCACATGCGCTATAGGCATAGTGGCTTATACGTCTAGGACGTTCGTAGGTGCTTGACCACGGACTTGCTATTCTCTGCTATTTGATTGCACGCTATACTTCAGGTGAGTTTCACGGCACCATTTTACTGTTTTAATTGGGGGAAAGATATGTTTTGTCAAATGTTGTCACATGTTGAAATGGTTTTCAAAGATTAAAATGTGATAAGTGGTGTGATGAGTACTTGAGCAGTGATCGCCACTCGGGGTTGAGTCCTCTCTTCTGTAACCATTAATTCAGGTAAATGAAACCGAAGGAATATTTGGATAGTACTATTGGTGCCTGACGAAGCGCACCCTTAATCGATAGCGTCGATTATGCATCGGCATATGCCAGGGGTGCACGTATTCTGAAATTAAGTCATTGGGTTCCGAGAAACGACTTGGAGCGGGGCATTATTATTAGTCTTGGTTTGGTTATGGGGCTCAAGGGATTGCTCATCATTTGTAGTAGCTAGCTACTCCTTACAAAGGCCACAAGTTGTGCAGGTTTCGCACATGGTTGTAAAATGTAATGTCGAATCGGCAAGATCCTAGTATATTTATTTCAATGGGAAAATAAATATATGGTAAAGTGAGCCGAGTCGAGGGTTGAAAATGAAATATCGATCGACAAGATCCTAGTATAATTAATTAATGGGAAATTAATTATACGGTAAAGTGAGTCGAGTCGATGGTTGTGAAAATGTTGTTATTACGAAACAAAACCTGTGAACTCACCAATATTTTATATATTGACGTCTTTTTAAACATATCTTTCAGGTAACTAAGTGCTGAATAGATATGGGCTAGTGCGGTGGAATTCGGGATGTCGGATACTTATCGGGGTTTCATAAATTGTTACCAAAGGGTTGGAACAAACGGAAATACCCCACATTGAAACTTATTGTTCGTCATTTTATGTAATATTGGGAATGTGATTCTCTGTTTCGACATCTTAATAAATTGACTCTTTTCTAATTAAATATAGTTTGTGTTAATCTTGACTTTGATATGCTTTCGAGCGTTGCGCCACGTGTTTCCGCCATTGGCGTGGTGTGACAATATTTCACAAGCTTTTGCCTTCTCTTTCCTTTTAGATACAGCAAGAGAGTTGGAAGGCAATTTACTGACAATATCAGTATTTTTCAATAGGTCATCAGTAGTTTTCAGGGTCTTAACTCTTGATGTAGATGCAACTACTGATGGCTTATTGTCAGTTGTTTTTACTTCTGCAGGACTTTCATTTTTGAGAAAGTTCTGATGGTAGGATGTGCATTCCTCCATATCAGAAGTTTGAATCAATTTCTTCCCATCATTATCAGTTTTGTGGGTGAAATCAGTTGGTGATTCAGTATGGGTATACCCTATGCCAAACTTAACATTTGCAGCAGTTTGCTTGTTAGACAGCATTTGGTAACCCTTACAAGACTCAACCCATTTTTCACAGTCAGCCTTAGTGTCAGCAAGCTCTTTTCTGACATTGCCTAGGTTGTCTATCATGCTTTTAATTTTTGCCTGGGTTTCAATGGATTTATCTGTTAATTTAGAAATTTCCTTATTTTTTAAAAGAAGTTTTCTCTCTAAATCACACTTCATCTGTGTGTATTTTCTCTCCATTTCATTTGATTTGCCTTGTAAATGCACATTTGTGTCTCTAATTAAAGCAAAAGATTCTTTGCAATATTTTGAACAAAGCTTTAACAGAGATTGTTATGATACCTGAGTTAGAGCAGAATTGGAGGAGTATCCCTCAAAGGCCATTAAGGCAAAGTTCTTTCTGCCATTATCAGGTTCTCCCCAGTTGATATCATAGACTTTGTTGTCTGCATCTGGACTGCATTCAGATGTATCAAAAGGAAGACTGCTCCAGTCAACATACCCTGATGTGAATAGACTTTGTTGAGGGGGTTGTTGAGATTGTGGAGGTTGTTGAGAAGCTGGAAAAGGAGGCATTTGTTGTTGGCCCTGGTGTTGAGCAGGCATTTGAACATATTGTATTTGTGGCACATATTGGATTTGTGGAGCTTATGCCTGTACAAAATGAGCACTCCCTTGAGTTCCATTATTCCTGTTATATGAGGAGTTAAATTGATTTCCAGACATGGGTTGGTTAAAGCTAGAGTTTCTACACTCTCTAGCAAAGTGTCCCAACTTTTGACACTTGTGACATCTCAATTTATATTTGTCAAAACCAACTTTTGTAGAGTTGTTAAGTCCTGGAAATTTCCTTCCTGACCTTTTATAAAATTTGTTAGTTTTTATGCTTAATAAGGCCAGTTGGTGTAAAATATCCATTTCTTCTAAGTCATCACTGCTAAAATATTTTAAGTCATCCATGATAAAACACATGTTGTCAGCAGTTTGACTTAGATCTTCATTGTCATAAGCTGGGAAAGATCCATCTGATGAGATCCCAGCTGTTATGTCAATGTGATCAAAAGATTCAAAATTATTAGAACAAGATGGTGAGTCATGTCCCAATAAGGCTGTGCTACCTGGAGCATAGTCATCAGCAGTTTTACCAAATTCTTGTAACGTTTTCTTTTGATTGATTTCTCTTTCAAAAGTAAGTAATTTACCATGTAACCTTGTTAGTTTCAGGGTGTTAAAATCTGAACTTGTTCTGAGGACTATAGAATAAGTTTCTCATTATGAAGGTAAAGACCTTAAAAATCTATGTAACATAGATGCATTTGAATAGGTCTGACTATTAATTTTTAACTCAGAGATGAGTAATGAAAATTTTTCAAATTGTTGAGTTAATGTTTCACCATCTACATGAGTAAAAGTTTCATATTGTTGGGCTAGGATTTCTCTAGTGTTGGCTATCACCTCTTCAGTTCCTCCAAACTGTTCTTTTATACTATCCCACAGCTCTTTGGCACTTTCACAATGTAAAGGTCCAGCATAAATTTCATTTGGGAGAGCCATAGCTAACATAGAAAAAGCTTTTGCATCTAGCTCAAATTTTTGGAAATCTTATTCAGTGTAGTCTTTAGGGTCTTTTGGTCTTTCAGTTTTTCCTTCGGGATCAGTTACTACTGGTTTGTGAGGTCCAAAGATTACAGACCTCCAACACCCAGTATTGGTCTGAGATATAGTGTGTGCCAACCTTCTTTGCCAGATATTATATTCATTTCTGACCAGCATAAGAGGTTTATTGGCAGATCCAGTATTATAAGGGTCCATTTTTAAGAAGTTTGGATTTGTCAATACTTCTTTAAAGTGATGGATGTAAAATAAAGTGAACTTTTAATCCTTTATTGGATATCAATAAGAGCCTGTGTCTGATTCTCAATTTGTTAGATTGATTTTTGATCAGATAAACCAGTTGCTCTGATACCAATTGTTGGATCAGTGGTCTCTTTATGATAGTTAAGCTTTAGAACACTTATGTGTTTGCAGTTATATCAAAGTGATTTGCACAGCGGAATGATAAATGTTCTAAGTTAAAGTATCACTTTTACAGGAGTTATTACTCCCCCTTTACTATAGCAGTTAATGAGAATCAAAAGCAATTCAAAGTATAAAGCAGTAAGCACAAGTATTGAATGATTCTCAGATGTGAAATGGATAATAAGTTATAAAAGCTTTGAAGGATTTCAATTAAAATTAAGTGTAAATCACATGTCTAAAATAGTGGGATAAACCCATCTATTTAAAGACGAATACAAACTGTTGTACTAAGTAATACAAGATAAGATCTAGCTAAGATATTTACTTAGGACAATGCTTACATCAGGCTGTAGCATTGAAACTTGTTCAAAGACTTTAACAAAACAATATAATACTAAACTACTGAAGTGACTTAGTCGGTTAGAAGCTTCTGATGTGAAAGTACTGATGAGTGACAAACTACTGATGAGTAGTTTGTCTTCAGTAGTTCTTCAGTGAAATGTCTGGTTAGACTTCAGAACTTCTGATGAGATAACTCTTCAGCACTTTGCTTTTTCTTCTTCAGAACTTCTGTCTTTACTCTTCAGCAGTTCTATACTTAGCAGAGATATGATTTGAACTTTGGTAACAAAAGTGGTTTCTTCAATCCTTTTTGTCCCTACATCTCATGATGTTAACAAAACCACACAATTGCATGTGTGTTTACATATATACGTATGAACATGAATGAAACAAAATTCATTAGCTTTGCAATGTGCTCAAAACTTTACAAATCTGTTTGTTACAGTTTTATATATATACAATTTTTATGGAAAAATTATGTGACCACGTATGATGGTTCATACATGTATGTTTTCATGTTGATTCCCCAAAAAAAACATATACATTATTAGGTGGTACGAGAAGTTTACATCCATTGATTGAGTACATATTACTTTAGTATATTATTTAAAGAAAACAAATGAAGAATCATGGATGTATCCATATATATACACGTATGTATGGATGTTTAAATGAGGCAATATGATAAAATTTGTAGTGGGTTAACAATCATGTGTATCATTAAATACATACACACGATAGGATGTCTGCATAAGGCACCAAGTTTCATATCTGGTTTGTAGTTCAATTCGTCATGTTGCACACATATATATAATTGGAAAATTACAATCATGAACCACTGACCCTTAAACTTTGGTTATAAGTGATTAAATTAGCTTAATGACAGGTTGGGTGATAAACTTGATATGAGAAAAAGAAAAAACTTAAATGACATGGACAAGTTTCAAAGAATTATACCAAGTTAAATAGGATGAAGGAACAAAGATGCTAGAGCAAGAGTGAATAGACTTGAGAGCTTGCGAGGAAACATTCCGAGCGTAAACTGAAAGTGAAGAGAGAGAGAGAGACCGAGTTTTAGAGTGGGATAAGCGAGATGAGATCAAGAGAGTTCAAGTGTTTTGAGAGTGTGGTTTGCAACATGTATAGATATGGGTATTTATTGGGGAGGTGGTGGTATAGTTCATAACCAGTGGCGTAGCGAGAAAAAATTTTCATGGGGTGCGGAATCTCTAAGCCCATGGGTCGTTTATCATCATGTGGCCCAGGTCGGGTCTGGTCATATACCAAAATTAATAACACTAAAGTTATATAATCAACAAAAAGAAGCCAAAAGTAATTCAAACGTTGTTACATATGCATAACAAAATTCTAAAATTTAAAGTTGTTCTCTTCGGGTCTTCATTTTTTGGAATCTATCTATAACATCTTCTATCTCAACGTTTCTAAGCAAATCTTTTTCAATAAAAATCATACAACTATCGTTTAAATTCTCATCACCAATCATATTACGTAAACTGTTTCTTTGTTTCAACCGTCAATTGTACAAGACTGGATAAACCATTCAATTTGGTAAATCGTGTATCCGCTTTTACATTATCAATTTATGTAACTCTCAAGTTTAATCGGAAGCCTTCTTTTATCTTCATCATCAAAATCATGTGGATACATCTAGCGTAGTAGTTTTGGAACATAAAATGCACCAAAATTATCACAAGGACTAAAGCTATTAATACAAACAAGTAACTCAGATGTTACCTCGTTAAAACGATTTCCAAATTCTTGGATTTGCATATCTAGAATCGAATTGAAGCATTCAACTTTATAATTGTGGCGAAGTATGACGTTTGTTTTTTTTCTTGGTATCCTTGGGTCAACGTATTCACCATTCATATTTACCACTTCAAGTTCATGCTTATCACAAAAAGAGTTAACTAACTCAAGAACTTGTCATAACCCTCAAATCTAAACTTTTTGGTAGTAGAAACCAATGAAACCCCGTTTAACACATCTTGGTCTTGCCTTTGAAGGTTTTTTTTTTCTTTTTCTTTTAATCAAATCTAAACTTTGAAGGCTTGTTGCCCGCCTGCCCGCTATCTTGATGTAATTAGTCGCGTTTATATGTTTATGAATGAACAATTATTGGATTAATCAATATTAAAACAATGTGGACTTATTATAAAGTTTGGGCTTGGTCTTATTCTTGAATTTGAGCCACTAACTAATAAAATGGGCTAACTCAATACATGTAATTATATTATTTTCTTAGGGGTTGGTTTCAAAAATCCAAGGGGTGCGATTGAAAATTTTTATGGGGTGCGGACGGGATAAACGCGTATATATAAACACTAAATTTTTTTTTTCAAGGTGTGCGCCCGCACCCCTTGGGCTTAGGGTAGCTACGCCCCTGTTCATAACCATCATCTAACTAGTTCGTTTGTGAAAAGCAACTGATTGTTATATTTGGTTGAGGGCTCAGTTGGTTTGGTAAGAGTGGAAAGTGATGGGTGAATGTTAAATGAGGTAAAGTTGAAAGATTTTTCATGCATGGGGATGGAAAATTTCTTTAAAGATGTAAAGCATGCGCCGACTTTCATTTCATGCAAATCTCTTTTCTTGTTGACTTTAAAGGTGATGGCCTTATATTTATTTTGGGTTAAAAAGTAGTTTTTTTTAATGGGGTTGGGAGCCGACAAACATAAAGAAGAACAAGACAAGATGGGTAAGTTGACTTATGGAAAAAGTCTAGTACATGTATTCGCACATAAGTATATGAATCTATGTATCAGTAGGTTACTATAATTTTGGAATCTTTATGACCAAATTAATTATACATACATGCATATTATAGGTATTTACTATCCGATGGTATGATTTTTCTTTTGACAATTTGAGTACATACCATTAATTTATATATTACATATATCAATTTATATATTTTACTTACATGTACTACGTATAGGATATATATAGACGCGTATGAGTACATTTGCGTCAAAACTAGTTATGGCCATCCATATATATAATTATATCCACGTACACACATAAATATTAAATTTATGTTTATAGAGCTAATGTAATAATTTTATAGAATTGCATGATTTATCACCAACACTCGTAACATACGGTTTTAATCGTGTGCAAAGCGGTAACAAATAAAGGTCACCAAATGCAAATCTATTCGTTGGAACGGGCTATGCTAGACTTTAAGTGACACGATTTACAAAAATTAAGTCTAATGCACATAATGAATATTGAGCCCATTTAGTTGAGTGTACGAATATTGACCTGAGAAATTGACGGGTGTCACATTCTCCCCTTGTTTTTGGAATTTCGTCAACAAAATTGAGTTGAGTCATCGGGTTTAGAAGCCTTCAGAAAGAGAGAGGGATACTTGCGCTTCATTTGGTTTAAGAGTTCCCAAGTGGACTTTGGTAGTTGGTCCAGCTTTGTCAAAGCTTCCGGACTCCGAGTCCGTGATCTTGTTTGGTTTCCCCTCCAAGTGAAGCTTTTTTATTGGTAGGGATCACTTTAAAGGGCCTTGCGCGTGACAAACCGAAAGACCATCATTGAGATATGACGAGTGGATGTGACTTCCTTAAAGATATGAACTGAGATATTTAAGAAGGTTTGGCAATTATAGTGGGGATTGACTATCTCTGCTGGAGTTGTTTATGGTTGGCACACGGTGTGTTGCCACATCCTCAATCATGAATAATTAAGTCTAACATCAGTTCCTTTGATGGTTTGGAAAAATGCCAATGAAGTTTCAAGGTAACACAAAGGTTCTCCTCAAAGGGAGTTGTTGATGTCGATTGCCTTTCAATACTGACAATGAATGTTTGAGTTGCATAGGAACTGTAACGTGTTCCAACGGATGGCCTTAGCAGACCGTGAAAATGTTTTTGGAGTTCGGGAAAAGGGAGACATTGAGATAAACCATGTGTAGTTGAAAGAATTTAGCTAAAACCGGATAATCTGATCGTACAAGGCACAAATCTAGGTGCGGAAACCCTAGATATGAACAAAATGATAATACTCAGATCAAAACACGTAAAACATCATTTCAAACACTATTTCTTAGATTAACTTTCATAAAAACTTGTTACAATTGATCACCTAGTTAATCTAGACCTTTCACACACTTTTACAAACTCAACACGAACCTGGCCTTTAAACACACACAAACTAAAACTCTCTCTAACTTACAAAACATCAAAATCTATTTATACTAGCTGCACATTCGCCCCTTTTCATGGTGCGAATGTGGACTATGTCCACATTCGCCCATTTACAAGGTACGAATGTGTTCTTCATTCTGTCAAACTTTACCTTCGCCCACTTCTTCTCTCCTTCGCCCAAAAATTCTACCTTCGGTCCTTCAGAAACACAATATAACATATGTTAACAATGCTAATCCAATCACTAGTAGCAATAAGTGCATCTACAAACTCCCCCTCGACTATTGATTGGATTGTCTTCGATCTTCGTCCATAACCTTGTTCATCAGCTTGATTCTCAGTATCTTCTTCTGCTCTTTAGTCATTTCAGGCTCCAGCTTACGCTTAACTGGTTTAGGCACTTCAGCCATCTTCACCATCTTACCAAGTTTAATATCCAAGTTGCTACCAGAGTTGATATCATAAGCAAAACAAACACCGACAACTTGTGTATATTTCTTTGCCTGATTTGCATCATTGGGATCGTAATGAATCGGATTGTAGAAAAGCATGATGATATCTTCAAACGTGCAATTTATCAACCACATAGGATCAAATACATGAACATGCTTGTATTTGTCCTTACCATCTCTCAGCACTATCAGCGCTTCTGCTTTTCTCCAATCATAATACCAAAAGATAAAATCAGCACTGAAGTGTTGAGGTAAAGGCACCAAAAGATAAAATCAGCACTGAAGTGTTGAGGTAAAGGCATCAAAGGTATCTTCTTCATCACTTCAGGTGCCTTGTATATCAAAGTCACCCTCTTTCTTCCAGTCTTTGGATCAATATCCCTATGAACTTTCCTTCTGGGATACTGTGGCTTAAACCTGTTCCACTTCGTTCTGCTCTCCCAAACCAACTTATCAGCAAACCAACCAACAGCTGTACAGTTCACTGAAGCTCCAGACATAGGGAATCTGCAAATATCTCTGACCGCCCAGTACGGTAGTGTTAATAAATC
Source organism: Ambrosia artemisiifolia (assembly GCA_032199755.1). Taxonomy (NCBI): domain Eukaryota; kingdom Viridiplantae; phylum Streptophyta; class Magnoliopsida; order Asterales; family Asteraceae; genus Ambrosia; species Ambrosia artemisiifolia. Next base: position 29,918,402 of record CM063523.1, on the reverse strand, counting down.
AATGAATCTGTAAAAGTACAAGATTCCTGATTCCCATTTGACAGCTAAACATTTGAATCTTCCCAGATATGTCCAACCGAGAGCTCTGCCTTTGAACTTCTCGTTGTGAAATCTGTAAAAACTACCTTGAGCTTCAGGCTTTGGTCGTTTCTCATCCGTTTCCTTCAACTTCTGTAGGAATGTCTTCAATTCATCATTCTGACTTGAAGATTGCTGCTTATCAGTACCAAACACCGTTTCAACAAACTCCTCACTTCTCTTCTGAGCTTTCTTCTTAGCCAACCTGTTTGGTATCTCAGTGAAGTTTGGGAAAACCACATCTTCATCATTCTGTCTGAAATATTGTGGATATTCCTCGTGAGTAATATCCTCAATCTCCACTTCATCCATCTCAGGTGTCTGCTTATCATCAGAGTGATTTCTAATATCCTTTTCAGGAATATCTGGAATCGACTGATCCATCATAATCTCCTCCAATGATTTCCCCACTTGCTGTGCAATCCCATCCAAAATTTCTTTAGCAACAGCAGCAGGTACTTCACCTTCCTCTAAGTCTGGATCATTGTACTCGAGTTCATACCTCATATCATCTGTCTGAAAAATCTCAGCAAACTTTCCCGTGAACTCAATGGTCCATTCTCTCTTCTCAAGCATATCTCTGTAAACCTTCTTAGCATCATCATTCAGAGATCTCACCTTTTCATTCCAGAAGATGCTTTCATCTGAGTCTACATTCCCACCTTTCTTCTTCTTTGAGCTAGACTCTCCAGCATCTTTCTGAGGTGTTCTCTTCTCAAATGTAAACTTGCTAGTATCATCTCCCTCGTCATCATCATCACTTTCATCACTACCATCATCATCCTTACTTCCTGATCCCTCCGCATCATCATCATCTTTATCACTTTTCTTACTTTCTTCATCAGAACTCTTATCAGATTCATCATCCTCCTCATCATCCTTTTCCTCTTCATCATCAGAAGGCTCAAAATCAACTTGTTCCTCCTCTTTTTCCTTATCTTCCTCACCGTCTTTCAACTTCGGTGCTTCATTATATAGCTTGTCCAACAAATCACTAAGACGTTTGTTTTTAGTCTTAAGTTCTTTGTTGTCAGCCTTAATAACTCTAATCATACTTCGATTCCTGCTACACTTAACCTCAAGATCTTTATTATCTGCTTCAAGTTTCTTCACTTTCTGCTCGATCTCATCTTGGTTAGTTTTAGAAGCAACCACGATCTGTAGCATCTTTTCTTCATTCTGTTTAAACTTGCTTATCTCAGCCTGTTGTGCTACAATCATTTTCATCATGTCATCCATCCGTTTGTTAATCTGCTTCATCACATCATCAGAAACAGTAACTTTCTTTGATTTGGATGGTTCAGCTTCTTTTGCCTTCTGCTTCTGAGGATTCTTGAACATATCCAAAACATTATCCAGAGCAACATTAAAATCATCAACTGGTAATGTTTCAGACTCTTTACTCCTCTTCTGCTTCTTAGCTACTGGTGAAGATAGCTTCGATGATGTACCTGCATCAGGTAACTTCTTGCCTTTCAGCAACTGAGCAATCTCTTTCTCTCTCAACTGCTTAGTACTAGACTTCTTTGCCATTGACTTGTGCTTTGGTTTTGGCAAATTAACTACAACAGTTTCACCAACTTCAAGCTCATCCAGATCTATACTCAGACCTTCATCAACATCTACAGTCTTCTTTTTCTGTGAAACTTCTTCAATCGTCTTGTTCAAAGATTCAGACTCACCAACCATAGTGGCCTTACGTTTGGTGGTCTTTACTCTTTCCTCTTCAGAATCCCACTGTTCATCAACTTCTGTTTCCTCTGAATCCACCGAATCTTCATCAACCAAACTAGTTCCCTTCTTTGCTGTTGTCTTCTTTCTAGTAACTTGTTGCTTTGAACTTCCTTGATCAGTCTTTGCCTCACCCTTCCCTTTGGCTCCAGCATTGACTACCTGTCTCTTCCTCTTAGTGTTTGCATCAGCATACACTAATGGATCATCATTATCTGAATCACTATTGTCATGTCTTGCTTTGTTCTTACCAGGATTAGTGTAACCCTGATTAGCCAAAGCACCAAATAGTCTCCTGTGAGGTGGCTTTTCATTGTCTGGCACACCCTTATATCCTTTCATTCTCACCAGTGTACGAATATTCATGTGATCTTGACCTAGGATCATAGTTGGATCCTTCTCCAGATTAGGATACTTATGGTCAAAAATCATCATGAGAAATCTCGGATACAACATAAACTGCTTCTTCTTCAATCCCTTCAACATCTCGAGCATGTGATCTAAAATCATACCAGATACATTGAATGGTTTGTTAAGAGTTAACGCAACCATCAATGAACTTAGACTTTTCCTCATGACATCATATCCACCGCTAACACACCCGAATACATGGATAATTACGTGTGCAAGATATTTGAACTGCACACTTAATTTTCCTTTGTGCATTGAACCATCAGTAATCGGACCCTTGTACTTCATCCTCAAAAAGCACGCTTTCTGCTCAGTCCATGACAGCTCTCTAGGATCTTCACTTACTTCAAACTTTATCTGCAAAGCTTCTCTAATATCCGATTCAGTCAGAAACATCTCCATCCCCTGAATCTTGCTGCGAATGATGGTTTGATTTTCCCAGAAATCATACTTAGCATTTCTGTAAAAATCCTCCACTATATCTTTGTAAATGATTGTTGGTGTAGCTAAGGCATGAATAACTCTGCTTCGCCTTAAAAACTCCACAATTCCCGCAAATTCAGTATTCTTCTCGACATCCCCAACGTATGCACAGCAGTTGTGTGTCGGTTCAAACGGCCAACCACGTGGAACAACTTCAGCTTCCTGAACAGGATCTGGTACAATGTTCTCCACTGGTGCTTCAACGTGTTCGGGTTGCTCAGCCATCTGCACATCAAAAATCAGAAAATACGTCAAAATACAAAAACGACAAAAATTGAAAATTTTAAGTTTTTCAGATTCCACATTCGCCCGTTTTATTTGGCCGAAGGTGGAATAACAGTACGAATGTAAGCATTTTGGTTCGAATGTGAAATTAATCATATAATCAAATCACATTCGTCCACTTTTAAACACATTCGCCCATTAATTCTACATTCGCCCTTTCTGATTTGGACGAATGTAAACTGAGAAACCTCAAAAATTCAAAATTTTGCCAATGTTGTTGTTTGACTCTGATTTTGATTGATACTAGTTCTAATATGGCCGATTAACTTTCGTTCATCACCAATTGTCATAATTATTCAATTTTCATTAGTTTTAAAGTAGAATTAGGGTTTATAAACTTCAATCAATCAATCAATCATCTAAACATTGTTATTATCCTAATTCCTCATATTATCTCCCCCTAAAACTAATGAAGATTGAATCCCTAACAAAATCAATCATTAAAAACAGTTCAATCGTCACAGATTATGAACCCTAGGTTCGTAATCAAAAATCCCAAATTCTGGGCTGATAACGATGCCATTACCTGTGAAATAAGGTTCAAAATGATCAGTAAACACTAGGGAATAATAAATAAGGATCAAAGAAATCTCAGCAACAAGGTTTTGGTATGATGAAAAATTTTGAAAAAAATCAGAATGAGGTGGTCGAACATGAGATGGCTTATATATAGAAGCCACATTCGCCCGTTGGAGTTGGTCGAATGTGGGTGAAGGCCACATTCGCCCCAATTGAATGGCACGAAGGTGAGCCCTGTTCACCTGAAAGTGGAATATGTGTAATAATCCCACATTCGCCCAGTCAGAAACGCACGAATGTGATGATTTTTCCACATTCGACCCAATTAAGGGGCGAATGTGAAATGGAAAAATCTGAAAATTTTGCCAAATCACGAATTCAAATCCTGTTCAACATTTTTCAATCCGTTAAGTCTTAAAAACTCATAATCTCACTTTTAGAATGATACAAAGCCCAGATGGTTTCATCAAATCTCAGAAATTGACCATCAAACACCGTCGGTTATCTAAAATAAAGCAGAAATGCAAAAACTTTTGGTTTTTCTGAAATTTTATCAAAACACACCTAAAATCTTTTTGGGTTTTGTATCCTTTTGACAATAAAAGTAAAATGCATCAAAGTAAATCAAAACAGTAAACATTTTGTGATGTCCGGTAAGAGGATCATATCAGTTTTCTGAGAAATGTGATCACAGCGTTGATCTTTTTGTTTAATATTATCATTAGAAACAGTATGTGATACGGCAATTGCTGATATTGTGGTCCACTTAAGCTCACATGCAGACTATTACGCAATGCTTTAAAATGATACGAGTTAGGTGTATTAGACGAACACATTGTGGTGCCCACACACACGACATACTCCCGTATCAAGTAATTGCACAAAGCTTCGTCGTACCGCGTGATTATGCCAGAGTTATCCGTTAAAGTTACAAAGTATATAGCACAGAGGTATACAGGTCAGCAAACGAATGCAGCAGAGTAACATGTGCATATATACTAGGTTGAGGCTGATATCAACTACTGATTTGCATCAGTAAGTCAATACGATGTAATTATGATCTTTGATCAATAAAAACATAAAGTTCCTCAATTCGGTAACTTTCGGTTTTGGCATTTAAGCTCTTTTAGCAAATATTCTGATGAAACTAGGTCCGTAAATCAATACGACAAAAGTTTGATCAAAATATCCCGGATAACCATAACATAACGACCCGAAACCTCAGATTTTGGCAATCCTATCAAACGAAATTACGGTACTAAGACCATATGCCCATGAGGTGTTCAGCCACGAACGCGTACTTCGTTGTGTTTGTATCACTAATGCACGCAATTTTTAGTCTACGAAGCCTATCAGCACATCACACGTAGTCAACACACGCCTCATATTACTATACAAATCTTTAGCCTGTGTCAGATCCCCACTGATGTACTATCATTTCCTCTTTTTATCCTGGAAATCATTTTTGGTTTTTCTAATTTTTAGATCTTTTTGAATTTTTCAATGTTTTTGGTTTTTCTGATAAAATGACTCCCCCTAAAATAAAGAACATATTTTTGGGTTTTTAATTTTTCTGAAAAACAATAAAACCTTGAAAGAAAATTTTAAACTAAAAAGCGATAAACCGAGGTGCTGATTAGTCCTGTTTTTCCTTTATGTTGTTGACTTTTAAAAGATATTAAAAGCGGGATCTGTCAAAAGCTTTTGTAAACAAATCTGCACGTTGATAGTCAGTATGGATTTTGACCATATCTATCAATTCTTTAGCGTAACAATCACGGATAAAATGATATTTGATCCGGATATGTTTCGCTTTAGAATGATTCCCGGTATCTTTAGTTAATGCGATAGCGGCTTCATTGTCACAGTGAATAGGGGTTTTAAGAAACTGCAAACCGTAATCCACCATCTGCTGTTGGATCCAGAGCACTTGCGAACAGCAACTCGAGGTTGCAATGTACTCGGCTTCACAGGTAGACAGCGCCACGGAAGTTTGTTTCTTACATTTCCAGGTGACTAACCTGCTCCCTAAAAACTGGCAACCAGCTGTAGTGAATTTGCTATCCTTGTCACAGCCGCCCCAATCTGCATCACTAAAAGCAATGAAATCAAAATCATCATCATTAGGGTACCAAAGTCCTCTCGAGGGACAACCCTTCAGATATCTAAGGATACGCTTGACCGCCGTCAGATGACTTTGTTTCGGCTTCGATTGATAGCGGGCACAGAGACACGTTGTAAATGGGATGCCGTCAGATACATCAGAGATCCGATGATTGCTCTGTATGTAAATGGGTCCGTCAGCTCCCCCTTAGCGTCCACTCCAATACCGTGATTGGGTTGAATCGGGGTATCCATCGGCTTGGAATCCTCCATCTGGAACCGGCTCAAGACTTCGGATACGTATTTCGTCTGGTGAATGAAGATCCCCGTGGGTCTTTGGTCCACCTGCAAGCCTAGGAAAAACTGCATCTCCCCCATTGCGCTCATCTCAAACTTTTCCTGCATGACAGTTTCAAACTCCCTGCATAAAAGTTCGTTAGTTGACCCGAATATTATATCATCAACGTATATCTGCACCAGAAGCAAATCTTCCCCTGATTTCTTCGTGAATAGGGTGCAGTCGACGAGTCCGCGCTTAAATCCCTTTGCCATGAGGTATGTACTTAGCTCTTCGTACCACTGTCTCGGAGCCTGGTGCAAGCCATATAAAGCTTTGTTCAGCACATAGACCTTATCCCGGTGGATAGGGTCCTCAAAGCCTGGTGGCTGCCCGACATAAACCTCTTCTTTGACTTTCCCGTACAGAAATGCGCTCTTGACGTCCATTTGATAAACTTTGAACTTCTTATAGGAAGCAAACGCAAGAAACATCCGAATAGCTTCAATGCGTGCTACAGGAGCATAGATTTCGTTATAATCAATCCCTTCGATTTGATGGAATCTCTGCATGACCAATCTGGCTTTGTTACGAACTATAACACCACGATCATCCTTCGTGCACTTAAACACCCATTTAGTGCCGATCTTCTTCCTTCCAGGCGGTAAATCAGTGAGCGTCCAAACCCCCAATTTCTGAAATTGTAATAACTCCTCCTGCATTGCTTCAACCCAGGCGTCTTCCAGCAAAGCGTCCTTGTATGTCCTTGGCTCTACCTGCGACACATAACACGCAAACGACCAATCATTTTGACTACCAGATTTTTGTATTTTGGCATATAAAGCTAAAGCACCAAAACTCTCTGGCGAATTAACACTTCGCAGCTGCCCTCTTGTCATCACACTGCTACCAGGATCACCGATAACTTGCTCCAGCGGGTGAATAGGATGAATCCGAGATTCCGGATGTTCAGGTACAGTAACTCCCGTCTGAATAGTCAAGTTCTCTACAACATCCAGATCATGAGCCGTGTTAGACGATGAAGCAACATCTGGAGTTGGAGTTGGGTTCACTGGTGGTGCCTCTGGTTCTTCTGCATGCTCAAGAATAACTTCTTCAAATTGTTCATCTTCAGACTCTGAAGAATCTAAAGTAGTTGAAGCCTCTTGAAACACTTCTTCCTCTGGTACAGGAACATTGGTATCATTAGAAGCTGCTGGGGGGTTCACGGTGATCGGACGCACCAACGGTGAAGTCGCCGCGTTTTCACACTCGTAAAGTAATCTGATAACAGCTTCTTCAACCAAGCTATCTAGATTGAATGATTCAATGAAATCTTTGTAATCAAACATCCAATCAGGACCAATTCCTTGCACATTTTGTGTATACCGTTGAACTTCCACGTTAGCCCAATCCTCCACCTGACGAGTTCGCTTGTTGTATACCCGTTTGAGCGGGGTTGCATATCCAACAAAGTATCCCTCTTCAGCTTTAGGACTAAACTTCTCGCTTGGATTCAACATCGTGCATGGTGCCCCAAAAGGTTCTAGATACTCTAAGTTCGGCTTTCGTCGGTGTAACAGTTCATAAGAAGTTTTACCAAACTTCTTCACCGTTAAAACCCGATTGAGTGTATAATTTGCTGCATAAATCGCCTCATTCCAGAACATTACTGGAAGATTCGAGTCTGCGAGCATTGTTCTTGCCGCTTCAATTAGAGTCCTGTTTTTGCGTTCAGCAACACCATTCTGTTGTGGGGTGTACGGAGCCGAATATTCATGATGAATTCCTTTACTTTCACAAAGTTCATCCATCTTGGCATTTTTGAACTCCGTCCCATTATCACTCCGAATTCTCTTTATCTTCAAATTGTAGAGATTCACTACAAATAAATTGTCATACAGTGGCATACACAAAATGCCGCAGAAAGCTAAAAAAGTGCCACTGAATGTCGATGCAGGATTTTGTGGCATACAAAAAAAGTGCCACTACAAACAGTGCCACTAAAACTTTCAGTGGCACTTTTTCTGTGTGCCACACATTTTCTACAAGGTTCTTTAGTGGCACTTTTTGTGTGCCACATTATTAACTACAAAATATAAACATTACTTTTAGTGGCACTTTTTTTATGTGTCATTATAAAAAAACTCTTTCTACCCGTAAATCATTATATTATAATTGATATACGATATAAAATAAAACTAAAATAAAAACATGTCAAATTATAATATTATAACTTAATTATAATTTCAATCCAAAATATATCCCAAATGTTCACACATAAAAAGTTTCAAAAATATCAAGTGTTCACATAAAAGAAGCCAAAACGATCTTTCGGTTTGTTAACTCCCTTCCACAACATTCTTGATTCTTCTCATTTCTTTTAAACCAAAGATTCAACTTTTATCAACTCTTTCACCGGCGTCACTTGAAGATAATCTGTTACTAGAACCAAGATGAGGGACCTAAAAAAATGGCCAACAAAAATAACACTATTAATGAAAATAAATTGTACTAACAACAAGCAAAAGAAACACTATTGATTAACTTGTACCTCTATGTTCATATTGCTAAGAAGCGTAGACAAGTTTGCATTGGGCATGTGCTCTTGGATAATGCTCGCCATGACATTAAAACCACTTTGTAGTTGACATATAGTTTGTGTAGCAGTCTCTAGTTTTTGTTTAGCACTCTCTAGCTCATTAAGAATTTGCAAATCACCATTACTTCTTGTGGTCGGCATCCTTCCAATTAAACGAACGTACCCTCTTTTCTCCGGGCCTTTGACTTTCGAATAGTCGTCATTTTCAAAATCACCTTGGTCTCCGGGTGTGCTTGTAGAATCACTTGCAATAGCTTTTAGTGAATTCTAAATATATAATAATATACGTAAGTTTTATAACAAAAAAAAGTAAACATATACATGATAAATAGGAACACTTTAATATGTAAAAATGCATTACCACAACGCCGGCAGCTTCATCATCTACAATACTTCCATCTTTACGAGTCCTTGTTTTTATATAAATTTCCCCTCTTGTTGGGTACACACCATCATTCTTCATTGCCTACAATTTATATTTGATGGTTAACAAGGAATTGAAAACCAAATATTACAATTATATGTTAAAACTAGAATAATACCATTTCATGAGCAAGTCTAGCAAACGACTTTGTCCCGGTTACATGAGGCTCCTTCATCTTCGAACGACTCAATCTTCCTTTAGCACATGTATTCTATAGTAAATGGTAATTTAACACATGATTATCTAGTTTCGAAATATATGTATTGTATAAAAAATGAAATTTACATATCGTTTTTACCTGAAATTTCGGAGTGAACCAGCGAGTAACAAGTTCTTTAAATTGATCCGGATTAACTCTTCCGTCATTATCACATTGTCGTGTCACAATTTCATCAATAGTAAGGCTTGGATCATAACCTTGTGACTTCAAGTCTCCTTTCCACGTTCTCCATTTTTTCCCCATGCTAAAGAATATCCATTTCTTAATCTTCCTTGTTTCAACCGGATGAAAAGTAAACTTGGACTACATAAAAAAATTACTTATATATTAGCGTATATTCATTTTACCTTAATGAGTTGATACATATAAAGTAAACTAAAAGATATATATACCTTAACAAGTGAATACATGTCCTCTTTGTTTTTCTTGGGGACTTTTCTCCAATCAGAATATTCAATTGAAACATTCGCACCCATCCTTACAAGTGTCCCAAGGTACTGAACTAGTTCGCTACCTTCATCCCCCACTGGATGTCCAAGCTTGTCAAATGTGACGCATATTCTTTCATTATTATCCAATTTCCATATTCCATCCTTTCTGGTATGACCTCTACCCTTCTTGGGATCACCTAAAATAGGTTATATAAAACAAAACAAATAAATGACAGTTGTTAATAAGGATTCAGCAGTAACATTAGAAGTGCTACAGCTTCATATTATCATATTATCAGTACTAAACAGTTGACACTGAAGGAAAAGACGTGTCTGTCTTGACTCTTGATACGACTGTTTGTTACCCAGACCCCACTACTTATAATCCAAGTTAAATTGATACAAAGAATATAATTATTGAATTTCATGATTAGCTAGTAAGTAGGAAATAATTACTGATCCCAGCTTGAAGTACAATTTAGTTGATACATGGTTTAATTTATCTGTTGATGAATTTCTTGAAGTAAGTTAAAATGAACATTATGCATTTAAACTGGAGTACGCGTAAAAAGAAAACAAGGTAATTATATTCATGTAAGTGTTTTACTATAACCTACTATTCAAGCACACATACATGGTAAAATTACGACATAAAAGTGAAGCACTAGCTACACACCACATAAAAGTGAAGCACTGTCCCCCGTATGGCACAGATCTGCAGATCTGTCCCAGATTTCCTTGTCTCAAAGCTAACCTTGGAGTCTATTGGTAAAGTAGTTCTTGTTAGTTTTTGAATTAAACCTAGTAGGCTGACTTTTCATATTGGGAAGTGGACCCACTTTTGAGAGCATGGGTGAAGTTTTAGAATTTGAAGTCCACTGACAATAGTTGAATGTGTTGCTGGAATATAAGGCCAAAGGGGCACATGACAATTGGCTCAATTAGGGTCGCGACAGACAACAGTGGCCAGTGGCGACACAGAACAACCAAACAGAAGTCATAACAACGGCTGATTTGATCGCAGAATTGCGGAAAAACAGAAGCCAAAACATAGTTTCGTATTTATGTTCCCTCTACGTCTATAGTTCCTACCACTAGATTAGCTAACAAAGCCTTTAAATCCATTCTGGATTTAGTTTCGCTCGTGTAGCTAATGGGTCAAAGCAGGGTAATTACGGTCGCATTAGATCAGCTAGCAAAGAATTTAGATGTTTCAGACCTAACAGCTAGTCTTAGTTGTTCTAATCTTGTAGATGTTTCAGACCTATATCCCAATGATCCCTTTAACCAGGAACTCACAGGTCACATTGTTCACAGAAAGAGCTTATTATCCAGCAATTGCAGTTAAAAAAAAATCAAGAACGGAACCTGTTGGTTTTTCTTTGTCGGGGCCTTGTAATTGTTCTTGAACACTATCTTGATCCGCCATTTGTATATCATCTTGATGATTTGTATGTATTGTATCATCAATGTCTTCAAACTCCTCATCTTGAGCAACATCATCCACTTTATTGCCATCTTAAAACATAAAAGAGTAAATTAATATATAATTTACTTTTAATTAAATAAACTTTAAGATCAATAGAATAATACCTTTAAATATCTCATCATCCTCGTCATCATCTTGATCAACGAGAACCATCCTTCGCTTTGCCCTTCCTTTATTACCTTCGCTTGGAGCCATCACCCGGCGTAGCCTACTTAGATTAGCAACTCGATTCGTCGACATTGGTGCAATATATCTCGGAGGGCGTTGCTATATCATATTCATTAGAAAACATGGGTAAATAAAAATAGATAAATAAATTTCTTATAATCAAATTACCTTTTTGGATACATCCCCCGCATCGACAACGCATTCTACATGTACATTAGTGTTTTGTGTCAGTGTTTTTCTCTTCGCTTTTTGACTTTGCGCCAAACTTGTCATAGAATTCGGAATACTTTTAATTCCGAGTTCCTCAAGTCTTTTTTGATTCTCCAAAACATTTAATTGTCTAATTTTCTCATACTCGTTCACTTTTCTTATTGGACCCTGACTTTTCTCCTTTTTGTTTGCCACTGGATCTAGTCAAAGTCAAAATTTTGGTCAAACAACTAATGCTAAAATAAACTATTTTAATTTAATACATACATACACACATTTCACTGGTATCTCAAGACTTTAATATTTAGAAGAAAATAAGTACCTTGCATTTCAATGGTACAAAGACTTTGATTTTCAGCTTCCCCATGGTCTTCAACAGTCGAATTAGAGTATTTAGTAATGATATTTAGCTTCTTTATCCTGCTCATAATTCCTACACATATACACACAAATACAAAAAATCTAAACAAGTAGTGACTAATAAATACCTAAAACAATCTAAATTCCTACACATATACACACAAATACCTAAAAGAGATGAGCAGAAAACTAATACCTAAAAGAGATGAGCAGGAAACTACTTGATAGCATATCCAATTGGGCTGACTAAATCAGTGGACTGAACATTTGGACATGAAAGTAGTTCTATTTTATTTTTTTCTCAAATTAGTTAGATATGTGCTTTAATAAAGGGTTGTTGATTTTATAACCAAGAATACATTAAGTCTTCATAAGAATGAAATATTTTATATTTGAAACAGAAACCTCTAATTTCTTCAATTATTTTTGTCTTTCTGGAATACCTAACTAATATATATTTCTCCTTGAAGCCAAACAAGCATAATTAAAATTGACACTTAACATGTAAACCTAATCTGTGATAAACAAAAGGTATAGATATTCATGATATGAAAACGAACATAAACAGTCAAGATAACCCACTTTTTATCCATATAATCTGAATAAACCTAAACACCGCAGCAATGGTCGAGTTCGACCTTAAATCATCCTAAAATAACAGAAATCGAGGCTACGGAGACAAGTATGCATAGGGAAACGAAGATGGTACTTGGTTTTGCTTGACTCTAAACGAAAAAACGAGCAACAAGAAAAAGATGGATTTGTCGTGGTGGTGGTGGTCTGCATCGCCAGAGAGAAACTTAGTACAGAGGTGTTTCAAATGGGTTTTTAATTTTTACCAGGTTTCATTCATTAACAGTTTGGTCAACATATGATATCAATAAATTTAATATTGGACCACTTTACAAAACCAGTTTCTCAACATATTGTTTTCTTTATTGTCAATTTGAAACAAATATATTTGACCAGAAAAGTCAAAATCCAATCCAAACAATATATACAGCATAAATTTGGCCAGAAATCTAGATATTATTAAATAACAAAATCAAACCCTGAAGCAGAAAATTAGAACCAGAAATCTGGAAAATTTGAAAGTCTAAAAATCTGGGATTATTTTTAAGACCAACATCACGTGAAATTAATGAGAAACAACAAACCAGGAATCAGAAATCTTGGAACAAAATTAGAAGTCCGAAAAGTAGTCGACTTTTATCAACAGTCAAACCAGATGAGGGTTCAACTAACTAGCAGGTCAAGTTAAACCCGCTGGCAAAGAAGTCCAACCGGCAGGTACCCCAAAATCAAAAAAAAAAAAAGTTCTTTAGAAGGTTAGACTAAATGGTCAGATGTGTGAGACCCATAAACTGAAGACGGTGGGACTAAACTAGAAATTGAAAATAGGGTCAAAACATAAATTAGAAGCCAGAAATCTCAGGTGCTCTAGAAGTGAAATATGATGCAGAAACTGAGGTGCTCTAACCCAAGAACAAATATTACAGACGTGAGATTCAAAACATAAAAGCTTAGAACAATGTTTTAGTACCAAATAAATGTCAAATAGGTTGAATAATAAAGAAGAAGAATTGTTAAATAAAGAAAATTAGAAGTAGCAATTACCGAATATAAATGAAGAAAGCTGTTATGGTCCGGTTGATTGGAGATTGGAGGAAGGAGATGATTGAGAGAATGGGTGGGAATTTGGGGGTTTGTGGTAGAAGGGTTTATGGTAGAAAGGTTTAAAGGGTTATGTTGAAAGAAGCAAAAGTCTGAGAATGGAACTTATCTCTAATTTTTTTTCTTTTTTAAAAGATTAATGAAGAAACCAAAAGAGATTTGGAGGGATAATTCCCTCCAAAGCGGGAAATATAAAAGTTGGTCAAAAAATTTTTGAAGTGATTACATTTGTTTTTTTTTTCTTATATAAAGTAGAAGATTTTTTATTATATATATATATATACGTATTAATTTTGACAAGTCTAACAAACATATTTCCTTGATAAAAGATCAATTTTAACTTAGTCAACTTTTTTAGTAGAAAAAAAAATAATTTGTTTATTTTTTTGGTTTTGAAAAAACGTTGGATATATTTAACGGCATATAAGTAAAAGCCATAAATGGATATATTGCATAAAAGTGGCACAATTAAAGTGTCACTAAAAGATAAATTTTGTGCCATAAATGATATATGTCATTAAAACTACGGGTCAAGCAATTGTAGCACACACAAAGTGCCACTAAACCCCTATATTAGTGGCACAAAGTTAAATGACACTAAGAGTGTGTGCCACTAAAAGTTTAATTTTGTGGCATAAATGATAAAACGCCACTAAAACTATGAATCAAGCAAATGTGGCACACGTAAAGTGCCACTAATGCCTTATATTAGTGGCATAAAAGCTAAATGCCATTAAGAATGCATGCCACTAAATGACATTTTATTTGTAGTGATTCTCCAATCGAGTGAACAGAACTTTCAAGTTGTTAAAGGTGTCACTTTTATTCTGCAAACACATCACCCATGAAAATCGTGAATAGTCGTCAGTGACAACTAAACAATAAAGCTCCCCAAGATGACTTTTGCGCTTGACAGGCCCGAATAGATCCATGTGCAATCGCTCAAGTGGCATCTCAACAGAGTTAACTTTCTTCACTTTGTGGGACTGTCTGTGTTGCTTCCCCTTCTTACAGCTTACACACTTGTCATTCAAATGGAAATGTTTCACGTTTACTCCATCGACAAGTCCATTCTTCACAAGATGATTCATTTTTCTCAGATGAATGTGCCCCATTCTTCGGTGCCACATTATCGATTCCTTCTCGGTCGCCTTGGATAGAAAACATGTTATTTGTCCCTGAGATGTCATTGCCTTGGACATATCAAGAAAATAAAGGTTGTTGACGCGAGGTGCCTTCAACATTACCCACTCCTTTGGAATTTTGAAACCTGGTTTGAGAATGTAGCAGGATTTGTCATCAAAATGAACAGTAAATTGTTTATCACAGATTTGACTGACGCTCAACAGATTATAGTCTATCTGTTTCACATATGAAATCCTCTCAAAGCTCACAATCCCGTTACTCACGCTCCCTTCCATAGTGATATATCCGCCTTTATTCCCAGCAAATGCAACATATCCACCATTAATATTCTTCACGTCAAACAATGACGCATGATCCCCGGTCATGTGGCCTGAAGCTCCACTATCAACAATCCAAAGACTGCTAATAGGGCCAGCTGAAGCTCCCTGCACACATCAAGTAAAACATTTAGTTCTTTCGGGGGACCCAAGCCTGAGTCTTGGGTCTTTGAATATCATTGTTCAAAGAAACATTCTCATCAACACTTTGTTTTGGATCAATCTTTTTAGGATTATTCAAAACATTTTCCTTTTTCTCATTGGATTTTGAAGTTGAGGCACCTGGAGAACCATTTGGTGTCCAAGATTGTTCCGATCTTTTCAAGATACGAATCTGAGACTTTGGGTTCTCAGTCGGTTTCTGAACATTGTTTGCAAAAGAAACTTTCTTGATCACCTTATCTGTCTTAACAGATTTAGGTCCAACATTTGATTTGACAATAGGTTTTGGTGGAACCCTTTGCCTATCATTTGTTGTGTTCACCACTGGTTTTCTCCATGAATGTTCCATAGCAATCCGATTTCTGCGATCATACTGAAATGGACGATTGTTCCTCGTTTGATAAAAATTGTTTTGATTATAAAATTGTTGTTGTTGAGGAACAACACGTCTATGTGGTGGAACGTAATGATCAATCGGTTTCCTCATGGAATTCCTCACTTCAACTTCGTGCCTCTTATGTACGGGCAGTGAGCAAGTAAATGCCCTCTCTCCCCGCATTTAAAGCATGCACGATATTCCTCAAAAACATTAGGAGCATTCGGTTGAGCAAATGATCGAACAGGATATTGATCATTATACTGTTTGTTCCTCAAACTCTCAGGGAGTGGCCCTTTTGAGTAAGTAGGCTCATGAAAACCGTTTGCCTTGTTTTTGGGTTTAATGAACTCTGTGACATGAACCTTTGGTTCTTGAGGAACATCCAAATACAATTTCTTTAGAATTGCCGGTGGAATCTCATTTGTTCTCTCATGTTTTGGGAACCAAATGGTGCTTTCTTGCCAAATTTTATCAATTTTAGCATAGTGAGCATTCTTAATTGGAAATTCCTCGTCAGAGATGATCTTATCGGATCCTTCCATCCGATAACACACCTTGACTGGGTTGTCACAAGGTTCATTCTTAACATTTTTCTCAATTTCTTTCTTAATCACATTCTTTTCAGACTTTTTCTCACGATGCGCATTAGCCATCGGATGCACATGCTGAGATGATGACACTGGTTCATTAGTAATGATGTAATTTTCTTTTGGAATTTCACATGCATTAGCACTTTGGTGACTACCAGAGTCATCACTCTCAGAGTCTGAATCAACACTCTCAGCTGTAACACCCTCATCATTCAAACCTAAAATCGGCCTCACATCGGAATGAGGATCACCAATACTCGAGGTATTAGATTCATTTTCCGATGATGAGTCTGATTTTACCGAGCTCTCCGGTGTCACTTGATGACAGTTGTGATTCTCAAAAAGCACCGGAGATGGCACAGACTTATAGTTAGTGGTTTGATCATCAATGATGTGGTCTACAACATAAGCAATGTGCTTATAACTTTCCAACTTCTTATTGACTTTTTCAGCAAAGCACTTAATGGCGGCCATTTCCAACTTAGTGTTCTCAATTTCATTGATATAGTTATTAATTGCAAGTTGTTTTAATGAAAGAGTATTTTTAAGGTCGGAAATGTCCTTTTTATAACCATCAAGTACCTTGTTGAAGGCAATCAATTCTTTGCGAGTAGATTGACAATTGATGATAGCACTATCACGTTGAACGCGAAGTTCTTTGTTTTCCTCTGTCAATCTATCACAAGTTCCACAATATTTATCACTAGTAACATCAGTGCTAGATTCAGAACTTACCGGTTTAGGAGGATCTGTCATGGCCATCAAAGCAAAATAAGCTTCCTTTCCAGCGAAAAACTTGGAATAATCAATTCTGGTGAAAGCATCATCAGCAATGCACGACTTCCTCGTCTTCAGAAAATCTGCTTCTGCTAGCAACTGGTCAATATCATCATCCAAGGATGTAACACTTGCTTCTGCATCTGATTCACTGTCTGAATCTGAATAAACTGATTCACACTCCTCAAGAACATCAGAAACTGTGTTAATCACCACTCCAGAACTTGCCTCCTCAGCTTTACCCTCACAGGCTCAGTGTCCACTTCCACTTCTACCTCAGATTCATCAACTTCAACCTCAGTTTCTTCTTTCTTTTCAACTATCACCGACTCCTCAGTTTCAACCTGTCGGGCAATACAAGCCACATTTCCACCAGTTGTAATCTCCTCAACACCAATCTGCATCCCAGACCAGTCAAACCGTTCATCCTGCTGAATCACCAAAGCTTGATTCTGATTTGTATTCTGTTGTGTTTCATTTGGTGTAGTAATCGGTATGACTGTTCGGTTAGTGTTGTTTGGTGATTGGTTTTGAATCTGGTTTGTTGTGTTTGGTTGTCTGATCTGGTTGTTGTTAGAGGTGTTTTGTCGGTTTTGGTAGTTGTTTTGGTTTTGATAGTTGTTGTTACTTTGGTAAGAAACTTGGTTTTGGTTTTGTTGTTGACGGTTCTGGTAGCTTGCATTGAAAGGGTTTCTATTACCTTGTTTTGGTGGCTGGGTGCATTCCCGTTTGAAGTGACCTTTCCTTCCACAATTAAAACATGTTACCTTCTCCTTGTTGAACCCGTAGGTTGTATTTGGAGAGGTTCCCAAATCAGTTCTACCCGTCTTTTCAATAAACTCAGTTGCCCTTCTCATTATACTCGCAAAAGCCCACTGGATGTCAATTAGTTCCATCTCTTCCTTATCAATCTGTGCATAGTCTTCATTGGTCAAGTTATTGTTTCCAATTTGACTTGCAACCAACCCGTTATATGATGAAACCATTGCAGAGACTAATGCAATATGTTGCTGAGCAACTTCAACAGTTACATTGCCCAAATTAGAAGTCTCCAAAACCACCGGTTGTTGGTTGGTTTGAGTCATTGGATTCATGTATTGTGTTTGTTGAGGTGGTTGTTGTGATTGGCTAGCAGTATAGAATGCTGCTTGCTGCATTGGAGAGAATGGTGAAATGTATGAATTATTGTATTGTTGTGGTGGTGGTGGTGTGTATGATGGTTGTGAGTAGGATGAGGTTTGTGCAATGTAGTTGATTGTTGGTTTTGGTGATTCCATGACATTAGAAATACAAGCAACGCGCGGTGCCACTGTTCCTCCTGAACTTGAGTTTCCAACTGTTGCTGAAGTACCACCAAAATATAAGTTTGGATTCTGAGGAATTTATGATCTTTTAGCTTTCCTCTTTTCCTCGAGCTCTTTGTTTTTCAGCTTCTGCACAAACTCATTGATAGTCCAGAATTTGTAAGCATCCTTCTCTTTGAGAACTTCAACATGCTGATCCCAGTATGGTGGTAGAGCATCTGCAAACTTGTCCACCAAATCTGTCATAGGAATCTGTATACCATAACTAGACAACTCAGTTAGTAAATGACAATATCTAGGAGTTAATTCTTTTAGAGTTTCATTTCCAACATAAGTAAAATTCTCAAACTCTTTTCTCAACTCCTCCATCCTCAACCTTCTCGTCTTTTCATTCCCATCATGCCTATTCTTTAGCACATCCCATAGTTTCTTAGACGTAGTGCATGTTCCAAACTGATGTAATAAGTCATTTGTGATCGCCTGAGTCAACTGGGAATAAGCTTTCTTCTCCACAGCAAACTTCTTTTTCTCCTCTTCTGACATACTCTCCAATGGAACTGGTTCACCGGTGTTCTCCAGAACCGGTGCAGTGTAACCTTTAGCTATCATCCTCCATGCCTCTGCACCCTCCACTCCCATGCCTTCCAGATGGATCTTGAACTTTTTCTGCCACTGGTTATATTCTTGCATCTCCATAAGCTTGGGTGGACGATTCCCGCTACCTGAAGATAAGTCATTTATTAGTCTGGAAATAGCATTGGTAGTTTGAGTATTTACCACCGCGGCTGCTACTCCCCAATAGTCAGGTTGTGGTGCTGGAGGTGCAACACTTTGAGGCATCGAGCTAGTCATCGCTATGTAATTGATCGGCTGCGAAGACTGTGTGCTTGTCTTTTGGGCTGCCACTATCCATGGGTCCATCGTTACTTGCTATTGTGGTTGTGTCGTTGCTGGTCTCGACGTAGTCGGAAAATTCCTCATGATGTTCACGAACTTCTAAAATCACAACACTTAGAAAATTTTCCAAATTCAGATCTACGTTCGCCCAAACTATCCTACTTTCGTCCCTTTTGATTCCACGTTCGTCCAAAAGTATCAGCCGAATGTAGAATAAACACCAGAATGTAGAATATCCTAAACCAAATTCCACGTTCGTCCAATTCTGTCTCAGATTCGACCACTATTTTTCACCTTCGCCCGCCCGACGAATCGAAGGTGGAAATGTAAGCCCGAAAGTGGAAAGTTCAAACACAGGATTCTAGGTTCGACCAAAATGAAGCTATATTCGACCAGAAATTACTCAAATTCGCCCACACTAGGTCTCGCCCACAACAGTCCAGATTCGCCCATTTTCAGTTTGAAAAACGGTTACACTTTGAAAAACGGTTATTTTGATCTCTGATTTTCAAAAGTTTATGGATTTGGATGATCTTTATCAGGTTTTGATTCGGAATTGATTTGGAACAACTTTAATTCTTGGAAAACTTGATTTTAACACCAAATTCAATTCGAAAATCCTCAAAAACACTCAAAAACCATTTTCAATCAAAAACAGATGAATTTTGACCAAAATTAAGTCCAAATCAGCTCTGATATTATCAATTTTGTTGTTGTATGATCCGTATGGCTCTGATACCAATTGTGAATCCGGTTAGGAACCGAACTCGTGGATCGAATACGCATAAACAACTCTTTAGAACAAGTTCCTTCAAACATACAGGAACTGGGTTGACTGTTCACATCTTGCGGAATAAAATCTGTTCTGTTTTCTGGCCCATAATAGTCATTTGAATCTGATTATCATACTGTTGATTCTCATGACTACCCCACAATAAAACTGTTTCATCATCATCAATTCTTCAACAAATTTGGGTAAACCTCATCACCATTCTTCCGAAAATCTTCAAAAATATGACCCGCCCGATGAACCGAATGTAGAATATCAGCACACAAGTTCCACTTGGAGCTTCACATTTTAGGCCTTAAATTCTACATTTGCCTCTGGGAGCTTCACATTCGCCCAAAAAGATGACCCGAATGTAGAATATCAGCACACAAGTTCCACTTTCGTCCAAAAACTTCACTTTCGTCCACTTAATTTCCACATTCGCCCGCCCGATGAACCGAATGTGGAATCTGTCACCCGAATGTGAAAATTATCATAACAAATTCCAGGTTCGCCCAAAATCTCTCCACGTTTGTCCTAAAAATGCTACCTTCGCCCAGGTAAATTCCACATTCGCCCTCCCGATCTTCTGAAAGGGGCGAATGTGCAGACTGAACGTGTTCTTGTTCAATATTTTCTTCAAATCAGTCCATAATCACTCTAATTCTTTGAATTTGATGATGAAACTTGTTCAGAAAGGTGCGGAAATGAAAACCTAACCCTCGAATTCACAAAAACATGGAGAAATCACATGATTTCGGGTTCAATTAAGAATCTAGGGTTTCTAGGGTTTCAACCTTTCAATTATAATCTGATTTTAACGTCTGAAAACAGTAAAAACGAGCTGTGATTGATTCAAACGACTGTTAGATCGTTCAAATCGGTACCACGGCTCTGATACCAATTGTGAATCCGGTTAGGAACCGAACTCGTGGATCGAATACGCATAAACAACTCGTTTTCAGACGGGAGATTCGAGACGAGACAGAAACATACGATAACAACGTCATCACAGATTCGTATTACTACAGAAACGGTTACAGACACTGTCATCAGTAGGATAAACATCTATCTCGTGGCCGGGGGAGGTCGGGCATGACCTCCCCCTTGAGAGCATTCAAAGTACAAACTCAAATCACCAAATGAAAACTAACACATGAGATTGCTATTTATAGTCCAACACCCAAAAGCCACCTTCGCCCCTTTTGAAGGTACGAATGTGGAGTATTTCCACATTTGCCCCTTTGTAATGGTCGAATGTGGAAAACTTCCACATTCGCCCCTTACATAGAGGACGAACCTAGCTTTCTGTATTGTCCTATATTTTACAAATGCATCAGATCCATAAAATGCCCTTATGGATCACCACAATCTCATGTAATACAATACTAAGACTCAACCCTAGTCTATTCGACAGTGACGTCCACAGAAAGTGCATCAACACCATGAAAGAATCATAATTCCGGATTACTATTCATAGAAAATTTGAGCGATCGAACTTTGACAATGACGTCAAGGTTCCAAAGGGAAGTGGGTCGAATAACAAGGGAGTACGACATCACCTTCAATACTCAGTTCTGACTGTTCGCAGTGGGTAATGCTAGATGTCATCCTTACCAGAAAACCATCACCTGGAGATTCGAACTGTTTCAAGTGAGGTTGCATTATAAAAAGAGCATATGGATTCCCAATGTTGCACAATATGAGAATGGCACTGGAAAGTGTGAGTTCCATCACCAAGGAAGGACTCGCCAATGATAGTTTTGGGGGTTTTGTCACACTGGTGTGTCACCACGCCTTTACAGATTATGACTGAAATATTAGCTTAGGATTTCGACACATAGGTTTGCTGGAAGCCAATCACAAAATCCATTAGATAGTTTAAATCTCCTGGTTACCATTAGGAAAAGTGCGGAAATGAGCTGGAGACGCATTACATCATGACACGATTGAATGTTGGGAAATATATCGCTTCAGAGTTCTTTTATTTTGTAGTATCGCCAGGATAAAGCCGCGTTATGAGTATGCACCCATAGGTAGTGTAGTATGAATACACGCAATACTTGCGTCCAACAAAAAGTTAAAGAAGCAGGGGGAGGAGACTAGAGTGGGGATCCGAACTAGGGTTCCAATTTGATATTGAGCTTCCGATCAAGAATCCAATGTCCAAGATTGAATAATGGAATTCACTTCAAGAAATGCTGGGACTAGTTGGCCCTATAATGCCAACTTGGCAAGGGGAGGTGTACTTCCGAGTGGGTAGGGTTAATTAATGGTGTCATAGAAGCGGATTATAGAAGACAGTTTCTTATGTTGCATTCATAAGAGGAGGTACGTCATGATGCCACATGTATTTTGGTAGACATATACTTTGAATGGGATAATATGCACACTATTTATTATAGGAAATCAAAATCATACGAACCAAGATGTGAGACGGTCGTTCATGACTTGAGCAATCAAGTTTTTTTTCATTGGGCTGGAATGTGTCGCCTGGAAAAAATGGAGTGTGCTGAGCTTGAACATAGAAATGACCCGTTTCTAGAACGATGCGCCATGAATTATAAAAGAGTATGATTCTGTTTGAATCATTATTGAGAATTAACAGTGTAGGTTTGATGTTACATTGGTTGTCACCAACCAATAGGATGTCTAGAGTAAGTTTCACGGTAGGATTGGCTGAGCGTGACTTTGACGAAGTCTAAGATTTCAAGAAGATGCCGTACGTGCAAGGACAAACAGGCAGGACGTCATAACATGGTTTGATTGATCAACAAGGGCCGACGTAGGCATTGAGTTTTGGAGCGCAAAGTGTATTACCAACTCTAAAGTGACATAAGGAGATTCGTCTAAATCTTTAGTCAAAACAAGAATCTGCATGGTTACCTTATCACAATCCTCGGGTATGACCTTGTGTAATTATAGAACTAATACATGACTGTTTTTGAAGTTGTGAGTTGGAAGGTATTTTGGTAGTTCAAAAATACTCAAGGATTCTGACGAATCTAAGTTATAGTGAAACCCCTTTACGACAATACTTTTGTGTAGACTCCTTTAGGGTTTAAAGCTCGTGTATGGAACGACGTACTTCTTTACAAAAATTTTGAACGACTAAGTCTAGACTTTTAACGTGATTTTTTTTTGGGGTATATTCATAAGAATGTTTTTGTGCATTCGAAAGTTTGTTGTGAAAACACGTTTTTCATTTTGGTATTTTTGTTTAGGAAAATGCTTTGTGTTGTCCTGTTTGGTGTGCCCAAAAACGATTAGTGGATTGTTGTGTGATTTGCACTTGTATCTGACAAAGTTTAAGGAAGGGATTGAATAAAACAAACATCGAGGGGGATTCGTGTCAAAGGACTAAGCGGGCATGCAAGGCATGATTGCTGGTTTTTGCAAACCTGGTTTCATGTTGAGGTAGAAATAATAGGGAGTTTGTTCAATCCTAACTGAGTCAATAGAGGGCCCACTTGACAAATACCATGTTAGGTGAAAGGTCTTATCATTGGAGTGTGTATGGTCATTGATCGGTAGTTAAAGGAGAAGTATCAATCAATGAAGGATAGTGAAAGTTAAAGGAAAATGACCAGACTGCTTAGAGATGGTTAGCCATTTTACAAAAAAATTCAGCGACTATAAGACACGCTTAAGACGTTAGACAAGGATGTCAAAAACGATGATAAAAGACTCACACAAAAGAATATTCTAGTTCTGCAAGGGTATGCGGAGAATTCGACTTTCAGAAAGGCGAGTCCAAATTTATTGATGAGTACGGGAAACCACATGCGGTACTACTCCGTGCAACTTTCATATCGCAAGCGTTTGAGCTTCGGTAGTCCTAACAAGATTATTAGAAATCCTTGGAGATACTTGAAGATGGATGTGTCGTAGACGACCCAAGAACTATGAGGTAACATCTTTATCATTGGAATGCAAGGATGCCGAATGGTAGAGCATATCGTCAGTATTCCAACTGATGAAGTCAAGGGCCACGACACCTTGAAATTTGTCCGAGCATGAGGAACTTGAAGAGTAATCCTACTGAGTTGCATGGACAATTACATAGACTTCAAGCTTTACCCGACCTGATTAATGGGTGTAAGCTTTGGAAATTTCAAATGAAGAAGTGAAAGTTATGTCCCTAGTTGTTGTTCGTTTGATTTTGAGAAACGACTCCCACGTAACGAACTTGGAAAACCTCAAGACATGCCTTGATCATTGACTAGAACCATAGAGTTCACAAGGAATCCCATGCACCGCAAATCATGATTACGTGTGCACCCGTAATTATAATTTACCCTGCATGGTGCTCCATACGTTCCCTAATTCCGAGCACTTAATCAAAGAAATTAGAATTATATAGAATGAATTAACTGAGATGGGTCCATTAAGACTCGTCCTTACATCAGGGTGCTGCATGGATGCTGCAGCCTGAACATTGGGAGAGTAGTCCTCTATTCACTCGTTCCTTGGTAAGTAGAATTACCAACGCAAGTCGTCACTCAGCTAGGTGCCACTCTAGTTGTTGATACAGGATGCTGGTGAAGACGCGAGGACAAGTGCAGCATAAACCATGATGATTAGAGATCAACGGTTTCTCGTGACTATAAGAAACTCACGGTTGGAGTTGGAGACGAGAATGGCTTCCTTGAGACAACTATATCCGTACGTGGAAATGCAAGTCACATCATGTAAGGTAAATGCATATGCAAAAGCAATGAAAATGTTCATGCAAAGAAAACGTTTTTGATGAGGGTTATAAGGCTATAGTCTAGGTTTTCTAAGATCACCTAGTTCGCTATAACCATTGGCTCTGATACCAATCTGTCACACCCCGCCAAGGCGAAAACGGGAGAGTGTAACCAAAAAGGTTTTTGAAGCATATGATTAAGCAAACACGTACATGATATTTATACAAATTGTTTCATAAATCGTTTTTACAAATCACAAAACATCTATGAGTAGAACAAGCCTATGAGAGACTCTTCCAAATGCTTGATGTGCTAGTATGCATGCAAGATAAAAAATGAGACTCTTCATCGTGAAACGATCACCTAAAAAACATGCTTAAATACGTCAACATAAAGTTGGTGAGTTCACAAGTTTTGTGACTCATTGTAAATTGTTCATGTATGTTTGTTCGGGAAAATCTCGTGAGTTGTCTATGAAACTTGTAACTTGTTTATGGAAAACATGAGTTGTCCTGTGGGAATCCTTGTATGGTATTCCTCGGACTGTGTCCTTTAATCATGAAAATCATACACTTAGAATCCTTGTAAGGTATCCGTTAGGATGATTGGGAAAACTCGCAAACCGTTCCTTTGGAATATTATTGTGGACTTGTAAAAATATTCCCGTGGAATATAACATCAAAACTGTTTGAAAAATACCGTGTTACTTCTTAATGTTCGAGAAAATGTGTACAAGCCTATGAATTCGTGAATGATCATGTTTCTAGTTGCCTGTAAACTAGAATGAATTAGTGCCTAGCTAGGGCAATGATGTATGCGTCAACATGAGCCTATAACCAAACCTAAACGTGTTGTGCCTCGCCCATTGTACACTAAAAACCATGTATGTATGTTCAGGAATAACATGCACTCTCTTGATATTTGTCATCCGGTTAGCGCGACTAACCAAGAGTGGGGGTGTTAACCAAATAGTACTATTCAAGTGTTCCACGGCTAAGTCCATAGCTAATGGTTATAGTAATGAAATGACACGAGGGCTTCCATGCGCAAATTGTACTGTACCAGGACTCCCAGTCCTATGTTTGTCTCATGCACACATAATGATCGAATAGATTTCATACTAAGCTTGTAAATGTGAACTTTGTGAATGTAACATGTATATGTACTTGTAAATATGAATTTGTAGTGTAACTTGTAAATGTAATACTGATAACTGAAAACGTGTAAATGAAAATGGATAACTGTATACTTGTAAATGAAAACTGATAACTGTACACTTGTAAATGAAAACTGATAACTATAAACTTGTAAATGCATGTTTTTCCCCCAAAATTGTAAAACCGTAAAAAGGGGCTGTGAAACTCACCTTGTGTCCATGCGAGTAAGCTAGCAAATGAAAAGCCCGAATGAACTAGAGTCCAAACTAAAGTGCCCTAGAATTTAACAGACAACTTAAATCTTTGTACTCGGTTATTTACCATGCAAGTTGTTCACCCAACTTACTAGACTCGTTGGAATGTCCTCGTTTTAGAAAAAGTGGCAACTTGACGAACCGTTGGTGATTATTAGTTACTTCTCGATTATATATTCTTACACAAAATATATAAATAAGTAAATATATTGTTTAATGATTCTTGGGTTACATCCCGAAACCTCGTACTAAAACTAAATGTATATATCTACCAAATTATATATTCATTTTTAAAGAAAATAAGTTATCTCTCATGATGTTAACAAAACCACACAATTGCATGTGTGTTTACATATATACGTATGAACATGAATGAAACCAAATTCATTAGCTTTGCAATGTGCTCAAAACTTTACAAATCTGTTTGTTACAGTTTTATATATATACAATTTTTATGGAAAAATTATGTGACCACGTATGATGGTTCATACATGTATGTTTTCATGTTGATTCCCAAAATAAAACATATACATTATTAGGTGGTATGAGAAGTTTACATCCATTGATTGAGTACATATTACTTTAGTATATTATTTAAAGAAAATTAATGGAGAATCATGGATGTATCCATATATATACATGTATGTATGGATGTTTAAATGAGGCAATATGATAAAATTTGTAGTGGGTTAACAATCATGTGTATCATTAAATACATACACACGATAGGATGTCTGCATAAGGTGCCAAGTTTCATATCTGGTTTGTAGTTCAATTCGTCATGTTGCACACATATATAAATAATTGAAAAATTACAATCATGAACCACTGACCCTTAAACTTTGGTTATAAGTGATTAAATTAGCTTAATGACAGGTTGGGTGATAAACTTGATATGAGAAAAAAAAACTTAAATAACATGGACAAGTTTCAAAGAATTATACCAAGTTAAATAGGATGAAGGAACAAAGATGCTAGAGCAAGATTTCATAGGCTTGAGAGCTTGCGAGGAAACATTCCGAGCGTAAATTGAAAGTGAAGAGAGAGAGACCAAGTTTTAGAGTGGGATAAGTGAGATGAGATCAAGAGAGTTCAAGTGTTTTGAGAGTGTGGTTTGCAAGATGTATAGATTTGGGTATTTATAGGGGAGGTGGTGGTGTAGTTCATAACCATCATCTAACTACTTAGTTTGTGAAAAGCAACTGATTGTTATATTTGGTTGAGGGGTCTGTTGGTTTGGTAAGAGTGGAAAGTGATGGGTGAATGTTAAATGAGGTAAAGTTGAAAGATTTTTCATGCATGGGGATGAGAAATTTCCTTAAAGATGTAAAGCATGCGTCGACTTTCATTTTCATGCAAATCTCTTTTCTTGTTGACTTTAAAGGTGATGGCCTTATATTTATTTTGGAAAAAAATGTAGTTAATTTTAATGGGGTTGGGAGCCGACAAACACAAAGAAGAACAAGACAAGACAAGATGGGTAAGTTGACTTATGGAAAAAGTCTAGTACATGTATTCGCACATAAGTAATCGTGTATATGAATCTATGTATGAGTAGGTTATTATTATTTTGGAATCTTTATGACCAAATTAATTATACATACATACGTATTATAGGTATTTACTATCCGATGGTTTGATTTTTCTTTTGACAATTTGAGTACATACCATTAATTTATATATTACATATATCAATTTATACATATATATACATAGACGCGTATGAGTACATTTGCGTCAAAACTAGTTATGGCCATCGATATATATAATTATATCCACGTACACACATCAATATTAAATTTATGTTTATAGAGCTAATGTAATAATTTTATAGAATTGCATGATTTATCACCAACGCTCGTAACATACGGTTTTAATCGTGTGCAAAGCGGTAACAAATAAAGGTGACCAAATGCAAATCTATGCATTGGAACCGGCTATGCTAGACTTTAAGTGACCTAATTTACAAAAATTAAGTCTAATGCATATAATTAATATTGAGCCCATTTATTTGAGTGTACGAATATTGACCTGAGAAATTGACGGGTGTCACAAAGCTAAAGCAGAAGAAATCCACCAGGGTAATGCTGAATGTTTTGGTAACACTTCACCCAAGTCTGATAGCAATGAGGGATCGACCTCAAGGAGACAGTACAAAAAGCCCCTTTAGAAGCGATCATGTTTTAAGTCTCATCAGAAAGGTCATGTTGCTAGCATGTGCAATGCCAAGAAGAAGAAGAAGAAGAACACTACATCAACTGATGCAAAGAAAGGTGTGACTCTTGATGTGTCAGAAAGCAGGAAAGAGGTGAGTAACTCTGTGTTGATGCATAAGTGTGGCTATCGCTTTGGATTAATCAAGAAACGACGCTTAAAGTTGAAGATGTGAAAGTTTTGAAGGCCATTCGACCTGTCAGGGGGTCGAATGAACATCAGAGAAGGTCGAACGAAGTTTTTGTATGTATTATCTTGATAGTTCAAGCCCTGTAAGGGTCTAATGAAGGTGTCTATATATAGTTTTGTTTATTTTGCAAGTTTAGAACATCTGGTCATTTGTGTGTGTGAAGTGTGTGTTTTGTTGAGAGTGTCTAGAAGGTTCCAGAGTCTGTTTTTATTGTAATCTAAGTCATTGTAAGGTTACCATCTATTGATTATCAATGAAAATGTTTATTAAAATGGATTTTATCGCGTTTTGATCTGTTGGTTATCATTTTGCATGTGATCTAGGGTTTTCGCACCTAGATTACTCTACTTGTGTGAAAAAACTAGTTGATTTCTAACAATCCGATCCTTTACAAAGTGGTATCAGAGCTTTGCTCAATAACACAACTGCAAATTGATAGTTTTCAATCAGATCTTTCATCAAAAACATCAAAATTTTATCTTTTTTGCATGAACTTTGCATGCATATGGAGATTGATTGATTTCAACTTGTTTTTACGGATAAAATCAAAATTTCTTTTACAAAAGTTAATCTCCATCAAATCCGAATCAAGACCTGATTAATATCATTCAAATCCATCAACATTTGAAAAATTCAGATCAAATTGAGTGATTTTTAAAGAAAAATGGATTTTGAAATGGGCCAGGTCGAATCAATCAGGTTTGGGTCGAACCAATGTGATTTTTAGGTCGAACCAGTGTGATTTTTAGGTCAAACCGGTTGACTTTTTGGGTCGAACCAGTTGTTTCTTCTTCATTCAGAGTGAGTTGTGTTTTCATTCGAGCCTTTTGAGTTCATTCGACCTTACGTGAGGTCGAACCAACTTATTTCAGGGTCAAATCAAGTCTTTGTGTCTCAGTTTCTCATTTGAGTTCATTCTAGGGGGTCGAACCAACCTTGTTTGTTTCATTCGAACCCCCCGATCACTTGAGTTAGGTCGAACCAAAAACAGTTTTCCAAATTTTTCTAAGTGTTGTCATTCCATACATCATGAATAACATTTTGGGTTTTCCAATGACACCGAGACATGCTATGACACAACCACAGCAAGTACCAACGAATCCTTGGGCAGTTGCAACAGCAGAGAGAGGGAACACACAACCAACACAAATACGAAACCATTGGGACGTTTCTACACCATCACAACTTGTTGTTAAGCCTCTTCCACAACAAATGCCAGACTTTTGGGGAGAAGCAGCAGTTCAAAGCCAGACTACCAATGCCATCACAACCTTGGTGAATGATTTATCTTCGGGGAATGGAACTCGACCACCAAAGTTGTTAGATATGAATGAGTATTACTCATGGAAAAGAAAATTTAAGATTCATTTGGAAGGTATGGGATTAGATGGTGGAGAAGCGTGGTAGATGATAGAGAAGAGGTATGTTGCACCAACCATTGAGAACTCAACAACACCAATAGCACTTGGAGACTTATCTGATGATGAAAAGAAGCAATTGGCAGCAGAGAAGAAAGCATTCTCACAGCTATCTCAAGCTTCGAATTCAGATATTCTATATCAGTATGGAACATGCACTACTTCTAAAATGCTATGGGAACGAGAAGACTCGTAAATTGAGGATTGAAGAGTTAAAGAAGGAGTTTGATAACTTTAGTTATATTGGAAATGAAACCTTGAAGGAAATCACTCCCGGGTTCTTTCATTTGTTGACAGAGTTGTCAAATTATGAAGTTGTCTATCCAATGGCAGAAATTGCTGAGAAGTTTACTGATGCTTTACCACCATACTGAATCAGCATATTGAAGTGCTAAAAGAGAAAGATGCTTACCAGTATTGGACAATTAATGAGTTTGTTCAAAAGTTGGAAAATAAGGAGATGGAAATGAAGAGAAAAGAGAAGAGATCTCAGATTCCACAGAATCCGGAACTTTATTTTGCTACTTCTTCATCAACTTCCGTTCCTAGTGGAGGTGTGAGTGTTGCACCAGGACCACAAAATGCATTTGTTTCAAAAGTTGAGCCTCTCAGTGCAACAAATTATTTTGCAACACCATCCTACACACCACCTCAATCTACTTTTCAAGTTCCTAATTACTTTGGAACATCATCAGTAAACATGACACAGCAACAACCATCACAAGTTACACCAATTGTCAGTCAAGCCACATCAAACTCAAGTCCAATTGTGTTAGAAACTTCTAACATGAATAATGTGACGGTTGAAGTAGCACAACAACATGTTGCTTTAGTCTCAGCATTAGTTGCATCATACAATGGACTTGTGGCAAGTCAGATTGGGAATAACAATCTAACCAATGAAGATTATGCCCAAACTGATAAAGAAGAGATGGAATTGATTGACATTTAGTGGGTGTTTGCTAGTGTCATGAGAAGAGCTACAGAGTTTATTGAGAAAACGGGTAGAACGGATCTTGCCACTACACCAAACACTACATATGGTTTCAACAAAGCTAAGGTGTCTTGCTTCAATTGTGGAACCAAAGGACATTTTGGTAGATATTATACCCAACCCAAACAACAAGGAAACCGCAACCCATTTAACTCAAACTATCAAAACCGTCAATCACAAAATCAAGTCACGTTTCAAAACCAAAATAACAACTATCAAAACCAAAACAATTACCAAAACTGATAAAACACCTCACAGAATACCAACCAAAGACAAACATCCATAACCAACCAAAACCAAACAACACCAAACCAAATCAGAACCATTGTCCCAGTTTCTACACCGAACACTCAACAACAAAATGAGAGTCAAGCATTGAGGATTCAAAAGGATGAAGGTTTTGATTGAAATACAATGAATACAATGGTGAATGAGGAGCCAGTGATAGTTGAGAATGAAGAACAGAAGATTGTGATTAATGAGGAAAACGATGAAATTAGTTCTAAGAAGGTTGAGGAGCCAATGATTGAAGGAGCAATTCTAGACTCTTCTGATGAGCGTGTTTCTGTTTATTCTGACACTGAGAGCGAATCTGATTCTGAATCAAGTGTTAATTTGCTTGATGATGATGTGGAGCAACTTCTTGCTCAAGCAGATTTTCTTATGACTAAGAGATCTTGAATGGTTGATGATACTTTCTCGAAAGTTGACTACTCCGAATTCTTTGCAGGAAAGGAAGCTCAATTCGTATTGATGGCCATGACAGAAGCTTCTAAATCGGTAAGTTCTAACTCTACTTCTAATAATGAAAAATATTGTGGTACATGTGTTAGAATTGAAGGCGAGGTTAAGGACATAAAGTACCAACTTGAAAGTGCTAAAACCGCCATTGAGTCTTATCGCAAAAATGAAAGAGATGTTAATAAGCTGCTAGATAACTACAAGAAAGAAATTTCTGAATTAACAAAAACTTTGTCACAAAAACAAATTGCCATTAATAACTATATTAATGAAATTGAAGAAACAAAATTAGAAATGGCAAAAGTTAAATGTTTTTCAGAAAAGATAAACAAAAAGCTTGAAAGTTATCTAAATGTAGCTGATGTCTTAGACCACATTATTGAAGAACCTAGCCCTAATGTGAGTTACAAATCAGTACCTTCTCCGGTGTTATCTTAGAATCACAATTTATATTCTGTGACACCGGAAAGTTCTGTTAAATCTGGATCTACATCAGAAAATGAATCAAACACTTCCAGTGTTGGTGATCCAAATTTTGATGTAAGACCGACTTTAGGAGTAAATGATGAGGGCGTGGTTGCAGTAACTGATGATTCTGTCTCTAAGGATGAGGTACCTAAAAAGAATGTTGATATTCCACCGGAAAATCACATTAGGACTAATGAGTCATACTCAAAGGTACAACATCCTCCGAAGGTTGAAAAGAATCAGTCAGTGAAGAAAAATGTGAAAGATGATTGTAGTGATAAACCTGTGAAAGTATTTTATCAGATGGAAGGATCTGATAAAATAATTTCAAATTAAGAATATCCAATATAGTTCGCTAACTATTTTAAAATCGATAAAATTTGGCAAGAAAGTACAATATGGTTTCCAAAATCTGAAAGGACAAATGATATGCCACCAGCGTTAATAAAGCGACTGTATGGTGATAGCTCTAAAACATCAAAGGTTCATGTTACACAATTTGTGAAACCAAAAGAAAAAGTAAATGGATTTGTTGAACTGACTTATTCACTAGAGCCCGCTCCTGAGAATTTGAGGCAACAGTGTTATAACAATCAATATCCGGTCAACACATTTACTAGATCTGATGAAGAAAACTCGTTTGAAGAGTATAGAGCCTGTTTTAAGTGTGGAGAGAGAGGGCATTTACTTGCTCACTGTCCATACGTAAGACGAAAGAGGCTAGAAGTTCAAAATAGGCAAAATCATAGGAATCCGAATGTTGGTTTTACACAAAAATCGTTTTATCCTCAAAAGCAATCTTATGACAAACCGAATTGTTATCAAAGAGGAAACCGACCGGTTGTTTACGAAAATCGAAATCGGAATGCTATGAACAATGGAATGAAGAGACCTATGGTGAATCCGAGTTTTGTGAAACAAATGGTTTATTCTAAACCTTATGTTAATTCATAGGTTGGGCCTTCGTCCGTTAAATCGGACAAGGTTTCTAGGAATGTTCCACCTAAGATTGTTTCTAAGAATTCTAAGAATGTTCAACCAAAATTTCAAACTCAGGTTAGAATTTTAAAACGATCGGAACAATCTTGCACACCAAAAGGATCTTCAGGTGCCTCAAGTTCAACTTCTCAACCGGCAAAAGAAGTTCCGAAAGCTAAAGTTTTAGAGAAACTGGTTGTTGATAAGAAAAATGTTGAAAAGAAGGAATCTTTGAATGTCTCATTTACTGATACTCAAAGAACCAAGACCAACAATGCTTGGGTACCTCGTAAAAACTAATCATTTTTGTGAGTGGTGCAGAGAGTTCCAGCTGCCCTGTTAGCAGTCTCTGGATTGTTGACAGTGGAGCTTCCGGGCACATGACGGGAGATATGTCACTCCTTTTTGATATAAAGAATATAAATGGAAGGTATGTCGCGTTTGCTGGAAACAAAGGTAGATACATTACTATTGAGGGAAGTGTTAGTAATGAGATTGTGAGTTTCGAGAAGATTTCTTACGTGAAGCAGATTGATAACAATTTATTATGTGTATCTTAGATATGTTACAAGAAGTTTTATGTGCATTTTGATGATAAGTCTTGCTACATTTTGAAGCCCGGATTTGTTATACCTAAGGAGTGGATCATGCTTAAAGCTCCGAGAGTTAACAATTTGTACGTTCTTGACATGAGCAAAGCAACCACAACTCAAGGTCAAGTTACATGTTTTCTGTTGAAGGCTACCAAGAAAGAATCTATTATGTGGCATCGACGGATGGGGCATATTCACCTAAGAAAAATGAATTTTCAATGTACTTGGTCTTTGCAAGAACCGCATGATTTTTCAAAAAAAACTTCTTTCTTTTCTGATACGAATTATTACAAGGCCCAATTTATTCAACAATTGGATTATTGGAGTTATCATGTGATTAGCCTAGGATTTATCTTTTTAACCGTAGGTATTCTTTTAGGAGCAGTATGGGCAATGAAGCATGGGGATCATATTGGAGTTGGGATCCAAAGGAAACTTGGGCCTTTATTACTTGGATCGGATTCGCATTTTATTTGCACACTCGAACAAAGAAAAAATTGCAGGCAGAAAATTCCGCAATTGTGGCGACTCTAGGCTTTCTTATAATTTGGATATGCTATTTCGGGGTCAATTTATTAGGAATAGGGTTACATAGTTATGGTTCATTTACGTTAACCTATAGTTAAATTCAAGAAAAGTTCTTAAGAATACAAACAGAATGCAATACGATGTATATAAAACATCTTTTCTCAACCGGCGAGAACCGTGTGAATCAAGTACTATAGTGATTCACGCGGTTCTCGCAAAGACCAAGTACATTGGGTAATATTGAAAATTCATATGTTCTTTTGACTATATTTTGTAAATGAATTTTCAATGTACTTGGTGAAAAATTGGCTAGTTGAGGGCTTGAATGTTAAAGACTTTCATTTGAATGATAAGTGTGTGAGTTGTAAAAAGGGAAAACAAAACAAACGTTCCCACAAACCCAATAAAGTAATCTATCTAAACATTCCACTTGAACGTCTTCATATGGACCTATTCGGACCAATGAAACGTAAGAGTATTAATGGAGATCTTTACTGTCTTGTGGTGACTGACGGCTATTCAAGATTCTCGTGGGTGATGTGCATGCAACACAAAAGCAAAACGTTCAACAATCTGAAAGTTCTGTTTGCCCAGTTGGAAAACATTTATGGTTTGAAGATAAAGCGAATCAGAAGTGATAACGGGACGGAGTTCAAGAATTCTAAGATGGATGCATTATGTGAAGAAAAAGGAATTCATCGTGAATATAGTGCACCATACACTCCTCAACAGAACGGTGTTGCAAAACGCAAGAACAAGAAATGGGCCCGATTGGATGTTTGGCTACAAAGAACTCTTTGAGTCATTCAGTCTAGAAATCTCGGTTGAAGAGGCTGTTTTACGACTATACTACGAGTGTGAGAATGCAGTGACTTCACCGTTAGTGCATCCGATCATCATAACTCCCACTATAGCTTCTAATTATGCCAATGCTCCTGTGATAGAAGAAGAAATTTATCAAGAAGCTTCTAAAACGTTTGATTCGTCTGAGTCGAAAGATGAGGATGAAGTTTTCAGTGAAGCTATCTTAGATGATGCTACAGTGTCACCTCCAGTGAACTCAAATCCACATATTCCATCTTCATCGAATACGAGTAATGATCTGGAGACAGTAGGAAATGTGAATGTTCCAGCGGTGATTCCAATACCTGAACATCCGGAATCTCGGATTCATCGGATTCATCTGTTAGAACAAGTCATTGGAGATCCTGGTAGCAGTGTGATGAAACGAGGACAACTAAGGCGTGCATCATTAACAGAGAACATTGGAGCCCTTGCCCTATATACTCCGATTCAAAAGTCAGGTGATCAAAATGATTGGTCTTTTGCTTGTTATGTTTCGTAGGTTGAGCCGCGGACGTACAACGATGCTTTACAAGACGAATCTTGGGTGGAAGCAATGCAGCAAGAACTTCAACAATTTCAGAAACTCGGAGTCTGGATGTTGACTGACTTACCACCAGACAGAAAGAAGATTGGTACCAGATGGGTATTCAAATGCAAGAAACATGATAGAGGGGTTATCATCAGAAACAAAGCTCGATTGGTGGTTCAAGGTTTTAGTCAACAAGAGGGGATTGACTACAACGAAGTCTATGCACCGGTTGCATGCATTGAAGCTATTAGAATATTTCTTGCGTATGCATCTTACATGAAATTCAAGGTGTATCAGATGGATGTTAAAGGTGCTTTTCTCTACGGTGTGGTGAAAGAGGAAGTGTATGTCAGCCAACCACCGGGTTTCGAGGATCCTATCCACCAGGATAAGGTCTACAAGCTGAACAAAGAGTTGTATGGCTTGCACCAAGCTCGAGGCAATGGTACGAGGAGCTGAGAACATATCTTCTTTCTAAAGGATTCAAAAGAGGTTTAGTTGAATGTACCTTGTTCACGAAACGAACAGAGGGTGACTTGCTTCTTGTGAAAATTTATGTTGATGACATTATATTTGGTTCCACTAATGAACTTTTGTGTAGGGAATTTGAAAAACTTATGCAGGGGAAGTTCGAGATGAGCGCTGTGGGAGAGATGCAGTTCTTTTTAGGATTGCAGGTTGATCAATTGCCGTCAGGAATCTTCATTCACCAGACGAAATACGTTTCCGATGTCTTGAGCCAATTCCAGATGGAGGATTCAAAACCAATTGATACTCCCATACAACCCAATCACGGGATTGGAGTTGATGCTAAGGGGAAGCTTACCGATCCGTTTACATATAGTGCCATTGTCGGAACTCTTATGTACTTAACTGCATCCCGCCCGGATATAATGTTCGCCACATGTCTTTGTGCACGATTTCAGTCGAAGCCGAAACAAAGTCACCTAGCTGTAGTTCAACGAATCCTTCGTTATCTGAAGGATACTCCATCACGTGGGTTATGGTATCCTAAGGATGATAACTTTGACTTTATTTCCTTTATTGATGTAGATTATGCAGGTTGCTATATTGACGCTAAATCCACAACGGCTGGATGTCAATTTCTAGGGAGCAGGCTCGTGACCTGGCAATGCAAGAAGCAGACGTCAGTTGCTCTGTCTACATGCGAAGCAGAATACGTGGCAACCTCGAGTTGATGTTCACAAGTGCTTTGGATACAACAGCAGATGCGCGACTACGGTTTGCAATTTCTTAGAACCCCCATTCATTGCGATAATGAAGCAGCCATTGCACCTCACTAAAGACACCGTCAATCATTCAAAGGCTAAGCATATCCAAGTTCGGTATCACTTTATTCGGGATTGCTATGCTAAAGGATTGATTGACATTGTCAAAATCCACACTGATTACCAAAGAGCCGATTTGTTTACCAAAGCTTTTTATAAATCACGTTTTGAGTTCTTATTAAGAGCTAATGGTATAACAGAAAAGCAAGACTAGACTCCTCATCAGGTTATCAAATTTTTTATTTTGTTTTAGTTTTTTTCAAAAATCAAAAATCCAAAAATATGTTTTTAATTTTAGGGGGAGCTTTAATTTTCAAAAAAACCAAAAACATTTAAAATTTTGAGAGTCCATAAAAATTAGAAAAACCCAAAATGATTTTCCAGGAGAAAAAGAGGAGATGATAGTACATCAATGAGGATCTGGCACATGCTAAAAGATTTGTAATTTTTAAATAAGGCGTGTGATGATTTTGTGTGATGTGCTGGTAGGCTTCGTAGACTTATTATTGCGTGCCTTAGTTAGTAATACAAACATAACGAACTACTCGCTAGTGGATGAACACCTCATGGGCATATGGTCTTAGTACCGTAATTTCGTTTGATAGGGTTGCCAAAATCGGAGGTTTCGGGTCGTTATGCTAATTGTTATCCAGGGTATCTTGACTGATCTTTTATCGTATTGATTTACAGACGTTGATTCAGTCAAGATATTTGCAAAAAGAGCTTATATGCCGAAACCTAAAAGTTACCGAATTGAGGAACTTCATGTATTATAATGATCACAGGTCATTTAATGCATCGTATCAAATCTATGATGAAAATCATAATTCATATCAGCCTCAACCTGGTACGTGTGCACATGTTACTTTGTAGCATTGATTTGCTGACCTGTACACCTCTGTGCTTCATATCTTGTATATAACGGATAACAATGGCATAATCACGCGTTACGACGAAGCTTTGTGCAAATTCCTTGATACGGGAGTATGTCGTGTTTGTGGGAACCATAAGCTTGTTAGTTTTAATACACTTAATGTGTATCATTTTAAAGCCCTACATAACGGTCTGCATGTGAGGTTATGTGGATCACAATCCCAGCAATTGTCGAATCACACATTGTCTTTAAAGATAATATATTGAAGATCAACGGTGTGATTAGATTTCTCATAAAGTGATATGATCCTCTTACCAGAAATCACAAAATGATTACTGCTTTCAGTTTTTAGTGGCTGAACACCTCATGGGCATATGGTCTTAGTACCGTAATTTTATTTGATAGGGTTGCCAAAATCTGAGGTTTTGGGTCGTTATGTTAATTGTTATCCGGGGTATCTTGACTGATCTTTTGTCGTATTAATTTACGGACATAGATTCAGTCAAGATATTTGCAAAAAGATCTTATATGCCGAAACCTAAAAGTTACCGAATTGAGGAACTTCATGTATAATAATGATCACAGATCATTTAATGCATCGTATCAAATCTATGATGAAAATCATAATTGATATCAGCCTCAACCTTGTACGTGTGCACATGTTACTTTGTAGCATTTATTTGCTGACATGTACACCTCTGTGCTTCGTATCTTGTAAATAACGGATAACAATGGCATAAACACGCGTTACGACGAAGCTTTGTGCAAATTCCTTGATACGGGAGTATGTCGTGTGTGTGGGAACCATAAGCTTGTTAGTTTTAATACACTTAATGCGTATCATTTTAAAGCACTACATAACGGTCTGCATGTGATGTTATGTGGATCACAATACCAGCAATTGCCGAATCACACATTGTCTTTAATGATAATATATTGAAGATCAACGGTGTGATTAGATTTCTCATAAACTGATATGATCCTCTTACCGAAAATCACAAAATGTTTACTGCTTTCAGTTTTTAAGTTTTTTCATTCATACAAAAACTCAGAAAACACACCAAAAATTCTTTTTTGTTTTAGCATAAATTTCAGAAAATCCAAAGTTTTTACATTTCGATGTCATTTTCGATAACCGATGTTCGATGATAGTCATTTTCTGATTTTTGATGAACCAATCTGAGTTTTGTATCATTTAAATGGTTTAAAATGACAAAATGGGATTCGAATCGGACATTTGGTAAAATTACAATTTTTCATGTTTTCTATTCGACCTTTCGTTAGGTCGAATGAGTTTCTGATGGTTGATTTGAACCTTAGTAAGTGGTCGAATGGGAGTGTTTGTTTTAAAAAATTTCATTCGAATCATCTCATTTTCATTTGGACCTTTCAATAGGTCGAATGAACATGATATTTTCTCATTCGAACCCTGAAAGGGTCGAATGAGCCAACTCTATATAAATATTTCTCCTCATTCGAACTCCACACAAAATTTTTCATAAATTTCAATCTTACACCCAATTTGTTGCGCTTGGTTTTTACACCTTATTGTCTCGTTCCTTGTTTCATTCTGATCATTTCTAGACCAATTTTAAAGGTAATGAACAACAGAAAAGATCAAAATCATTGTTTGAAGGCTACGGACCCTAGATCTTTGATTTGCGGACATTAACTATTTGTTAACCTAAATTGAACATCACTTAACCATTATCGATGGTTTTAGGGGGAGAAGATCACAAAATCCAGATTTTAAACACATTAACTTGGATAATTGATTGTTTAAACCCTAGATTTTAGGGAAAACCATCAATAATTGAATAATTGATAAAATTGAATGTTAATAGGTGTTAGTCGATCACTTTAGGATGTATTAGAATCAAAAGGTGATGTTAAAACGGATTAAACAACAATGTGATGTTAAATCAAAGGGTCGAATGGACAGTTTTTAATGTTCATTCGATACAATTCAAACTCATTCAAACCCCCGAAAGGTCAAATGAAGATGAATTTTGACCATTTTTCAAGTTTTGTCCGAATTAACGTATTTTTATGTTTGTTTGTTTCTTTTTGCAGATTAAAATGACCGAACAACCACAACCAGAGGTAAAAGAGTAGGAAGAACCAAAAGAGCTGAATTTCGAAGAAAAACATAACTGTTGTACGTATGTTGGACCAGTCGGGAAATATGAAGAATTCTCCGGGATTATAGAATTTCTGAAGAGATCAAGAGTGGTGTACGCTATTGCTCAGCCAATGACAATATACAAAGACCACCAAGTTGATATTTGGGAGAAAGTTGGGATTACATTTTGGGAGAACAAGACATCCATTCAAAGCAGAATACAAGGTCAAATAGTGTTAGTTAGTAAACAAGACATCAGATAAGCGTTGCAGCTAGAAGATTCTCCGGGAGACCCAATAGAGTTGTCATGGACCGAACAACGCAAATGTTTTCTCAGGATGAAGTATAACGGTCCAATTACTGATTGTCTATTGCAAAAGGCGAAGCTATATCCTCAATACAAGTATTTACTTCATGTGATACTACTTGTTTTCGGACCAGTAAGTGGAGGCTATGATGTGCTGAGGAAGACTTTATGTTCTTTGGTGGTTGCTCTTATACTAAACAAGCCGTTTAATGTGTCAGAAATGATTTTCCATCATATGATTGAGGTGTTACAAGGATTGAAGGGTGATAAATTCTTGATGTATCCCAGATTTCTGCAAATGATATTTGATAATAAGTACAAAGACTTGAAGAAAGATCCATTGCAGATAATCAATCAAGTTCACATGAATTAGACTACGTTAAACAGGATGAAGACGTATAAGGGATTGACTGATGCAGAAAAGCCACCTCACAAGCGTTTATTTGAACATTTAAGTTTTGTTGCTTACAATGATCAAGGAAAAGATAAGGTGAGGCATGCAGAAAGCAATTATGATTCTGATAGTCCTTTATGCCCAGTTGATAAGAGTGCTAAAAGGAAAAGACAAGTTATAAACAAAGGTGCAATATCAGGAAAAGGTAAACAAGTGGTGACTGAGAAAGAAACAAAGTCCAAGAAAGTGTTTAAAACAAAATGAAAGACAAAGACGATGTTAGTGGATGAAGATTCAAAAGAAACAGAAGAAGATGAAGAGTGGGACTCTCAAACAGAAACTGTGAAGGATGCTAATCCCAAGGTCATTGAGATTAGTACTCCTGAAGCACTTGAGAAGATATATGAGGGGCAGAGGAATAAGAAAGTGACAGAAGAGAATGAGGAACTTATTCTAAACCTGGATGAAGATGTACAAGGTTCTCCAGTTCCTGAAGCTAAAGTTATGCGTGGTAGAAAGAAATCTATGTCAAAGAAAAAAGCTCCAAGAAAGAAGAGAAACAGAGAGATAAATTTGTTGATTCAAGGAAAGAAAGTTCCATCAACAGAAAGCTCTAAAGCAACATCACCAGCAACAGCTCCAATAAACAAGAAGAAGAAAGTAGTTGAAAAAGTTGTTAATACAGATTCTGCATCTCAACTGAATCTTGAAAACATTTCTGTGACTTTGAAAAATGTTTTAGAGGAATTGCAGAAAAAGGGTGATAAACCCAGAGCTGAATCAAGTTCTACTCCACGAGTTATAGTTTCAGATGATGTGATGGAAGCTGTTAACCGACAGATTGCAAATGTCATGGAAGCTTTCAATCAGCAACAATCAGAGATTAGACAGATGAAAGAGAATGAGTCTGATATGCTAAAGATTGTGTTATCTTCCAAGGATCGTCAAGATAAGTTAGAAGAAAAGATTAAAGCACTTGAAAGTGAGAATAGGCAGCTGAAGACGCCTGGAACGAGAAACAAAAACAAAATCAAGCTGATTGAAGAAGAGAATAAGGAAATGAGGAAGTTGATTGATAAACTGTACTCTGAAGCACCACAGTTGAAGCGAACAGAGGAGGAAGAGGAAGATAAAGAAGATGAACAGGTTGATTATGATAGTTCTGACGAAGGTTGAGAAGATGATGATGAGGATGATAGTTCTGATGATGATGATGACGATGATAATGCAGGAGGTAAAGGTACTAACAAAGACAAAGAATCAAGTTCAAAAGATTCTAATGATGGTGATGATGATGCAGACCAGTTTAGTTTCAAGAAGAGAGAATCTGATAAAGGCAGCAAAGGAGAATCTAGCTCTAAGAAGAAGTCAGGAGAAACTGTTGATGAAGATCAAAGTATTTACTAGACTGATAAGATTCAATGCCTTATCAGATGATGATAAAAGATTGTATAAGCAGATGCTTGAAAGAAACTACTGGACGATTGAATTAACTAGAAGATTTCCTGAAATATTTGAAGGTGATGATATGAAATACTTGATTGAATATCAAGATCCTGATCTAGAGGAAGTGGAAATATCTGTAGAAATGACAATGGAAATTTTAGAAGGTCTTGCTAAGCAGGTCGGGAAGTCACTAGAATAGATCATTAAGGAAAAAGTGATTCCTGATGTTCCAGTTAAAGAAGCAGAAAAACATTCAAATGATCAAGATGCTCCATTCTTTGAAGAAGTTGAGATTAAAGACATTTCTCACGAAGAGTATCTTGAGTACTATCCGATGAAGAAGAATGTTGTAATTCTTCAAATTAATGAACAAACACTGAATGAGGCTGAAAAATTACTAGAATTGAAAGGCAAAAAGATTATTGATGAAGCGTTTGGAAAGGAAGCTAAAAAGAAACAAACTTTCAAATAATATGATGAATTGAATGAGTTGTTAAAGAAGTTGAAAGAGAAAGAAGCTAACAGACCTGTTGCAGAAGTACAAGGAGCTTTCTACAAATATCACAATCAAGTCTTCAAAGGAAGAGCATTGGGTTGGAAATACTTTTCGCAGTTACGGCGTATTGGTGTGAAATGGGAGAAGGGAATTTTGTACTTTTACAGATCTCATGATATTAAAACATTACCGTACTGGGCTGTGAGAGATATTTGTAGACATACAATGACTGGTACTTCTGTGAACAACACGGCTGTCGGATGGTTTGCAGATAAGATGACATGGGAAAGTCAGACGAATTGGGACTTGTTTAGGCCTCAATACCCTAAACGGGTTGTATACAAAGAGATTGATCCCAAAACATGACTGAAGAAGGTTACACTGAAGTATAAACCTCCTGTGTGATGAAGAGAATACCGTTGATGCCGATACAGCAAAATTTCAGCAAAGACTTTGCTTTTTGGTACTATGACTGGAAAACCGCTGAAGCTGTGATCATGCTACATGATAAGAATCCAAAGTTGATGTGTAAGAAAATATGTCTGTTTGATCCAATGTGGATGATCAATTGCTCAGCTGAAGATATCAACACGTTGTATTTCAATCTGATTCAATTTGACGTTGAAGATTTAGAGCAGGCGTGGAGATTTTATAGGGTCGTATGTTTTTGTTTTTCAAGAGATGTTAATGCTGGTTGTGACTACAACAAGTTGCTTGGAATGTTTGTGAAAGTTAACGAAGTTTCAAAGGAAAATTTGCTCAAGAAGAAAGCCGAACCAGAAATGAGCGCAAAACAAAGAAAATCGTAGAAGATCAAGCTAATCAACAAGACGTTAGAGTATCAAGAACAACAATCCAAGCAATAGGCTAGGGGGAGTTTGTTGATGCATAAGTGTGGCTATCACTTTGGAATAATCAAGAAACGGCATTTAAAGTTGAAGATGTGAAAGTTTTGAAGGCCATTTGACCTGTCGGGAGGTCGAATGAACATCAGAGAAGGTCGAACGAAGTTTTTGTATGTATTATCTTGTTAGTTCTAGCCCTGTAACGGTCGAACGAGTCCGTTCGACCTCTGCAAGGGTCGAATGAAGGTTTCTATATGTAGTTTTTTTTTGTTTTGCAGGTTTAGAACATCTGGTCATTTGTGTGTGTGAAGTGTGTATTTTGTTGAGAGTGTCTAGAAGGTTCCAGACTCAGTTTTCATTGTAATCTAAGTCATTGTAAGGTTAACATCTATTGATTATCAATGAAAATGTTTATTAAAATGGATATTATCGTGTTCTGATCTGTTGATTATCATTTTGCATGTGATCTAGGGTTTCCGCACCTAGATTACTCTACTTGTGTGATAAACTAGTTGATTTCTAACAATCCGATCCTTTACACTCTGCAAAGAAAACTTTACAGAGATAATTAGAGAAAGAATCTGATAGTGGGTCTAGGGATCCCGACAAACGACCAGTTAGTAAAAATTTGAGAAGCCTGCGTTTATCCCTTGACAGGTAAGTGTTGGCCAGGAAAGCACCTCTGGTGTTGTACCTTCTAAGCAGGCACCATCTGGTAATGCCAACAAATACTAACCACCACATAGACAACAGCGTCACCAAAGTCCACATGGTGACAAATCTAATTATGTAACTAATCAAAATAATCGAAATGGTTATCGGGATATACCTTATTCAAATAACCAAAATTTTTCAATAAATAATTACAATCAGGGATACTCCAACAGAGGGAGTTATCCTCATAATTACTATAACGGGCCACTGAATCAGAGAGGACATTACAATCGGCAGAATCAAAGGCCCTACAGGTATTATGACCAAATGAACAGAAACAGCCAACAAAGATCCAGGACTCTAGTGGGGAGTGATGGATACTGGAGGGAGTTCATTGTAGTCGATGAAGTTGGACGAC
Source organism: Ambrosia artemisiifolia (assembly GCA_032199755.1). Lineage (NCBI taxonomy): Eukaryota > Viridiplantae > Streptophyta > Magnoliopsida > Asterales > Asteraceae > Ambrosia > Ambrosia artemisiifolia. Next base: position 29,874,150 of record CM063523.1, on the reverse strand, counting down.
CCAAGACTTTCAAAGCTTGGGTCCCCTACTCTAACTAATTCTCTTTGTGAATGTAGGAGTTGCTGAGGAGGGTTATCAACTGGTGGTATGTTAATAACGGCTTCTCCAGGCATATGACAGGGGAGTTAAGATTGTTGATTGAATTTATGAAATGTGATGGATGTTATGTGAACTTTGCTGGCGCCAAAGGCGGTCACATCTAAGTAAAGGGGAAGGTCACTAATGGCAAGATCACCCTAGAAAGGGTGAACTATGTTGAGGACCTTAAACACAATCTCATGAGTGTCTCTCAAATTTGCAACAAGGGCATTCGGTTCACTTCAACAAGACTGAAGCTTTATTGTTGAAACTAGGGGTGGTAATTTCAAAAGAGTGGATAATAATGAGGGCTCCAAGAAGAAACGACATGTTATATCATGGACATGAGTATTCCTGAAGATTCTTTAAAGAAGACCACATGCCTATTATCCAGACATCTGCATCAGAATCACTACTTTGGCATAGGAAGATGGGACACATCCATTTCAGGAAGCTGAACTACATTGTCAATCATGGTTTGGTTACGGTTATTCCATTGAAAAGTTTTGGGATTGAGGACAAATGTGTTCCTTGTAAAATGGGAAAGCAACCCAAGAAGCATCATCCCCAAAAGCAGTAAATTCCATCTATGCTCCTTTCGAACTACTACACATTGATCTCTGTAGTCCAGTGAACGTTCAAAGCATTGGTGGAAAATATTATTGCCTTGTGATTACTGATGCTTTTCTAGATTCTTGTGGGTGTTTTTCTTAGGTATGAAGGATGAAACTACTGAAATCTTGACGAATTTCATAATTCAAGTAGAGAATCTATTCAACACCACATTGAACAACATGTTTTCAATCTTTGCATTCGCAAAGGAATTGAACATTAATTCAGTGCTCCCTATGAGCCTCAACAGAACGGAGTCGCGAAGAGGAAAAATAGGACTTTGATTGAATCTGCTCCGACCATGCTGACTGATTCTAAACTTCCCGTCCACTTTTGGGGGGAGGCTGTGAACACAGCATGTTATGTCTTGAATAGGGTTTTGACTGTTAAGAAACACAATAAAACGTGTTATGAACTCTTAAACGGTCGAAAACCCAATATCAAAGATTTTGAGTCATTTGGGATGCCCTGCACTATCCTGAAAAATAAAAACCAACCAAAATTTTGTGAGGTGGCAGACGAAGGATTCTTCCTTGGTTATGTTCTCGGTTCACCAAACAAACGTGTTTTTAATAAATCAAAGGGTGTAGGTGAAATTGCTTTTAGTATTGAAATAACAAGTTACTCACCACCGGATAGTGCACAGGAACCAAGTTGGATGTTCGATTATGATTCTGTTTTCAAGTCCTTTAATCATACCTTTAATGCAGATCCGCCCGTAGAAGAACCAGTGATTATTGATGAGGATGATGACGTCTTTGTTTCACCTCGTTCAATAGTCCCAATCTCTACAGAAAAGGACAAGATAGATGCGTATAAGAACTCTTCGGGAAACCACCAGTCTTCATCCACAGAAGGAGTTACTGAAACTGAAGAAGAACCTTTCACGTATCCATTCGGGGAAGACTCTACTGATGAGGAAGTAACTGCAAGAGAAATTGGCTCCAATCTAGATGAAGAGTTGCCGGTTGACAATGTGATTTCAACACGCACAAATAAAGATCATCCGGTTGACTACATACTGGGGGATCCTAATGCGGGTATTCAGACTAGGAGAAGTTTTGCGACTGCCAACTGCATGTACGCAAAAATCAGAGACTCGGGGATTGTGAACAGATGCTTGAAGTGCTTTATCTCACAAAATGAACCGAAGACTTATCAAATGGCTCTTCGTGACAATTCATGGGTAGAAGCAATGTAGGAAGAGTTCGCTCAATTTAGGAAGCTCAAGGTTTGGGAGTTGGTCGATCTCCCTCGAGGTGCACAGGAAATTGGCACCAAATGGGTTTTTTGGAACAAGAAAGACGACAATGGTGTAGTGGTAAGGAATAAGGCTCGACTTATGGTAAAGGAGTTTAATCAACATGAAGGGATAGACTTCAATGAAGTGTTTGCATCAGTTTCAAGGCTAGAGGCAATTCGTCTATTTCTAGCTTTTGCGTCTCATAAGGGCTTTAAAGTGTATCAGTTAGACATTAAAAGCGCCTTTCTGTATGGTAAAGTTCAAGAGCTGGTGTTTGTCTCATAACAACCGGGATTCACTGATATAGAATATCCAGATCGGGTCTACAAACTTGATAAGGCTCTTTATGGACTTCATCCGGCACCAGGCCTGGTATGAGACAGTATCTTCTTACCTCTTGAACAATGTCTTTGAGAGAGGAAAGATAGATACTACACTATTCATTCGAAGAAAGGAGAAGACTTTCTGCTGGTTCAGGTGTACGTGGATGACATCATCTTCGGATCATCTAATGAAGACTTATGCAAGGAATTTGAGCAGGTCATGAACAAAAAGTTCGAGATGAGCGCAATGTGGGAGTTGAAGTTCTTTCTTGGTCTGCAAGTGGATCAGAAGGAAGATGGAATGTTCATCCATCAAACTAAGTATGCGCATGACATCCTGACTCATTTCAAGATGAATGACTGCACAACTTACCATACTCCTCTACCAGTGAATCACGGCCTCGGTCCAGATACAGAAAGTGACAAGCATGTCGACCCAACAGAATACAGGACAATGATTGGTTCACTTATGTATTTAACTGCTTCTAGAACTGCATTATGATTCCAGTTTGTCTTTGTGCCAAGTTTCAGGCTGATCCAAAGGAGTCATATATGATTGCGGTAAAACGGATAATGAGATATCTAAAGGGAAAACCCAAATTAGGTCTTTCGTATCCATCAAATGGTGGATTAGATCTCGTATCCTACACCGACTCGGACTACGGAGGATGCACCTAGAACAGGAAGTCAATGACTGGTGGCTGTCAACTACTTGGGGGGAGATTAGTATCCTGGCAATGCAAGAAGCAAACTTTTATAGCGGTATCCTCGTGCGAGGCTGAATATGTTGCAGCTGGTAGTTGTTGTTCACAGGTTTTGTGGATACATCAACAAATGCGGGATTACGGTTTGACTTTTATAGATACTCCCATAATGATTGACAATGAAGCCGCCATATTCATAACTGAAAACCCAACCAACTTTTCTAAAACTAAACATATTTATATCAGACATCACTTTATAAGGGATTGTTATGAAAAGAAAATGGTGCATTTCGCAAAAGTTGACACAAAAGAGATTTACCAAACCTTTACACCAAGGCATTTAACAGGGCTCGTTTTGATCTGTTGGTGCAACTGAATGTGATGAGGAATCCTGAATGATTTTACGTTTCCCATAAGTTACTGAAGTAATTTTGTAATGTTTAGTGTACTATTTTTATTAGTAAAATAACAAGTTGTCGTTGTGTAAAAGAGAGGATATGATAGTAGATCAGTTGCTTGACCGTCGCACTTAAAATAGAACAGAGAACTTAAACTGCCAAGTGCGACTGCAGTTCCATCATGTGATATAGCAGTAGGCAAACTTACAACGCGTACTCAGCCTATAATTATAATAATAGTAAGAAACTGGATTGTGGTACATGTTGGGCACATAACATCGGCGTACGATTTTATGATCTTAATTCTTGTGTTGATAGATTTCCAAAATCGGATGTTTCGGGTCTTTATATTGCTGACCTATCTGAGGGTAACTTGGCTGTCCTTCTGCTGCATCCAGATATATGTTGACCTAGGCATAGCCAGGATATCTTGAAAATAGCAAAATCCAAAAAAAAAAAATGCCAAATCCCTCTATGATGAAAGGCTATCTCAAAAAGCCCCAAAGCTAAAAGTCGTACCAAATGGTATTTGTCCTAACCCTGGTTGAAAACACGCCGATCACTTTGTTGTATCCAGAAATATGCTGACATGTACACCCGTGTGTCTCGTACCTTGTAAATTATATGAATAACAACAATATACTCACCTGTTACGATGAAGTTTTGTGCATACCTTGATCACGGGGGTATGTCATGTTATGTGACACGCAGTTCCTACAGTCAAAAGCTCATAAATCGCAACCAGATACGTGAGGCTTTGTAAACATTAGTGTAAGTTTGTTTAAATTGATCAATATACTGGTAATCACCTTGGACTGTGACTGTGCTTTTAATAATTTACCTTCCATTATTCTAACACGTGAGTTTAGTCTTGTTCTAGCTGATATGATCCTTTCACCGGTGACATCTCATCAAAAATAGAGTGTTTACTTTTGAATTTTCACTTTATTTTATTTTATTTTCACTTTCTTAGTGTTTTTATTTCTTTTATTTATTTATAAAACATTCAAAAATGACAAAAATATTTTCTATTTTTCCACTTCAAGTCTTAATGCACGGGAAACGGTCATTTAAGGATATACTCGTACTATTCAGAGACACATCTGGTCTTCGTTTGTCAAATGGGTATTTAAAGTCCAGTCATAAAGTCAAATTTCTCAAAATCTTTCATCACCCACCTGCACCATTCGCGAAGGTAACCTAACCAAACTGAACCAAAACCCTTGTTTGTGTTCAATCTAACTCCTATAACAAGTATGAACCCTTCTTTTGGGCATAGAATGTTGATCTAAATATGATTCCGTGTCTAACCATGTCTGATTTGTGTGATTTCATCCGTAAATAGGGAGTTCTCGGGTGGGCTTTAGGGCTCGGGTTTTAACGTGTTTAATAAACTATGAAACAACGTTTGAAACCTAAAACAAACCATAGAATCATCTTAGTCTAACCTCTTAGCACTTTTTATGCTGATCGGAATGTTTTAACTCGGCAAAATTTTCTGACCTTGTTGCACCTATATTCGACAGGGGAAGTTAGACAACAACGAACATGACTGGTCAACAAAGATGACTAGTCAAACGAAGATGACCAGTCAAACGAAGATGTTCCATCTTCGTTGTTGGTCATCTTCGCTCACAATCATCTTCGTGGTCAGTCATATTCGTTGTACACGGTCCCATTTGACTGTTCCATCTTCGTTTATCTGGTCTGGTTACGGGACTTAACTGGCCTGTCATCAGACCTTAGCCTGTTTTATTTTGGTGTGTTACTAATGTTAAAATGTTGAGTGCAGAACATGGCCGAAGAAAAAGTATACAAATGACACTACCAACAACATCTATACAAAAACAATACTTTACAAACAAAAAGTATACAAATGCTTCCTCCAAGTCTTCAATATCAAAATTCATCCTTTTAGTTTCTTTTAGAGGTCGTACAAACACATCCAAAGCTCCACACCAAATGACACTACCAAAAACATGTATACAAAAAATATAATTAAAAAAATGGAAGCCAAAATCAAAATAAACAACATATTAAAGGTGTAGTAATAGACAAACCAACAACCAAAAGTAAACGAAAAACATAACATGAAGATAAGGAATGATCATTAACTTTAGAGAAAACAGACATTACCTGTTCATCGATCAATATTAATCCCATCTTAAAACTTAGTTTCCATTTTCATATGATTTAGGCCTTCAGATACCAGATGTCTTTTGATGGGTTCAGATCACAAACAAAACAATGATTTTTGTTCTCAACATCCATTGACATGATTTTAAAGAATTTGAATTTGAAAGCTGATTTTATGAATTCTTGGATAAGAGAATGGTTATGTATAAGGGAAGCTAATGTTATGATTATATACCTACAAAAATCACACTTCCCTATGTTAATTTAAAAGTTCCTTCTTAAAACTTCGCACTTCAACAACTGAATAGGTACTCAACCGATGTTCATAACATCTGTTTGTTAACAAAAGAGCTCAATTATTGCTCTGAACAGTTGTTCGTTAATCCATGCTAACGAACAGATGTTGTTGAGCTCAACCGTGCTAAATTTAAGTGGCACACATATTTTCTAAAATATTATAAGAGGATTATTGACATCATTATTCGCATCATCGAGGCATTTTTGGCTCACCTCTAAGATTAACACATCAGCTATCTTATGTCCGTCACGACTCTCCTATAATAGTAAGTATAGATGGTTCGTATCTTAAATCTTAAATGTTTGATACATAAGTATGTTGTGTTTGTTGATGCACAAGTATTGTGAGTTTAGATTGAATGATGTCTATGCATGTCAACAAAGTTTAGAAATTTGCTTTCAAATAGAATCATATAGCCAAACATGCCCTTGACAAATCTAACTGTCTGGTCCTTAGATTCTAATTCTTTTCAATTTAGTATGTTTTTCTAATGATGTTTAACTCAAAAAGTATACAGATGACACTACCAACAACATCTATACAAAAACAATACTTTACAAACAAAAAAGTGTACAAATGCTTACTCCAAGTCTTCAATATCAAAACCACCCTATTAGTTTCTTTTGGAGGTCGTCCAAATGAATCCAGAGCTCCACACCAAATGACACTACCAGCAACATCTATACAAAAAATATAATTAAAAAATAGAAGCCAAATTAAAAATAAACAAAATATTAAAGGTGTAGTAATAGACAAACCAACAGTCAAAAGTTCATTTGCTTTCCTCTTAAGAATATCATTAAAAGACATGAAATTAAATCCATACTCAACACCTTCCCAACCAACAACATGACTAACACTGGTACAACGATAAAAATTGATCATATAATCATGTGCTACAACTTTGTATGGTTCCTTTTTTCACCGACCCCAAATTTGATAGAATAACCACATCATTCTCCTGATGTTGACCATAAAAAATGTGTATCAAAGGACTGTTTATGCATGCCTAAATCTTATCACCCTTAAAATAACCATAAACAAAACATCAAGATCAATCGCAACAACTCTCATAATATAAAGTAAACGAAAAACATAACATGAAGATAAGGAAAGATTACCTGCTCATCGGTCAATATCAATCCCATATTAAAACTTAGTTTCCATTTTTGTATGATTTGGGACTTGAGATACCAAATAACTTTTGATGGGCTCAGATCACAAAAAAACTATGATTTTTGTTCTCAACGTCCATTGACATGATTTTAAATAATTTGAGTTTAAAGCTGATTTTATGAATTCTTGGATGAGAGAATGGTTGTATATAAGGGAAACTTATGTTATGATTATCTATGTTACCTTATTAAGGAGGAGAGATGGCTACATTAGTAATTTCCTATGTTTTTAAGATGGCATATGAAAAGTTTAGTGCTTCAGACCCGAAATGTCATGAAATTTTTCCCAATAATACCCTTATGCAAAATCCTCTTGTACATCCCCTCTCCTACTTATTATTTATTATTTATTACATGGAGAAACTTTGGTGAATTCATGTGTGTATGTCACGTATGAAACAAAACGTAAAGTTTTGATTTACGAGCTATTTGGCAAAGTTGTTTGTATCATTTAATAGTATATATCGTTAAGTGGTAGGCGTGACCAAAGTGTTACGTGTGAGGTAGTGTAGTCTTGAGAATAAATGTATTATGGAACTAACTTTACGAGTTGTTGAATGGATTATGACTAGAGTCCACCTAAAATAAATGTATTTCAATAATCCATGCGAATGTTATTATACTTTAGTTGAGATAAGAATAATTATCTTATGTTGTTACAAGTATTCGTTATTTAATAAATCATTTAAATAAAAAGTTTTCAATGAATTTTACGTCTTAATGAATTGATACAATTTGATGTAGCTTTAGACCCGCCGCAACGCGCGGGTTACCAACTAGTATACCTAAAAAAATCACACTTCCCTATGTTAATTTAAAAGTTCCCTCTTAAAACTTCAAACTTCGATAGTTGAATAGGTACTCAACAGATGTTCATAACATCTGTTTATTAAACAAAGAGGTCAATTATTTTTCTGAACAGCTGTTTGTTAATCAAGGCTAATGTACAGATGTTGCTGAGCTCAACAGTGCTAATTAAAGTGACCCACATATTTTCTTGAATATTAAAAGCAGATTGATGACATCATTATTCGCATATTGTGGCATTGTTGGCTCACCTCTAAGATTGACACGTCAGCTTTCTTATGTCACTTATGACTCTCCTATAATAGTAAGTATAGATGGTTCGTATCTTAAATCTTAAATGTTTGATACATAAGTATGGTAAGTTTAGATTGAATGAGTCTATGCATGTCAACAAAGTTTTGTAATTTGGTTTCAAATAGAATCATATAGCCAAACATGCCTTTGACAAATCTAATTGTCTGGTCCTTAGACTTTAGTTCTTGTCAATTTTGTATCTTTTTCATTAGATTAGTCTAATAAAATCTAATTATTATGTGAATGCATAAATAATTCACTTAGACTACACGGTGTGGCGGCGTGGAAGGCTCCATCCATGACATCAACACCACCTCGTATTTGGGACAAAAGGTGAGATTGAGGTGGATGGATGTGGTTGTTTGTTGGATTATGGAGGATTTTGATTGGTTATTTAACTTAAAATAAAAAAACCCATCCACTCCACTCTCCCACGTGGTTTTCTGAGAGTTGAAATGGAATTGACGTAGCTGGCACATGTCGCTCACACCATCACATGTTTAGTCTTAATATCTATCCTTACTATAATAGGAGAGATATGAGTGACATAAGAAAGTTGAGTTGTCAAGCTTAGAGATAGGCTAACGATGCTTGTGTGATTCAAATGATGTCATTAATCAGCTTAAAATATTCAAGAAAATATGTGGGCCACTCATATAAAGTAATTAAATAATGTCACTTGCACAACATCTACTGAATATACATCTGTTGAGTTTTCTAATATCTAAATAAAGGGGACTCACCATCTGTTGAGTGTATCTAGAAAAAATTGACAGATGTTTATTTAAGTTCAAAATTCAAATTCAAAATCAAAAATTGACAGATGTTTATCTAGAAAACATAATCATTTTTTATCAACTTCTTTTTCCTCTCTCTATTTCTTATTTGTCGATCAGAAACCAATATTCGCTTTGCCACTGCACGAATCCTATTGAAAATCATAATCCCATCCCTAATTCTCTCATGGCTCTCATTTTCCCAAAAATCGTGTAAGGACAAAAAGGATTGAAGAAACTATTTTTGTTACCTTAGTCCAAATCATATTTCTGCTAATTATTCTAACTATAAAAGAACTGCTGAACACCATGATTGAAGTACTAAAGAAGAAGAAATCAAAGTTCTGAAGAGTAAATGATCAGAAGTGCTGAAGTCTAACCAGACAAGTTCACTAAAGAACTACTGAAGACAAAACTAGTAGTTTTGTCACTCATCAGCTGTTTCTGATGGAAGCTTCTAACTGACCCAGTTACTTTAGTAGTTTAGATAATAATGTTTTGTTAAAGTCTTTGAACAAGTACCAATGCTACAGCCTGTTGTAGTATTATCTTTGTGTATTATAATCCTTAGATTACTTAGTACTTCTGTATGTATTCGTCTATAAATAGATGGGTTAATCCCACTATTTTAGACACTTGATTTTAACTGAATTCTTCAAAGGCTTTTATCATATAAAATCCATTTTCACATCTGAGAATTATTCAATATTTGCATTTACTGTTTTATACTTTGAATTGCTTTGATTCTCATTAACTGATATTGTCAAGGGGGAGTAATAACTCCTGTAAAAAGTGATACTTTAACTTAGAACACTTACTATTCTACTGTGCAATTTACTTTGATACATATACAACACATAAGTGTTCCTAAGTATAAACTGTTATAAAGAGACCACTGATCCAACAATTGGTATCAGAGCATCTGGTCTATCTGATCAAATATCAATCTAACAAATTGAGAATCACACTTCCCTATGTTAATTTAAAAGTTCCCTCTGAAAACATCAAACTTCGATAGTTGAATAGGTACTCAACAGATGTTCATAACATCTGTTTATTAAACAAAGAGGTCAATTATTTTTCTGAACAGCTGTTTGTTAATCAAGGCTAATGTACAGATGTTGTTGAGCTCAACAGTGCTAATTAAAATGACCCACATATTTTGTTGAATATTAAAAGCAGATTGATGACATCATTATTCGCATATTGTGGCATTGTTGGCTAACCTCTAAGATTGACATGTCAGCTTTCTTATGTCACTTATGACTCTCCTATAGTAGTAAGTATAGATGGTTCGTATCTTAAATCTTAAATGTTTGATACATAAGTATGGTAAGTTTAGATTGAATGAGTGTATGCATGTCAACAAAGTTTTGTAATTTGGTTTCAAATAGAATCATATAGCCAAACATGCCTTTGACAAATCTAATTGTCTGGTCCTTAGACTTTAGTTCTTGTCAATTTTGTATCTTTTTCCTTAGATTAGTCTAATAAAATCTAATTATTATGTGAATGCATAAATAATACACTTAGACTACACGGTGTGGCGGCGTGAAAGGTTCCATCCATGCCATCAACACCACCTCGTATTTGGGACAAAAGGTGAGATTGAGGTGGATGGATGTGGTTGTTTGTTGGATTATGGAGGATTTTGATTGGTTATTTAACTTAAAATAAAAAAAACCCATCCACTCCACTCTCCCACTGTAAGACCCTCAAAACCGACAAGTCAAACAGTTGGCATTCAAAGACTAAAACCATGTTAACAATTCAATAGAAATCTTATTTTATTTGAGAAAATACGCAGCGGAATGTTAAAAGATGTTCTTAAATTTCCAAACATGGTTTTCCCAAGACGGGTCAAAAGAATATTTAATAACAACTAAGACTTGGAAAAATAATGTAAATAACGTTCGAGCAATCTCGTAGACGTCTTCTTAATTGAAATGTCAACCGCAACTGAGTAGCTCTACTGCATGCCAAGGCGTCCTTTATTCATCAACAACCTGAAATCAATCTAACGTGTATGCAAAAGTCAGCTACGCTGAGTGAGTTCAGGTTTTATAAGTTTTCAATAATAAGTAAGTTGTTAAAATAAACAATAACAAAACACTATAACCTTAGAATCAACAATACGCGCAATCCGCCTAATTGTTCCCTAAGCAATATTTGAAGTCTAGGATAAGCGCAATCCGCCTATTCAACCCAAGACTTTAGTTACAATCCATAATAAGCGCATCCCGCCTATTTAACACAACAGCACCAAGTCTGCATAAGCGCATTCCGCCTACTCGACTCAAACCCTAACTATAATTCATAGCAGGCATATCACATACTATTATAGCTTAGTTTATATTCCCCATAACTGACATACACAATTTATATATATACATATAATAACCCATATAACCTAAACAAGTAACAATCAAGACAAAACTTGATATACCAAGTAAGGTTTCAAATACATGGCCAAGACATTAAGCGCATTCCGCTTATTAAGTAAAAAAACTTAAGCCATACTTTAATCAAGACAACAGTCTACTCATATATATATATATATATATATATATATATATATATATATATATAATAACACATATAACTCAAACCATATAATAACACATTAGGCGCATTCCACCTATTCACGTTTCATACCAAAATAATATGTATGAGTTAATATGGATTTCATTCGTACACAAAATATTTATAACTTCATAAAAATATTTTGTGACATCATAAAAATAATCATACGATTTAGCATGCACGTTAGCCCAAAATATTTAAAAAATATATTAAATAAAAGAGTGGGCACAAGAACTCACCTTGAATATAACTTTGCTTCGTCAAAACTAGAGAATTTAGCATGTTGCAAATAATCAACGACTCATTTATGTGCACCATGCATTAGGCACTTCCCATTCATGCATACCAATACCTACTCTATAGAATGATAAGAGTCCATAACCACGCACACTTTCACAGCTTGACTTTTTTTTAGCAAACTAAAACTAACATAAATAAAAATTGCATCATGATAAATATCATGGTCATCCAATGCCACTAATAAAGAGAATTGACATACTATTGCTTTCATTCGAAGCTAACACAAAATAACATCATCTTCAACTCAAACATCATTCACATTCCCAGTCGTGGCCCTCCATCAACCAATTCAATTTATATTATTTCATGCCATCCTAGCAACCCGACAATGGTTGCCACGATGACCCTTATTGAACCATGATACCACCCCTTGTGGTCTGGAAACCGTGGCTCAACTTCACCCACTCGGAAGCGAATCATCGCCATATACTAACCTTGAACGACCACTACCATACACTATCACACAATCGCAGCCGCTCACCTTCACCACCACATCCGATCACAACCGCCACAACCCTCTTGCGCTACAATTATACCACCATTAATCCCATCAGCTTCAACCGTAAGCTGACATTAGAGCCACAGTTAAATCCGATTTTGTTCCGAGATCAAGTCCCGCTCATGAGTGATGATAATCATGGAAGAGATTATCACTTAGAAACCAAAAACACAATCACTAACCTGGTCTCGTTAGTCTTCCCTTGAATTGGAACTATACCATAAGCAATCACCAAGATCAAATTTCAATACCGATGATCATGTTAAAGTGTAACCGAAGGATGCAAGGACTCGCAAAACACTAGTAAAGGAGGCTACAAAAATCTTGGAAACAATGGAGAAGAGCTAAGGCACAAACGTGTTTATCTAATTCTTCTCTGCTTGCGACGGTAGAAACCATAGAAAGGGTTTGCGGCTGAAAACGTAATGGCACATTGCAAGGGTTTCGAAGTTATCATTACACCCTTGGATTAATTTCAACTATGGACGATCGACACTTTGAGCCCATCAACAATCTTATTTTGTGTTTTATTTACCCCAATTAATTTGAGACATACCCTACTAAAAGAAAGAATGTCTCATTTCATATACAACCTTCTAGTAACCCGTACAATATAGGGATGTCCGAATTCAGGGCGTTACACCCACGTGGTTTTCTGAGAGTTGAAATGGAATTGACGTAGCTGGCATATGTCGCTCACACCGTCACATGTTTAGTCTTAATATCTATCCTTACTATAATAGGAGAGATATGAGTGACATAAGAAAGTTGAGTTGTCAAGCTTAGAGATAGGCCAACGATGCTTGTGTGATTCAAATGATGTCATTAATCAGCTTAAAATATTCAAGAAAATATGTGGGCCACTCATATAAAGTAATTAAATAAGGCCACTTGCACAACATCTACTGAATATACATCTGTTGAGTTTTCTAATATCTAAATAAAGGGGAATCACCATCTGTTGAGTGTATCTAGAAAAAATTGACAGATGTTTATTTAAGTTCAAAATTCAAATTCAAAATCAAAAATTGACAGATGTTTATCTAGAAAACATAATCATTTTTTATCAACTTCTTTTTCCTCTCTCTATTTCTTCTTTGTCGATCAGAAACCAAGAATCGATTTGCCACTGCACGAATCCTATTGAAAATCATAATCCCATCCTTAATTCTCTCATAACTCTCATTTTCCCAAAAATCGTGTAAGGACAAAAAGGATTGAAGAAACTACTTTTGCTACCTTAGTCCAAATCATATTTCTGCTAATTATTCTAACTATAAAAGAACTGCTGAACACCAGGATTGAAGTACTGAAGAAGAAGAAATCAAAGTTCTGAAGAGTAAATGATCAGAAGTGCTGAAGTCTAACCACACAAGTTCACTAAAGAACTACTGAAGACAAAACTAGTAGTTTTGTCACTCATCAGTTGTTTCTGATGGAAGCTTCTAACTGACCCAGTTACTTTAGTAGTTTAGATAATAATGTTTTGTTAAAGTCTTTGAACAAGTACCAATGCTACAGCCTGTTGTAGTATTATCTTTGTGTATTATAATCCTTAGATTACTTAGTACTTCTGTATGTATTCGTCTATAAATAGATGGGTTAATCCCACTATTTTAGACACTTGATTTTAACTGAATTCTTCAAAGGCTTTTATCATATAAAATCCATTTTCACATCTGAGAATTATTCAATATTTGCATTTACTGTTTTATACTTTGAATTGCTTTAATTCTCATTAACTGCTATTGTCAAGGGGGAGTAATAACTCCTGTAAAAAGTGATACTTTAACTTAGAACACTTACTATTCTGCTGTGCAATTTACTTTGATACATATACAACACATAAGTGTTCCTAAGTATAAACTGTTATAAAGAGACCACTGATCCAACAATTGGTATCAGAGCATCTGGTTTATCTGATCAAATATCAATCTAACAAATTGAGAATCAGATACAGGTTATTATTGATATCCAATAAAGGATAAAAGTTCACTTTATTTAACATCCATCACTTTAAGAAAGCATTGACAAATCAAACTTCTTAAAAATGGATCCTTATAATACTTGATCTCCCAATAAACCTCCTATGCTAGACAGAAGTGAATATAACATCTGGCAAAGAAGGTTGGCACATACTATATCTCAGACCAATACTCGATGTTGGAGGTCTGTTATCTTTGGACCTCATAAACCAGTAATAGCTGATCTAGAATCTAAAATTGAAAGACCAAAGGATCCTAAAGACTATACTGAAGAAGATTTCCAAAATTTTGAGCTAGATGCAAAAGCTTTTTCTATGTTGGCTATGGCTCTCCCAAACGATATTTATGCTGGACTTTTACATTGTGAAAGTGCCAAAGAGCTGTGGGACTGTCTTAAAGAACAATTTGGAGGAACTGATGAGGTGATAGCCAACACCAGAGAAATCCTAGCCCAACAATATGAAACTTTTACTCATGTAGATGGTGAAACATTAACTCATCAATTTGAAAGATTTTCATCACTCATCTTTGAGTTAAAATTAAATGGTCAGACCTATTCAAATGCATCTATGTTACATAGATTTTTAAGGTCTTTACCTGCTAAATGGGAAACATATTCTATAGTCCTTAGAACAAGTTCAGATTTTAATACCCTAACCTTAACAAGGTTACATGGGAAATTGTTAACTTTTGAAAGAGAAATAAACCAAAAGAAAAAGTTACAAGAATCTGGTAAAACTACTGATAACTATACTCCAGGTAGTACAACACTATTGGGACAAGACTCACCATGTTAAGTATAAAAACTAACAAGTTTTATAAAAGGTCATGAAGGAAATTTCCAGGACTAAACAACTTAACAAAAGTTGGTTTTGACAAATCAAAATTAAGATGTCATAAGTGTCAAAAGTTGGGATACTTTGCTAGAGAGTGTAGAAGCTCTAACTTTAACCAACCCTAGTCTGGAAATCAGTTTAACCCCAATTGTAATAGGAATAATGGAACTCAAGGGAGTGCTTATTTTGTACAGGCACAAGCTCCACAAATTCAATATGTGCCTCAAGTACAATATGTTCAAATGCCTGCTCAACAATAGGGCCAACAACAAATGCATCCTGTTCCAACTGCTCAACAACCTCCACAAACTCAACAACCCTCACAACAAAGTCTTTTTACTTCAGGGTATGTTGACTGGAGCTGTCTTCCTTTCGATACATCTAAATGCGGTCCAGATGCAGACAATAAAGTCTATGATATCAACTGGGGAGAACCTGACAATGGCAGAAAGAATTTTGCCTTAATGGCTTTTGAGGGATGCTCCTCTAATTCTGCCCTAACTCAGGTATCATAACAATCTCTCTTAAAGCTTTGTTCAAATTCTTGCAAAGAATCTTTTGCTTTAATCAGAGAAGCAAATGTTCATCTACAAGGCAAGGCTAATGACTTGGAAAGAAAATACACACAAATGAAGTGTGATTGAGAAAGAAAACTTGTTTCTAAAAATAAAGAAATTTCTAAATTAACCAATAATTCCATTGAAACACAAGCACAAATCAAAAGCATGATAGACAACCTAGGAAACGTCAGAAAAGAGGTTGCTGACACTAAGGTTGACTGTGAAAAATGGGTTGAGTCTTGTAGAGGGTACTAAATGCTACTTAACAAACAAACTGCATCAAATGTTAAGTTTGGTATAGAGTATACCCATACTGAATCTCCAACTGATTTTACTCCCAAAACTGCTGATGATGGGAGTGATCAGATCAAACTTCTGACAAGAAAGAGTGCACATCTTTCCATCAGAACTTTCTCAAAAATGAAAGTCCTGCAGAAGTTAAAACAACTGACAATAAGTCATCAGTAGTTTCATCTAGATCAGGAGTTAAGAACCTGAAAAATACTGATGACATATCTGAAAATACTGAAGTTGTCAGTAATTTGCCTTCCAAATCTCTTGCTGAATCTAAAAAGAAAGAGAATGCAAAACCATGTGAAATATGTGGTCTGTTTAACCACATAACTAAATTTTGCAAATATAGAAAAGGAAATCAGCTAAACAAGAAAAATCAACAACTGGTTGTGGGAAAACAAATCAGACAAGATTTTGAAAATACTTTCTTTCCCAACAAACAACAACCCAGCAAAACCTTTTCTCAGAAAAAGATTAAATCTCAACACAAGCCTTTTTCTCAAAATTCCTCTTCAGAAGTTAGACCCAAACCTTCAGTAGTTTCACAAACTACTAAGGTGAAAGATTTGATAAATTTGGTGAAACTTCTGATGACCAAAGTTGATGGTGGTCCTCAAAAAGACACCACCATTTTCCTTAATAAAAAATCGATTGCCAAAAAGACACGGATTTCTAAAAATGGTCCACAACAAACTGTACATGTTCTCAAGAGCAAACCCAAAGCCAAATTGGCTGATCGGGTTCCTAAATCTAATTAATTTGCTATTTTGTGCAGAGGGTCTCCAGAGGTTTGAATAGCATTTGGTATGTTGATAGTGGAGGCTCAATGCACATGACTGGATGCAGATACCTGATAAACAATTTTATCAGTCAAAGAGAAGGATCTGTGTCCTTGGGGAAAAATGCCAAGGGATATGTGCTAGGATATGGCAATGTATCCTCAGGCAAAATGTAGTTTGACAAGGTCAATCTGGTTGAAAACCTTGAGTACAACTTGCTGAGTGTCTCACAAATGTGTGACATAGGATATTCTTCCTTTTTCACCAAGACAACATGAAAGATCATATCACCAGAAGGCCAGAAGTTGATATAGAAGATCATTGAAGATCATACTTTGCTGATTGCCAAAAGATGTGGCAATGTCTATGCAGTGGACATTGAGAAAGACAAAGTACTGAACAACACTGCCTGTTTCTTTTCAAAGGCACCAACTTCAGAAACTGATCTCTGGCACAGGAGACTTGGCCATGTTAAATTTAAAACCATAAATAAAGTCACAAAAATGGGCTTGGTCAGAGGTCTACCTTTGAAGGAATACCAGTGTAAAGAAAACTGTGTTTCCTGTCTTAAAGGTAAACAGGATAAGTCTTCCTATAAGTCTATTGAAGAATCGAAAACAACTGCATGTCTTCAACTACTCCTGTAGGGACAAAAAGGATTGAAGAAACCACTTTTGTTACCAAAGTTCAAATCATATTTCTGCTAAGTACAGAATTGCTGAAGAGTAAAGACAGAAGTTCTGAAGAAGAAAAAGCAAATTGCTGAAGAGTTATCTCATCAGAAGTTCTGAAGTCTAACCAGACATTTCACTGAAGAACTACTGACGACAAACTACTCATTAGTAGTTTGTCACTCATCAGTACTTTCACATCAGAAGCTTCTAACCGACTCAGTCACTTCAGTAGTTTAGTATTATATTGTTTTGTTAAAGTATTTGAACAAGTTTCAATGCTACAGCCTGTTGTAAGCATTATCCTAAGTAATATCTTAGCTAAATCTTATCTTGTATTACTTAGTACAACAGTTTGTACTCGTCTATAAATAGATGGGTTTATCCCACTATTTTAGACATGTGATTTACACTTGATTTTAATTGAAATCCTTCAAAGCTTTTATAACTTATTATCCATTTCACATCTGAGAATCATTCAATACTTGCACTTACTGCTTTATACTTTGAATTGCTTTTGATTCTCATTAACTGCCATAGTAAAGGGGGAGTAATAACTCCTGTAAAAGTGATACTTTAACTTAGAACATTTATCATTCCGCTGTGCAAATAACTTTGATATAACTGCAAACACATAAGTGTTCAAAAACTTAACTGTTATAAGAAACCACTGATCCAACAATTGGTATCAGAGCATCTGGTTTATCTGATCAAAAATCAATCTAACAAATTGAGAATCAGACACAGGCTCTTATTGATATCCAATAAAGGATTTAAGGTTCACTTTATTCTACATCCATCACTTTAAAGAAGTATTGACAAATCCAAACTTCTTAAAAATGGACCCTTATAATACTGGATCTGCCAATAAACCTCCTATGCTGGTTAGAAATGAATATAATATCTGGCAAAGAAGGTATGCACACTCTATATCTCAGACCAATACTGGGTGTTGGAGGTCTGTAATCTTTGGACCTCACAAACCAGTAGTAATTGATCCAGAAGGAAAAACTGAAAGACCAAAAGACCCTAAAGACTACACTGAAGAAGATTTCCAAAAATTTGAGCTAGATGCAAAAGCTTTTTCTATGTTAGCTATGGCTCTCCCAAATGAAATTTATGCTGGACTTTTACATTATGAAAGTGCCAAAGAGCTGTGGGATAGTCTAAAAGAACAGTTTGGAGGAAATGAAGAGGTGATAGCCAACACTAGAGAAATCCTAGCCCAACAATATGAAACTTTTACTCATGTAGATGGTGAAACATTAACTCAACAATTTGAAAGATTTTCATCACTCATCTCTGAGTTAAAAATTAATAGTCAGACCTATTCAAATGCATCTATGTTACATAGATTTCTAAGGTCTTTACCTTCAAAATGGGAAACTTATTCTATAGTCCTCAGAACAAGTTCAGATTTTAACACCCTGAACCTAACAAGGTTACATGGTAAATTACTTACTTTTGAAAGAGAAATCAATCAAAAGAAAAAGTTACAAGAATCTGGTAAAACTGCTAATGACTATGCTCCAGGTAGCACAACCTTATTGGGACATGACTCAGCATCTTGTTTTAATAATTTTGGATCTTTTGATCACATTGACATAACAGATGGGATCTCATCAGATGGATCATTCCCAGCTTATGACAATGAAGATCTAAGTCAAACTGCTGACAACATGTGTTTTATCATTGATGACTTAAAATATTTTAGCAGTGATGACTTAGAAGAAATGGATATTTTACACCAACAGGCCTTGTTAAGCATAAAAATTAACAAATTTTATAAAAGGTCAGGAAGGAAATTTCCAGGACTTAACAACTCTACAAAAGTTGGTTTTGACAAATCTAAATTGAGATGTCACAAATGTCAAAAGTTGGGACACTTTTCTAGAGAGTGTAGAAGCTCTAGCTTCAACCAACCAATGTCTGGAAATCAATTTAACCCCAATTATAATAGGAATAATGGAACTCAAGGGAGTGCTCATTTTGTACAGGCACAAGCTCCACAAATCCAATTATGTTCAAATGCCTGCTCAACACCAGGGCCAGCAACAAATGCCTCCTTTTCCAGCTGCTCAACAACCTCCACAAACTCAACAACCCCCTCAACAAAGTCTATTCATATCAGGGTATGTTGACTGGAGCAATCTTCCTTTTGATACATCTGAATGCAGTCCAGATGCAGAAAACAAAGTCTATGATATCAACTGGGGAGAACCTGATAATGGCAGAAAGAACTTTGCCTTAATGGCCTTTGAGGGATACTCCTCCAATTCTGCTCTAACTCTGGTATCACAACAATCTCTGTTAAAGCTTTGTTCAAAATCTTGCAAAGAATCTTTTGCTTTAATTTGAGAAACTAATGTGCATTTACAAGGCAAATCAAATGATATGGAGAGAAAATACACACAGATGAAGTGTGATTTAGAAAGAAAACTTGTTTTAAAAAATAAGGAAATTTCTAAATTAACAGATAAATCCATTGAAACCCAGGCACAAATTAAAAGGATGATAGACAACCTAGGCAATGTCAGAAAAGAGCTTGCTGACACTAACGTTGACTGTGAAAAATGGGTTGAGTCTTGTAAGGGTTACCAAATGCTGCTTAACAAGCAAACTGCTGCAAATGTTAAGTTTGGCATAGGGTATACCCATACAGAATCACCAACTGATTTCACCCACAAAACTGATAATGATGGGAAGAAATTGATACAAACTTCTGAAATGGAGGAATGCACATCCTACCACCAGAACTGTCACACCCTCAAATTTCCACAAGCGGAGTTCTACCACGAGGCATGCGACACACCAGGATCCAAGTCAACGGTCACAATAAACGACGTCTAAATGTAAAAACATACGTAAATAAAAACCATGCATAAGATTTAAAACCAACATCTGAAAGTGCGGAAGCATTTAAAGTTTACAAGTCGTGAGTAAATAAAGACATAAGTTCAAAAGTTTAACATAAAGAGACATGCATAAATGATCCTAGACGCGTGTTCGACTCCAGTGCGACTCCGTGCGCCTTGCCGACAGCTGCTACCTTAGCGACCTGAGAAAACATGCTAAAAGAGTCAACATATAATGCTGGTGAGTTCACAGGTTTTATTCAAACTTTAAAACAATCCTTTGAAAACCGTTACCGTTGCTTTTACTACTATGCTTATGAGAACGCTAGCTAGGCGTCGGGTAATATTACTACTACGGGTGAAACCATTGCTGACTATGCCGAAACTGTGACCCTTAATTCCTACGGACTACCGTCATCACCGGTAGGCCTTGTTTTCTTAGAGACAATATGCACCCGCCTGGCCTCCAGCCGTCGAGTGGGGCTTGTCAGTTCCCAATAGCGCTATCCACATTTCCCCGCCATATCCCCATGTTAGTGGTTTCTAAGTGTAACACCCCGAAAACCCACTTCGTTTAAAGACAATATAGGCGGGATTGACATATGTATATGGTATTTTGTTAAGAGATTATAACTTGGAGGGTGGATTATGTCAATTTCAAAAGTCCACAACTAGAATTATAAAACATAATAAAAACACCAAAAACACACACCTTGTGTGTGTTTTGGTCGACATCAGGAGAAGAAGAAAAGGGGTTCCAACCATAGTTGTCAAAGCGCCTAGGCGCACTCAAGGCGCATAGGTCGAGCCCGGAGCCTAGGCGCAAGGCGCGTAAAAAACGAAAGCTTTTTTATAATTAGGTGCATAGTATAAAATACATCTTTTAGGGATTCTAGAGATGTTTTAGGCTTGTTTAGGGCTACTTTAGGATGTTTTAGGGTTGTTTATGACTTGTTCATGACTCATTTTGGATGTTTTAGAGGTTTATGCAACTTTTAGCCTGAATTTGGCCGAAAATCAGCCCTGATAGTGTGCCTCAGTGCCTAGGCGCACGCCTCACAGGGCGCAGCGCACTTGGTGCGCCTGGAGCCTAGGCGCGCCTAGGCGCTCACCCAGGCGCGCTTTTGACAACTATGGTTCCAACCCCAACCCAACTTCGAAGCTTGATTTAGCAAGAATTCAAAGGGGAAATCGATGCATGAGCCAGAAATCGACCCTTTAAGGTCGATGGAGCCCAAAGGTACCTTTTGTTTGGTAGATTTTGATGTATAATTCGTGTAGGGTTCGAACCCCACATGTGGGTTTTGAAGAAAACACGTTAAATTTGTATTATGGCTTGATTGTAAGTGGTATTGACCATCCCTAATGGTTTAGAGATGAGTTAACCACTAAGAGTTTGTTTATTTGCATAAATGATGATGTTGGGTTTTCATTAGAGCTTGACGTTGCTAAATTAGTTGTGAATCCATGTAAATTGTAGGAATAATGTGTAGTAGATGACATGCATGTAGAAATTTTGGTTATGATTGAAGGTGATTACTCGTTTTGGTGGAATGCGTGTACTAGGAGCTTGCACATTGAGCTTAGAATGTTGTACGCACACCATGTGTTTGATGAAATGCCTAAATAAGTATGATGTATGAATATGTATGCAAGACTAGACAAATATGAAAGTAGTGTGATAATGGATACCATTGATAGTAGGCGAACATGAGGATTGTATTAGATAGCTTTCATGTGGGAATTTAATTGGATTATATGATTTGGTAAGAAGTGTGCGTTAGGATGTGTAATTCTATGTTTGAATAGTAAGATGCTCACCAAGTGTTGGATTTACTTCTTAATGGTAATCGAGAAATGAATGTGTACTAATTATGAAGTGTATGAACTTAGTAAGAAAAGAAAATGTTGGTGTTATATGATGTTGACTAACCTTGGATGTGAGTTGCCAATTGTAGAAATCATGAAAACACTAGTATGTGTCGAATACCAAAGTAGTCATATCATGATATGTGTCCTATAACATGCTAATGTAAGGGTTGGGGTAGAAATTGATATGGAGTAGTATATTGATACGGATGTATGTATCTAAATGTTGAAAGTTGCATACTTGATAATTGACTTTCTAAAAGTCAACAATGTATGACTAACAAGGTTAGGCTACCCGACATGATTGTGTTTATTAAGGAAATCGTGTGATATATGTTAGATTATCTAGGTGTCATACATGATGATATGTTGGATTGCTTGATTGATAAACAATGTGGTAGTAATTATGTGATATGTATATTAGTAATTGACCAATGAAAGTCATGGGAACAAGTAAATGTAATATGATTGATAGTATGCATAGTTGTGTATGCTAACGGAATTGTGGGAATGATAACATGAATGCGTAGGCAATATGGGCTCAAGCATGAGTGGCTAATGGGTCAAGTGGAGACAAGAGCAAGCATCAACTTGGAAGACATAAGGTAAGTGATTCCTATCCCGACTAGAATAATGAATTTATACATGTTTACATGTGTGAAAGTAGAATGGGAATCATGGAATGATGGTACATTAGTTATAGTGCCATAAGGCATTTTACGGAGATTATAATGGGTAAAACGCAGCTTCGGACGGATCGGCGTGGATGGGTCAAGAAGGAATGGAAAGAAGAAGCAAAAGGAGGAAAAGTGCAGGGTCCACCGTAAGGTACGGTGGCACCGTACCTTACGGTAGCCTCTGCAACATTTTTCCACCGTAAGGCAGTACTAAACTGCCGTTGATTTTTGAGGACCACCGTAACTTACGGTGGCCACCGTAAGTTACGGTGGAGCCTGTGAAAAATTGTTAGTTTTTATCTCTTTTTGATATTTCGCTTACGTGCGCGACCCGTAATTGCGTTTAACGCACCAATTAACATTGTTGGACCTGGTGTGGGGCTTTGTAAGGGTGTAGCATGTAATAGTAATGTTGGTTTTGTAAACATGATCGTAGTACGGAATGATACAAGTGCGTGTAGTTTGATTGATGCATTATTCGACGGCATCAAATACGGTAAGTAGATTACCATGATTATGTAGATTGTAGATGAGATGTACATATAGGTACTCATGCTCGGGTTAGCGGGAAATTTCATACTTGTATGTATGGTGGTATCATAGGCGGAAATTGTATGCTTGTATGTATTATAGAATTATGCGAATGGATTGTATACTTGTATGTATGGTGGTATCGTAGGTGGACATTGTATGCTTGTATGTATTGTAGAATTATACGAAGGAATTGTATACTTATATGTATAGTGGTATCATAGGCGGAAATTGTATGCTTGTATGTATTGTAGAATTATGCGAATGGATTGTATACTTGTATGTATGGTGGTATCGTAGGTGGACATTGTATGCTTGTATGTATTGTAGAATTATACGAAGGAATTGTATACTTGTATGTATGGTGGTGTTATAGGTGGAAGTTGTATGCTTGTATGTATTGTAGAATTATGCGAATGAATTGTATGCTTGTATGCATTGTGGTATTATATGTGGAGGTGTATGCTTGTATGCATTGTGGTATTATATGTGGAAGTCTATGCTTGTATGCATTGTGGTAATATATGTGGGAGTGTATGCTTGTATGTATTATGGTATTATATGTGGGAGTTACGCTGGTATGCATCGTGGAAATCGTATGGAGGGGATTATATGCTTGGATATATCGTGAGGTTATTAACCTGTGTTATGAGAATGATATGAAATGTAGGTATGTAAGTATGAATGCAGGAGACATGGAGGTTCGGATCGGAGTAACCCACCCGAACTGGAAGGAAGGATATTAGACAGGATCACAGAGTATTGTGGGATGCTACTTCCTTATCATGAGTAGATTTCATGAAGTTACCTATTGAACTAACGAATTGGTTACGTGGTGAATGCAGGTTGTCTGGTTTACCTAATGAAGCAAGGGAAGGATGGAGATCGAGCGAGGAGTCGGATTGTACGCGGTCACGGATGCATGACCAATAGAGTTGAGTCACGTCGAATGTATTAAGAAATAATTTTAGATGTAACACCAAAATACTTAGTAGAACCGGTTTTCTAACACTCAAGGTTGTTTTAAGAAAAGAAATTTTTCGGTTGGTATTTTTCCGCTGCGAGTTTTCTGTATACAGATTTTAGGGGGTTACACTAAGGGACTTTTGATGAACCGTATAGTAATAAGATAAGAGCCATAGTATAACATGAAAATGTGTAATAAAAGAGTGTAAGCATGTTTCTCCACCGAAAACAAAAACCGTAAAATGTGGGGCCGTGAACTCACCTTAGGTTGCGTCTTCCGTTAATGAGTAAACCATTTATGTGATATGATAGCCCCAACTAGTGGCGACCTATCATAAGATATGTGTAAAGTTAGACTAATAACCCGTTGGGTTCATTAGTCCCTAATGTCCAGCCCATGACCATTATGTGTTTGAAAAACGCGTTTGACCGACAACCAGACTACATGAGACAAGACTCGACATCCCATTGGTGACCCAACATCCCACGTGTTCATCTCATACACTAACACATACAAATCATGCAACCAGTACTTAACACGTGCTAAAGTTCAACGAGTCTAACACATAGATCAAATAACGCACAAATAAGTCCAAATACGTGTTACTATGTTACTAGGCATGTTACGGGGTTTCTAGCATGTTCCTAGGTGTCAAATCGGGTCTCGGAATGCTAAAATACACTTACATTGTCATTACATGTGATTAGGAAAAGTTAACTAGTGATTAGGAAAAGTCAACTAGTGATTAGGAAAAGTCAACTGGTGATTAGGAGCTATAAGACATGCAATTTAGAAGTTAACTAGTGATTAGGAGCTATAAGACATGCAATTCAGAAGTTAACTAGTGATTAGGAGCTATAAGACATGCAATTCAGAAGTTAACTAGTGATTAGGAGCTATAAGACATGCAATTCAGAAGTTAACTAGTGATTAGGAGCTATAAGACATGCTATTCTGAAGTTAACTAGTGATTAGGATTGCAATTGCCTGGTGGGAAGGCGATTAGGCTCCCTAATCGCCTATAGGGCATGTGATTAGGGGCCAATCGCCTACAGCATAGGCGATTGGGGATTCCTAATCGCCTATGCTGTTCTGTTCCGTCTTTTTCGCGCGTTTAACCCTCCAAATCAGATCCGAAACATGTGTAAACACCCAATATCAATCATAACACATTAACAAACATATTTCAAGCAAAACCCCTAAGTTATCATCATTCTAACAGTCCCGAATGCTAGCGTTTCCCAAAATAGTAAGCTTAACATGTAAACATCACATCAACATGCAAGAACTTGCCCTAAATAGCAAATATCCAGATTTCATCACGTAGCAACGTTGTCCGATAGTATCCTACTGCTCTAGCATCATCCTAAAGCAAACCCTAACATCATATAATCAACAATACACCTCATAACATCCTTAATCATTCAAAACCATTCAAATGGGTCAAAATACCAAACATCAACAATACACAACCATGGACCTCCAAACTCCTAGGACATCATCATACTAACTCATAACAGCTATAAACACCTTAACAACACAAGAACAATCATGTTTCAATCATAAAAATCCTACATTTAATCACATACAACACATATAACATGCATAAGGGTTTGGGTTTGTTTAAAAACGGATTTTAATGGATTTTCAAAGACAAAAACATTTAGAAATCAGGTCTGGACTTTTAGGGAACAAAACATAATCATATAAAGGTTTGGGGATGAAGAACACACCTTGGATTTAGGAGAAAATGATGGGTAAAGCATGGAAATGGATGTTTTGATGTAAAAACGATTTCCAGAGGGTGTTTGTGAGTTGGGATAGGTTATGGGACGGCTAGGGTTGCACAAATGGTGTTTTAGAGGTCAAGGGTGGTATTTATAGGCGTTTCTAGTCGTCAGGTGCAGTATGGGCGATTATGCAGGTGCTATAGGCGATTAGGGCTGCTAATCGCTAGTAACTACTAGTGATTAGCCCCCAATCGCCTCTTAAGGTCCCCCAATCGCCCTCATTTAGGCGATTAGGGCTCCCTCAGGTGGCCTAATCGCCTGTTACCCCTGAGTCTGGGTTTTCGGCGCGTTAAACCCTATTTTAACATATGTTAACACGTTTTCACATACCGACAAGTTAACACGTTTTCACATACCGACAAGTCACGTAATGATTATAAACACATAATTCATGAAAACAAACACGTTAACACTCGTTCACCAATTCCCGGGACTCGAGACTTGTGTGTGTTAAAACCCTAATGATGCACGACTCGACTGACCCTGTCACGTGTAATGTATGCACGACTCGCTAAGGTAGACTTACTGAGTTTTCAAAAATTAATAACCGGAGTTTGCCGGGTGTCACAAGAACTTTCTAAAAAATGAAAGTCCTGCAGAAGTAAAAACAACTGACAATAAGCCATCGGTAGTTGCATCTACATCTGGAGTTGAGACCATGAAAACTACTGATGACCTATTGAAAAATACTGATAATGTCAGTAAATTGCCTTCCAACTCTCTTGCTGTATCTAAAAGGAAAGAGAAGGCAAAAGCATGTGAAATATGTGGTCTGTTTAACTACATAACTGAACTTTGTAGATATAGAAAGGGAAATCAGTTTAATAAGAAAAATCAACAACTGGTTGTGGGAAAACAAATAAGAAAAGATTATGAAAACACTTTCTTTCCCAACAAACAACAACCAAACAAAACCTTTTCTCAGAAAAAGACTTTATCTCAACAAAAGCCTTTTTCTCAAAGTTCATCTTCTGAAGTTACACCTAACCCATCAGTAGTTTCACAAACTACTGAAGTTAAAGATTTGATAAATTTGGTTAAACTTCTGAAGACCAAAGTTGATGGTGGTCACCAAAAAGATACCACCATTGTCCCTAATGAAAAATCCATTGCCAAAAAGACATGGATTTCAAAAATTGGTCCTCAACAAGTTGCACCTGTTCTCAAGAGCAAACCCAAAGCCAAATTGGCTTGGGTTGCCAAATCTAACTAATTTGCTATTTTGTGCAGAGGGTCTCCAGAGGTTTGAATAACATTTGGTATGTTTCCTGTCTTAAAGGTAAATAACATAAGTCCTCCTATAAGTCTATTGAAGAATAAAAAACAACTACATGTCTTCAACTACTCCATATGGACTTATTTGGACCAGTCAAAATCATGAGCCTTGGTAAGAAGAAATACTGCTTGGTCATCATTGATGACTACTCAAGATTCACATGGGTCTTCTTCTTACATTCCAAGGATGAGGCAGCTGAAATAATCAAGTTCTTCATTCTACAAATAGAGAAGCAATATTCTCTTTCTGTCAAAGTCATCAGGAGTGACAATGGGACAGAGTTCAGGAACAAAACTCTGGATGAATTTTGTTTATCTAAAGGGATTGTTAGACAATTCAGCATTCCCAGAACTCCTGAACAAAATGGTGTGGTAGAAAGGAAGAACAGGACATTGATTGAAGCAGCAAGAACCATGTTAGCTGATTCAGGCCTACCTTTGTATTTTTGGTCTGAAGCAGTCAACACAGCTTGTTATGTTCAGAATAGAGTTCTTATCAACAAGAGACATACCAAGACTGCCTATGAAATTCTTCATGGCATAAAGCCCCTTATCTCCTTCTTCAGGGCTTTTGGATGTCAATGTTTTATCCTCAACATCAAAGACTCTATCTCTAAATTTGCTGCTAAAGTTGATTCAGGTTATTTTCTTGGTTATTCTCCAATGAGGAAAGCTTACAAAGTCTTCAATTCAAGAACCAAGATAGTAGAAGAAACACTGAATGTCAAGTTCAATGAATCCAAACATATTCTTATTCAAGCAAATCCTGCTGAACTCTTTGACCTTGACAAATTTTATTTCGGACCTGAAAAGACTGTTGAATCATCCAAACCTCCTCAATATGGTTATCAAGGATTTGAAGATGATGGTCCTACACCATGGACTCCAAACACAGTCATCAAATCAACTTTTAAACCTTCAGAAGTTTCACAAGCTTCTACTTCAAAAACTACTGATGAACATCTTGAAACTACTGATTCAGCTGAACCAAAAACTCCTGAACCTCAACAAACAACTGAACCAGATATTATTAACCTCAGTGGTTTATTTGAAGAAATACCAGAGCCATCCTCAAGTACAGGTCTACAACAACTGATTGAACACAAGGATCATCCATTGGAACAAATCATGGGTGATATTGCATCAGGGGTGCTTACCAGAAACCAGCTCTCCAACTTTTGCTTTTTTCTCAACATTTATTTCTCAGTTGGAACAAAATAAGTATCAAGAAGCCCTCAAAGATAACAATTGGGTTCAAGCCATGCAAGATGAGCTGCTTCAATTCAAGAAGCAACAGGTTTTGGAAACCTGTCCCTTACCTCCAAACAAACAACCAATTGATACTAGATGGGTCTTCAGAAACAAACAAGATGAAGCTGGTATGATCATCAAGAACAAGGCAAGATTGGTGGTACAAGGTTATTCTCAAGAAGAAGGCATTGACTATGATGAAACCTTTGCACCAGTTGCAAGACTTGAAGCTATCAGGTTATTTTTAGCTTATGTAATTTCCAACAGCATAAAAGTTTTTCAAATGGATGTCAAAAGTGCATTTTTGTATGGAAAAATAAAAGAGGAAGTGTATGTCTGTCAACATCCAGGGTTTGAGGATCCCTCTCATCCTGATTGGATATACAAGCTTGACAAAGCTCTTTATGGACTAAAACATGCTCCAAGAGCCTGGTATGAAACACTATCCAACTTTTTACTTAAAAATCACTTCACCAGAGGCTCCATTGATAAAACACTTTTCATCAAACATGTTGGAAATCATGTCTTACTTGTTCAGATTTATGTTCATGACATCATTTTTGGTTCAACAAATACAAAATTGTGTGATGACTTTAAGAAACTCATGCAATCAAAATTTGAAATGAGTACAATGGGGGAATTGCAGTACTTTTTAGGACTGCAAATCAAGCAACAAACGAATGGAACATTTATACATCAATCCAAATATGTTAAAGAATTATTAAACAAATTTTCTTTACAAGACTCTAAATCATGTTCCACTCCCATGACACCAACCACACAAGCTGAACCAGATGATCAAGGAAAACAGGTTGATCAAACCATGTATAGATGTATGATATGTTCTCTTTTATATTTAACTACTTCTAGCCCAGATATCATGTTTTCAACTTGTGTCTGTGCTAGATACCAATTTGCACCAAGAGAATCACACCTAATTGTTGTCAAAAGAATCTTCAGATATCTGAAAGGAACTCCTACTTTAGGAATTTAGTATCCTGCTTCAAGCAATACCAAGTTAACAGCTTTTTCAGATAGTGACTATGCAGGGTGTAAAATGTCAAGAAAGTCAACATTTGGTGGTTGTCAATTCTTCGAAAATTGTCTGGTGTCCTGGCAATCAAAGAAACAAACATCTGTGGCAACTTCAACAGCTGAAGCTGAATACATTGCTGCTGCAAGCTGCACATCACAGATACAATGGCTCCAATATCAACTTCTTGATTATGGAATCAAAGAGACCAAGACTCCACTCTTAGTAGACAGTAAATATGCCATTAGCATCATTCAAAATCCTGTTCAGTTCTCAAAGACTAAACATATTGAAATCAGGTATCATTTCATAAGAGATTGCTATGAAAAAGGCAAGATTGAGGTGAAACATGTCACAACTGCTAATCAAATAGCTGATGTATTCACCAAACCCCTTGATTCAACAACATTTCAGAGGTTAGTATCCACGCTTGGGATGCTAAATTTTGAATAAAGTCTGTAAGTGTTTTCACTTTTGTCACAGCCTCAAATTTCCACTGCGGGGTTTTACCGCGAGGCGCATGACATACCAGGATCCCATAGCCATAAGTCGTATGAACGAACTCTAAATGCCCAAACCATTTAGTTCGTTTTCAAAAAAATCAAGTTTAGTTAAGCTGCGGAAGCGTAAACCAGATTTAAACCTTTTAGAAACCATGCGCAAAACAACGCGTCCAAATTAAAACCATATGAAAAAAAAAACGTAAAAGCATGATATGTAATCTAGGTGTATGCCCAAGACTCCAAATGCAGTGAACGTGCAGTGCTTTCTAATCGTGACACCGGAAGCTAACTACCTGCAAAAGCATGTACATGGTGGGTCAACAAACAATGTTGGTGAGTTCACAGTTTAGATAATAAGCGTAAAGTTGTCAAAAACCCAAATGTTTATGTGTCATCAGTTTAAGCTTGTCAGGGGTAGCTAGCCCACTCATTATAACTAAACAGGTGATTATTGGGAACATACAGAAGTTGTTAATTTGCCTTAGTACTAGTGTCTATCAACACTAGTAAGTTCAGCTCCTCAAGAGCGTGGTCAAAAGTTCATGCCCGTGACCCAAGCACCTCAAGCATGAGGTTGCTGCACAACCTAATAGCGCTATCAACTAATACCCCGTTCGCCTATAGCGATTAACCCAATAATATGTAAGGACTTCCAATGATAGAGTGTGTTTAGTTCACAAAGGACAGTAATGTTGTAAACTGATAAAAGCGTGATCCACACAAGGAATCGTAAAACCTGACCCACACAAGGAGTCAAAGCATCTCAAACCCGAAATGTAAAAGTAGTCCCAAACCAGACTAGAAAACGTTTACCAAAGTTGTCTCAAACCCGAGACGCATGCTTTCGAGAAAAAGTAGTGAAACTCACCTTAGGTTGCAAGCAAATAATCCAAATTCCACCAATAGTAATGTGCTACCGACCCCCTATTACAAATTTCCCTAAGTAAGTATATGTGCATAACAAATACACCATATAACCCGTTTGTCCAAGACGTTTAAAAGTTCAAAACCGTGTATGTGACACATAATGATTCTACATGCACAAGTAAGTGCTACGAACCTGTTCGTGAAAATATTGATTATCATCAGTTTTATACCTCATATACATCTCATATAAGTGTCCATACAAGTTCATGTCAAATACATACCATATAAAACTCCAAATAGTCACATAAACATCCCCTACACAATCTGCGTTTTTAGGACAAATTGTATGATGTGAAAAACGATTTATTTAAAATACTTAACAAATGAATTAAACTCCCAAATTTTTACTGAATAATCTTTGGGGCTCGCTTGATAACCCATATTTTGTTTTGTCTCAAAACCGAACAAAAAAATTATAAAAATTCGTACAACACAGCTATGTCCAGAAAATTTCCACAACAGGTCAGTTTAGTAGAAAAATCCCAAAAATTGTGTATTCACACAAACAGGGTGAATCCACTTGGAAAAGCCAAGTTATTCCAATGTTGACCCACTGTCCAAATTTCATAACCTAACCCTTTGTAAAACTCAAGTTATGATCGTTTAAAGTTGACCCAGTTTACAACTTCGAAAATCTGATATGACCTTTAATCAAATAAAATTCCAAAAACATATCAAACGAACACCAAATCGCATGATCTTACCCATTCCAGAAAGATAAGACCACGTACAAGAAGCTCAAATCAAGAAACAATTAAAACAGATAGTTTAAATCCACATTACAGAGCCTACAAATCAGAGCATGCAATCTGTCCGTTTTCAGTTATGTTAAGAACGCATCCATAACGCATCGTATGACCATATTATCGCCTAACTATTTCCATAAACATAACATGTAATACATCATGATCATACAACATAACAGTCCCAACATGCAAGTTTTTATCACAAATATTATTATCTATAAATTCTAGATCAACAATAATCACAAACATGAAAGTTTCATGCAACATTCACCATAATATCGCATTATCATGTTAACCTACCATGTTAATCTTTATAAAAACCCAAGTTTTATGTTTTTAAAACTTCACATCAGACCTGGACAAATAAGTTTTGTTGTTTAAAATCATAATTAAAACATAGCAAAATAGATAAAACACATGTAGGGTTTGTTATATACCTTAAGCCTTTAATCATCTTGATCCTAAACCTTCTTTAGCTCCTAGGATCTTTAGATTACGTTAATGGCAGAGGGTATGGGTTTAATTTTCGTAATTATGCAGGTTGGGGCGGATTAGGGTTAGATTTATAATGAAAACTGTAGCTAAAAAACGAATTTATATTAATACTCCAGCGAAATGGGCCTAGAAGTTGGTTGTTGGGCCGACCAGTCGAAGTTTCACCAAACGCAGCCCAAGCGCTGCTTTCCTGGTCCCCATTTATTGCTGCCATAGGTAGTTCGGTTGTTTCTTTTTTTTTTTATTTAGGTCCCACCCAAATTCCGAAGTACCATTATCTCCTTATTTATTTTTTTTGTCGTTTATGTGACAATTCATTTAGGTGTATGCATTTAATTCAAGAGTTAGACATGTAATTGGTTTTCATGCCAAGTCTACAATTAGTATTTATTTGTTTTTTTTTAACTAAATACTATTATGTATAATAATAAAAATAATCAATAGACAAATAATAATTAATATCTATAACAATTAATCTATAAAATATTTAAACCAAATATTTTATAACTTATATACGATTCTCATACTGTCAAGTGTCGGTTACGAGCTCGGTACCGTGTTTTCGCATAATAACATGTAACGTCACAAAAGTTCATAAATAAATTCACATAAGCACATAATTGCAAATAATATCAAACTAGTTATTCTACAATTATTTGTTTTATTGTTTAGCCAACGTTCAGGGTTCAAGACCCGTGTATGTAGTTGTTCACCTATAACCGTGTATCTTGTGACACACTTAACTAACTCTAGTCCAGTAAAATACTACAAATATATGTATAAGTTAACTAGAGTTTAGTTAAAGTATGAACCTATAAATGCGGGGTGTCACATCATCCCCAAGTTGAAAAGAATTTCGTCTCGAAATTCAGCAAGTAAACAGTGACGCCAGTGTAAAAATGTATGCTTGGTTACCGGATGTCACATCATCCCTAAGTTGAAAGGAATTTCGTCTCGAAATTCACTTTGAGTGAGCCGCTTCACGTTTATAGTTTGGTCTGTGTACAGGTTCAGGCTTAGTAAAGAGATGTGGGTATTTAAGCCGCATTTGATCCCTACGTTCCCACGTGTATTCCGGTCCTAGACGGGAATTCCATCGTACCTTCACAATAGGTATAGTGCTCTGTCTGAGTTTCTTGACGCCCCGCTCAAGAATCTCCACTAGTTCTTCCACGAACCGTAGCTGATCGTCCACCTGGATCTCCTCCAGTGGCACCACCAGTGTTGTATCCAAAAGGCATTTCTTTAGATTCGATACGTGGAATAGATCATGTACCCCACTGAGTTTAATAGGTAGGTTTAACCTGTAAGTTACTAGACCAATCCTTTCGACAATCTCGAATGGTCCGACCTATCGCGGGTTCAACTTTTCCCGTTTCTCGAAGCGTATGACACCTTCCCAAGGTGATACCTTTAATAATACTTTGTCCCCAATCTGGAACTCTAAGATTTCCTACGCTTATCAGCGTAGCTTTTCTGTCGATCACGAGCAGTAGCCATCCGGTTTCTGATTTGCACTATCTTAAAAGTTTCGTGCACTAGTTCGGGATCTGTCAGCTGGCTATCCCCAACTTCAGTGCAGCAGATGGGAGACCTACACTTGCGTCCATATGGTGCCTCAAAAGGCGCAAACTGAATAGAAGTGTGGTAATTGTTATTATATGAGAATTTGATTAGAGGCAAGTGCTTATCCCAACTGTTACCAAAGTCCACCACGCACGCTCGTAGCAGATCTTCCAATGTTTGGATGGTACGTTCACTTTGTCCATCCGTCTGTGGGTGATAGGTTGTGCTCATATCTAAGCGAGTCCCCAAGGCATCTTGGAGAGTAGTCCAAAAATGAGAAGTAAATCGCGCGTCGCGATCTGATATGATAGAAGTAGGCAACCCGTGCCTAGAGACGACCTCCTTGATATAGATGTTGGCCAGTTTCTCCAGCGTGTCGCTTTCCTTTATTGCCAGGAAATGTGCCGATTTTGTCAAATGGTCGATGATAACCCAAATCATGTTATGCCCACTTGGTGTTCTAGGAAGCTTTGTGATAAATTCTATAGAAATTCCGTCCCATTTCCACATAGGGATTTCTGGTTGCTGGAGTAAGCCTGAAGGTTTCTGATATTCAATCTTAACCTTTGCACAAGTCAAGCACTTGCTAACATACAGAGTTTTGGCCACCAGTACAGAGTTTTGAGATCTTGGTACATTTTATCCGAACCAGGATGTACCGAATAATGAGAGGTGTGAGCCTCATCGAGCACGAGTTGTCTGAGATCCACAAAACGTGGAATCCAGACTCGATTCATGAAGTATTGAAGACCATCCGTCCTCAGTTCCAGGTGCTTATCAGCACCATGCAAAGTTTCAGCCCGATGTTTTCCTCTTTCAAAGCCTCGCCCTAAGCTTCACGTATCTTATCAGGAAGATTAGAATGTATGGTAAGTTGTAAGGCTCGCACTCGTTTGGGTTTTGTTTCCTTCTGACTAAGGGCATCCGCTATAACATTAGCCTTCCCTGGATGATATTTGATGGCACAGTCGTAATAATTCAGGAGCTCGACCCATGGACGTTGTCGCATGTTTAGCTCCTTCTGATCGAATATGTGCTGGAGGCTCTTGTGATCAGTGAAGATCGTACACTTAGTCTCATAGAGATAGTGCCTCCAAATCTTAAGAGCAAAAATCACAGCTCCTAGTTCCAAGTCATGGGTGGTGTAATTCTTCTCATGAACCTTCAGTTGTCGTGAAGCATACGTGATCACCTTCTCACGTTGCATCAGTACACCCCCTAAACCTTGGATAGACGCATCACAGTACACCACAAAGTCCTCTGTACCCTCAGGTAGTGATAGCATAGGTGCACTGCAAAGTTTTGCCTTCAACAATTGAAAAGCAGATTCTTGGGCATCTCCCCACTTGTAAGTAATTCCCTTTTGCGTCAAAGCAGTGAGGGGTTGAGCGATCTTAGAGAATCCCTCAATGAACCTGTGATAATATCCCGCAAGACCAAGGAACTGCCGCACCTCTGTAGGAGTCTTAGGAGCCTCCCATTTTTTTAATAGCATCAATCTTGGCGGGATCGACATGTATTCCTGCCTCGTTAGCCACATGCCCTAAAAATTGGACCTCACGAATCCAGAAGTCACATTTAGAGAATTTCGCCTACAACTGCTAATGTATCAAGAGTCCCAAGATCAGCTGCTGGTGTTGCTCATGCTCTTCCAAGCTCTTGGAATAGATTAATATGTCATATATGAACACTATGACGAATTTGTCCAAATAAGGCTTACACACGCGGTTCATAAGGTCCATGAACACAGCTGGTGCATTGGTCAGCCCAAATGGCATTACCAAAAACTCATAATGTCCATAACGAGTTCGAAAGGCTGTCTTCGCCACATCCTCCTCTCGGACTCTCCGCTGGTGATACCATGACCTCAAGTGAATTTTGGAATAGAAACTCGACCCTTGAAGCTGGTCGAACAAGTCGTCAATACGAGGCAAAGGGTAGCGGTTCTTAACCGTCACCTTGTTCAACTCTCGATAGTCAATACACATGCGGAAACTCCCATCCTTCTTCTTAACAAACAAGACTGGGGCTCCCCAAGGTGAAGAACTAGGCCTAATGAAACCCCTATCCAATAGCTCTTGGAGTTGGGTAGATAGTTCTTGAGGTTCGCCTGGTGCTAGGTGGTATGGTGCGCGTGCAACTGGGATTGCTCCAGGTGCAAATTCAATTTGGAACTCCACTTGATGAATAGGTGGAAGTCCAGGTAGTTCCTCTGGGAATACCTTTGGGAAATCACGAATTATAGGGATGTCCTCAATCTTCGTTTCAACTTCAACTCGAGTATCAGATATGTTAGCCAAAATGACTGGATAGCCCTTTCGTATGCACTTCTAAGCTTTCAAGAAGGAGATGATGCCCACTATGGCACCACCACGATCACCCTGGATAGATAACAGTTCTCCACTAGGGAGAGGAATACAAACAGTCTTCTTCTGGCAGAGAATTTCAGCGCGTTGCTTGGACAGCCAGTCCATGCCAACCACGAGATCAAAACTTCCTAGGGTGATAGGTAGGAGATCGATGGCAGATATTTGCCCATCTATCTCCAGCTTTATAGTTACGGTGAATGTGGGTTACCTCAACAGGTTTCCCATCAGCTAACTCTATAGAATGTGGGGTATCAAGATGAGTAGGAACTATCCCTAGGTGTTTGCTCAGTTTTAAAAGAAAGCACAAAGCTGATATTCGCACCAGAATCGAAAGGAACAGCAGCCAAATTGTCTTTCATAGGTCATACTTGACAACACATTGATGTCGCTCTTGGCTTCTCCCGAGCCAATTACACATGCTATTCCCCGAGCACCTCTGAGGTTGTTGTTGTTATTCTGGTTGTTGCTTTTGAAGAACTTATGTCTCACACCTTCCAACGCTCTCTTGCTATCACCAACGGCAGGAGATGAAGCACCATGTTTCGAAAAAGTACATATGCTCGACAGCCTCGTCAATGAGGTTGCGAGCCAGGTGAAAGATTTGTTAGATTCTGGATATGTGTGCTGTGGTAGTCCCGCCACGAATCTGTGGGGCCAACCCTTCTGGTAAGAAGCTCGATCTGCTTGTAAGGTAGGTTAAATAGATTTGAGCATATAATAGCTTACTCCTGTAGCTTGGTAGTGTAGGCATCGATCTCAAACCCAACCGTCTTTGGATAACAAATTTCTAAATTTCATCACACGGTGTTACATTCTCCACCCAAGTATCTGTAACTCATCGAGTGTGCATGTAGTATACATTACCCATCGTACCTGAGGCAAATGCATATGTCAAGGACCTATACTATCAAAGAAATCAAACAGTCTCCTTCCGTCCCGTTGGAGTCATTGAAGCTTACAACCCATAAAAGCCTTGGAAATACGCTAACGAGTTGTTGTTGCGGCATGTGCGTTCAAGGAATAAGGAAGTTCAAATGCGAAAGTCAAGGGAAAAGAATGATTTAGCAACTTAGATCTTTACTAGCTTGGAAAGATGCGAGGGCCTCAACCACCCTATTGTTGATCATAAGAATTCACTCTTATCTAGGTTTACGAAAGAAAACGAAAGAGAATACTAGCAAGGAATGGTAGGAGCAAATCGTCGTCACGCTCTGTCGAGATAGTAGAGCCTTCATACTC
The DNA here is from genome assembly GCA_032199755.1 of Ambrosia artemisiifolia. Taxonomy (NCBI): domain Eukaryota; kingdom Viridiplantae; phylum Streptophyta; class Magnoliopsida; order Asterales; family Asteraceae; genus Ambrosia; species Ambrosia artemisiifolia. The sequence goes on along the minus strand of CM063523.1, from coordinate 29,836,706 downwards.
ACTTTCCATGTGTTCGTCCTGCTCAGGTTTTCCTTCCATCCCTTCTCCTTCCTTCTTTGCAGGTGTCAGTGTTATATGGAACTCGTCGTGTATAGTCTCCAACTCTGATCCTATGTAATTCAGTTTAGTGGTCAGCTCCACCACTCGTTCCTCCAATCGTGACTGTCAGTAATTAGCACGTTTCATCTCCCTTTGAGATATTGCACTATGTCGCAGACTTTACACAACTCCTCAAGAGTGTGATGTTCGCCCGCTCGTACTAGGCGTAAAGGTGCTAAAGTAAGAAATAAATTCTATATGAGTAACCAAGTCTCGTCTAAGTTTCAAATGAGAGTAGGGAATATCAAGCGACAAGGAACATGAACTAATTGTCTCCTTCCTCAAAGAAAAAGGATAAGTCTCAACATTTGACTTCTTCTAATTTGATTCGGTATAATGTTACTGCGCCTTAGGCATCGTGCAGTTCTCCGTGTACGTGCGCCACAACGCTTGCAAAGGTTCTCTCCCCTGTACTATTGTTGTTTCCTCATCCATGAGGTTTGTTAGGATACCAATCCCGGTAATGTGCCACCTGGTGTAACCCTGGGTCCCCACCAGTGACGTGTTCAGAATTAGGTTTAGAAGTAGAAAATAACATATCTCCTGCAATTAGGTGTTGTATATATATGTAGTCAAAAGCTAATTGAGCACTTATGCTATGAGTGTACTAACACTTATGCTATGATGGTTATAGACTAGACTCAACATGCAGTCCTAGTTCACTATAACCTGGCTCTGATACCAATCTGTCACACCCTCAAATTTCCACTGCGGGGTTTTACCGTGTGGCGCATGACATACCAGGATCCCATAGCCATAAGTCGTATGAACGAACTCTAAATGCCCAAACCATTTAGTTCGTTTTCAAAAAAAGCAAGTTTAGTTAAGCTGCCGAAGCGTAAACCAGATTTAAACCTTTTAGAAACCATGCGCAAAACAACGCGCCCAAATTAAAACCATATGAAAAAGAAACGTAAAAGCATGATATGTAATTTAGGTGTATGCCCAAGACTCCAAATGCAGTGAACGTGCAGTGCTTCCTAATCGTGACACCGGAAGCTAACTACCTGCAAGAGCATGTACATGGTGGGTCAACAAACAATGTTGGTGAGTTCACAGTTTAGATAATAAGCGTAAAGTTGTCAAAAACCCAAATGTTTATGTGTCATCAGTTTAAGCTTGTCAGGGGTAGCTAGCCCACTCATTGTAACTAAACAGGTGATTATTGGGAACATACAGAAGTTGTTAATTTGCCTTAGTACTGGTGTCTATCAACACTAGTAAGTTCAGCTCCTCAAGAGCGTGGTCAAAAGTTCATGCCCGTGACCCAAGCACCTCAAGCAGGAGGTTGCTGCACAACCTAATAGCGCTATCAACTAATACCTCGTTCGCCTACAACGATTAACCTAATAATATGTAAGGACTTCCAATGATAGAGTGTGTTTAGTTCACAAAGGACAGTAAAGTTGTAAACTGATAAAAGCGTGATCCACACAAGGAATCGTAAAACCCGACCCACACAAGGAGTCAAAGCATTTCAAACCCGAGATGTTAAAGTAGTCCCAAACCAGACTAGAAAACATTTACCAAAGTTGTCTCAAACCCGAGACGCATGCTTTCGAGAAAAAGTAGTGAAACTCACCTTAGGTTGCAAGCAAATAATCCAAATTCCACCCATAGTAATGTGCTACCGACCCCCTATTACAAATTTCGCTAAGTGATTATATGTGCATAACCAATACACCATATAACCCGTTTGTCCAAGACGTTTAAAAGTTCAAAAACGTGTATGTGACACATAATGATTCTACATGCACAAGTAAGTGCTACGAACCCGTTCGGGAAAATATTGATTATCATCAGTTTTATACCTCATATACATCTCATATTAAGTGTCCATACAAGTTCATGTCAAATACATACCATATAAGACTCCAAATAGTCACATAAACATCCCCTACACAATCAGCGTTTTTAGGACAGATTGTATGATGTGAAAAACGATTTATTTAAAATACTTAACAAATGAATTAAACTCCCAAATTTTTACTGAATATTCTTTAGGGTTCACTTGATAACCCACATTTTGTTTTTGTCTCAAAACCGAACACAAAAATTATAAAAATTCGTACAACACAGCTATGTCTAGAAAATTTCCACAACAGGTCAGTTTAGTAGAAAAAATCCCAAAACTTGTGTATTCACCCAAAGAGGGTGAATCCACTTGGAAAAGCCAAGTTATTCCAATTTTGACCTACTGTCCAAATTTCATAACCTAAACCTTTGTAAAACTCAAGTTATGATCGTTTAAAGTTGACCCAGTTTACAACTTCGAAAATCTGTTATGACCTTTAATCAAATAAAATTCCAAAAACATATCAAACGAAGACCAAATCGCATGATCTTACCCATTCCAGAAAGATAAGACCACGTACAAGAATCTCAAATCAAGAAACAATTAAAACAGATAGTTTAAATCCACATTACAGAGCCTACAAATCAGAGCATGCAATCTGTCCGTTTTCAGTTATGTTAAGAACGCATCCATAACGCATCGTATGACCATTTTATCACCTAACTATTGCCATAAACATAACATGTAACACATCATGATCATACAACATAACAGTCCCAACATGCAAGTTTTTATCTAAAATATTATTATCTATAAATTCTAGATCAACAATAATCACAAACATGCAAGTTTCATGCAACATTCACCATAATATCGCATTATCATGTTAACCTACCATGTTAATCTTTATAAAAACCCATGTTTTATTTTTTTAAAACTTCACATCAGACCTGGAGAAATAAGTTTTGTTGTTTAAAATCATAATTAAAACATAGCAAAATAGATAAAACACATGTAGGATTTGTTATATACCTTAAGCCTTTAATCTTCTTGATCCTAAACCTTCTTTAGCTCCTAGGATCTTTAGATTACGTTAATGGCAGAGGGTATGGGTTTAATTTTCGTAATTATGCAGGTTGGGGCGGATTAGGGTTAGATTTATAATGAAAACTGTAGCTAAAAACGAATTTATATTAATACTCCAGCGAAATGGGCCTAGAAGTTTGTTGTTGGGCCGACCAGTCAAAGTTTCACCAAACGCAGCCCAAGCGCTGCTTTCCTGGTCCCCATTTATTGCTGCCGTAGGTAGTTCGGTTGTTTCTTTTTTTTCATGCCAAGTCTACGATTAGTATTTATTTGTTTTTTTTAACTAAATACTATTATGTATAATAATAAAAATAATCAATAGACAAATAATAATTAATAACTATCACAATTAATCTATAAAATATTTAACCCAATTATTTTATAACTTATATACGATTCTCAGACTGTCAAGTGTCGGTTACGAGCTCGGTACCGTGTTTTCGCATAATAACATGTAACGTCACAAAAGTTCATAAATAAATTCACAAAAGCACATAATTGCAAATAATATCAAACTAGTTATTCTACAATTATTTGTTTTATTGTTTAGCCAACGTTCAGGGTTCAAGACTCGTGTATGTAGTTGTTCACCAATAACCGTGTATCTTGTGACACACTTAACTAACTCTAGTCCAGTAAAATACTACAAATATATATATAAGTTAACTAGAGTTTAGTTAAAGTATGAACCTAAAAATGCGGGGTGTCACAACTTTTTCCTTCTGCACATATTTTATTTTCACTTACATACTTATCTGTCACAAAACCTCTGATGAATAATTAAGAGAGAGAGAAACTGCTGATATTATGAAAAACATCAAAATGGGAAATTTCAGAAAACAAATAACTACTGATGATTATAAGAAGTAATTTAAGTGTTTTAGAAGTCACTCTCATCAGCTGTTGAAAACTACTGAAGAGATGACAAAAACCACTGATGAAGAAACCTGCTTCATCAGTAGTTTCATTAAAAGGGTAAAATTGACATTTCACTCATCAGAAGTTTTGACCTAGTCGGTTAAAAACTTCTGATAAATACATTTTTCAAACACTTATCCATTCAAAAGGCAAAATTCCCTCTTTCTCTCTCAAAGCAAAGACAAAACCCCTTCTCAAACCTAAAACTTTCTGTTCGATCAAAAGACACCATGGCTCTTGTACTGAAACAGGGACATAATCAACGAGGCTACTTCGAGAAAGATGAAGCCTGGTCCCAATACGACGAAATCATTGATTTGGTCGTTAAATCCCAATACAAAACTGCTTTCACCATTGATCCTCCAATCCATGAACAGACTCTAAATGAGTTCTGGGAAAATGCTGAAACGGTGACAGTTAACAATAAGGTGATTTCCCTCAAATCAAATATAAAAGGGAAGCTTATGGCCATCACACCGGAATCTTTGAGTATAAGACTTGGTTTAAATGATTCTGATGCTCCAGAGCACATATTAGATGCTGCTATTCATTTGACCATGACAGAGTGTGGCTATGAAGGTACTTTAGCACAAGCAACAGTTTATAAGAAATATTTTGATCCACAATATAAACTGTTATTTCATTATATTATAATGTGTTTAAGTCCCAAAACTGGGTCATATGATCAGATGCCTTCAACCTTTCAACCAATTTTTCACTCAATCATAACTGAAACCACTTTCAAGGCATCTGAACTTTTCTTTAATGAGTTGGTTTTACATCATCAAAATGAAAAGAAAAAGTTTTTGTTATACCCAAGATTTCTTATGCAATGCATAATAAAGGAACTTGGAGAGGGAGTACTTGTGGGAGAGACATCTGTTTTAAAACCTCTCACTTCCCAAGTATTCTCAAGGCATAACAAATCGGCCACTGTGCCAGAAGATGACCAAAGGGAACAAGAACCAGTCCTTGAGGAACTCACATCTTCAAAACCCAAGACTAAGAAAGCCAAAACGCCTAAACAGCAAAAACAAAAACCCACCAGCCCAAAGAAAAAGATAGTTCAGGAAGTGGAGATCCCTGAAACTACTGATGTGCAATCTGCACTTGAAAAGGTAGTGGCTGAAACATCCTCTCAGTCCACTCCATCTCTACCACCCAAAAGAAAACCTGTTACAGTTACCTTTCACAAAAAAAGACTTAGAAAAACTGTAACTACTGATCCTTCTTTTGAACCTACTAACCCTTTACCCATAACTACTGATCCCTTACCTACAACTGCTGAACCTGAACCTTCCCATACAACCATTGAAATGGCCCAACTTCTCTCAGGACTAAAAGAAAAAGTCCCATCCAAACATGTCACTCCCCAAGAAACACATCAAAAAGGGGAGATGCCTTCAGAAGTTGACATGGATGTGGACATCATAAGTCCTAACCAGGGAGATGAGGATGAACCAAGGTTTCTAAGCCCAAACTTAGATACCTTAGGTACATTTGAGGCTGCTTCTACTCATTTATCACCCAGTAGTGGATATGAGGACAGAAGTAACATTCCTAAGACCTCAAATGTGGCAACTACTGATGAAGGCTTAATGCCTGAAGTAGGAAAAGCTCAGTACCAAGACAAAGAGGTTCATGAGACTACTAGTTTGGGTCTAGCTCATGATTTAACTGATGCTGCCCTCGTTGAGGACACTATCAGGGATTCTGATGATTTCATTAGTTTGGATGATGATTCACAAACTCCACAACATGAATTGACGGCTCATATTGAAGGTCCTAAATCTGATGTCTCTAAGCTCAAAGAGCTGGTCACAAAAGATCCGGTTAAATACCACTTAAACCCTGATTCCCCTAAAGTGGCATCTTCAGTACATTCTGAAGATCACCCAAAAACACCCCCTTCACTTAAAAAGCCTACCCAATTCTCTAGGATATCTAGCATAGACTGGAACCACCTATGCAACCCAGATGGTCCCCTGTACCAGATAATAAAGAATCTTATCTCTGAACAACTCAAGACTTTCACAACTGCTTGGGAGTTAAAAGCCAATGCCCAATTTGAGTTGCTTAACATACAACTTGCAGAGCTGAACAAGAAGATGGATGAAAACACAAGAGCATCATTATCTGCTACAACTTCTCATTCTTTAAGGCTTCCAGAAGTGGATGAAGCCAAAAAGGGGGAGAAGACTAAGGAACCAATAGAAGTGTCTATGGAAGCTGAAAAGATAACACACAGACCAGGGAAAGAGATACTTCAAACTGCTGATCAATTCCAAGGCATACAAGAAACTGCTGAAGAACATTATCAAACTACTGAAGACAATCCTTCAGTAGTTGTGACCAAAATTTCTCCTTCAGTAGTTATATCTTCTGAAAACATACAAGGACAGTCTTCACAGGCACCTCAACAAATTCCAGCCCAGATTCCAAAGCCAGTAACAACAACTATAACTGTTTTAAATCCTTCTCCAATCTCTATGTCTAAAGAACTTCTAGAGAAGAGTTTAAAAGAGGAAATCAAGAAGGCTAAGGAAGACAATGTATGGAAAAGCCTGGAAGAAAGGGATGATCTAAGTTTTGATGAAAAGCTTGCCAAGTATCAAGAAAAACTTGATGAGTTAGAAGCTAAAGACAGAGCCAAAGAAGCTGCTGCTGAAGAAGACAAAAGAGCACAGCTTATGTTAATGATCACAAAGAATACAAAGGCTAAAAAGGATTCTCTGAACAGACTCTCTACAGAAGAACTGACAAGAAGAGCTCAACTTGTAGCTGACAGGTTGGCAACAGAGAAAGAAAGAAAAGCAAAGAGAGCTGAAATAATTGAAGAGTTGGTAGCAAATGGATTTGGTCCAAAAACTTCTGTGTCAAAATGGAAAGAAGACACTCTTTATGACACATAAAAAAAATTCAAGGCTAGCAAAGCTGCACATCCAGATAAGTACAAAACTCCTGAAGTTCCACAAACTTCAGTAGTTAAGAGATCTTCTAGTGCATTACAAAAGCCTGCTACCAGAAAGAAAAAGCAAGAGGAAATTGTAAAGACTGACTTCAAGATGTTGTTATTGGAAGGAAGTCAAGTAGTACATGAAGACTTTGATATTGAAGAAAAACCTCTGCTTACACAATTCAGGGATCCTGCTACATATGCTTATCAGATACAACAGACAATCAAAGAAAAATCTCACATTAAAGTTGTGACAACACATCACTTACCCAACTTTGCAATACCAAGTGATGTGAACACTGAAGGAGGCAGGGACTCCCACCTGAAGGTCACTGAAATTGAAAACATTCCTCAATCAGGTCAAACCCAGGAGACTAGCTTGGTCTCCTATGCCTCAGACTTTGACAGCTCTAAGGTAAATATAGTAAAGTGGTCATTCACTGATTCCAACTCAGTGAAGGTGACCAGAAGAGATCGTTCAAGCAAGGTCTATAAAAATTCAAAGGAGTTGAGCATATTATCAACAAAAGACCTTCTCACCATACAACATCTAGAGCCTGAACAAGGATCTCTCACAGAGCAACAACAAAATTCGCTTAGTATCAAGATGACTGCAGAAATCTAGAGAATACTAGAAGCGAGGAAAAATGAAGAAAAATAAAGATTTGGATTTGGTTTTGGCTTCATCAATCAAGGGGGAGATTGTAGGGACAAAAAGGATTGAAGAAACCACTTTTGTTACCAAAGTTCAAATCATATTTCTGCTAAGTATAGAACTGCTGAAGAGTAAAGACAGAAGTTCTGAAGAAGAAAAAGCAAAGTGCTGAAGAGTTATCTCATCAGAAGTTCTGAAGTCTAACCAGACATTTCACTGAAGAACTACTGAAGACAAACTACTCATCAGTAGTTTGTCACTCATCAGTACTTTCACATCAGAAGCTTCTAACCGACTCAGTCACTTCAGTAGTTTCGTATTATATTGTTTTGTTAAAGTCTTTGAACAAGTTTCAATGCTACAGCCTGTTGTAAGCATTATCCTAAGTAATATCTTAGCTAAATCTTATCTTGTATTACTTAGTACAACAGTTTGTACTCGTCTATAAATAGATGGTTTTATCCCACTATTTTAGACATGTGATTTACACTTGATTTTAATTGAAATCCTTCAAAGCTTATATAACTTATTATCCATTTCACATCTGAGAATCATTCAATACTTGCACTTACTGCTTTATACTTTGAATTGCTTTTGATTCTCATTAACTGCTATAGTAAAGGGGGAGTGATAACTCCTGTAAAAGTGATACTTTAACTTAGAACATTTATCATTCCGCTGTGCAAATAACTTTGATATAACTGCAAACACATAAGTGTTCTAAAACTTAACTGTTATAAGAGACCACTGATCCAACAACTCCATATGGACTTATTTTGACCAGTCATGATTATGAGCCTTGGTAAGAAGAAGTACTGCTTGGTCATCATTGATGACTACTTAAGATTCACATGGGTCTTCTTCTTGTATTCCAAGGATGAGGCAGCTGAAATAATCAAGTTCTTCATTCTGTAAGTAGAGAAGCAATATTCACTCTCTGTCAAAGTCATCACGAGTGACAATGGGACAGAGTTCAGGAAAAAAACTCTGGATGAATTTGTGTGTCTAAAGGGATTGTTAGACAGTTCAGCATTCCCAGAACTCCTGAACAAAATGGTGTGGTAGAAAGGAAAAACAGAACATTGATTGAAGCAGCAAGAACCATGTTAGCTGATTCAGGCCTACCTTTGTATTTTTGGGCTGAAGCAGTCAACACAGCCTGTTATGTTCAGATAGAGTTCTTATCAACAAGGGACATTCCAAGACTGCCTATGAAGTTCTTCATGGCATTAAGCCCCTCATCTCCTTTTTCAGGGCTTTTGGATGTCAATGTTTTATCCTCAACATCAAAGACTCTATTTCTAAATTTGCTGCTAATGTTGATTCAGGTTATTTTCTTGGTTATTCTCCAATGAGGAAAGCTTACAAAGTATTCAGTTCAAGAACCAAGATAGTAGAAGAAACACTGAATGTCAAGTTGAATGAGTCAAAACACACTCTCATTCCAGCACATCCCGCTGAACTTTTTGACCTTGACAGTTTTAGTTTCGTACCTGAAAAGACGGTTGATTCATCCAAACCCACTTATTATGGTGATCAAGGGTTTGATGATGATGGTCCCACATCATGGACTCCAAACACAGTCATTAAATCAACTTTTAAACCTTCAGAAGTTTCACAAGCTTCTACTTCAATAACTGCTGATGAACAACTTGAAACTACTGATTCAGCTCCAAAAACTCCTGAACCATTACATACAGCTGAACCAGATATTATCAACCTCGGTGATTTATTTGAAGAAGTTCAAGAGCTATCCTCAAGTACAGGACTACAACAACTGATTGAACACAAGGATCATCCATTGGATCAAATCATAGGTGATATTGCATCAAGGGTGCTTACTAGAAACCAGCTTTCCAACTTCTGCTTATTCTCAGCATTCATTTCTCAGTTGGAACCAAAGAAATATCAAGAAGCCCTCAAAGATAACAATTGGGTTCAAGCTATGCAAGATGAGTTGCTCCAATTCAAGAAGCAACAGGTTTGGGAAATCTGTCCCTTACCTCCAAAACACGACTTCTTCTAACGCTAGAAGACCACTGGAAGACATCCGGGACCAGAGCATGTCATGAAAGAAGCACACTAGGCGGGCGTGCTTCGACCGTGTCTCCGGGGCACAGTCCCCTTTCATTCTGGGGTGACAGAGGGATCATACCATTCGAGCCTTTTTTTCATGGTTTTCCCCGCTTCTTAAATATTTGTGTCTTTCATACAATAATTCTATCTGCATTGTCTCAGAAGAGAAGGGCTGAAGTCACTATTTTTCTTTAAAATAAGGGTTCATTCGGGTAAAGCAATTAGATATAAAATAAGAAATTTCGCATGTAAGTTCACTCGGTTGTCCGCCGCTTTTCTTTCCCATGCCGGGTATGCCCTTATGGGTAGCAGCCTCCCATAGAGATGGCTTTGTGGTCACCTTCTATTCTGCTTGTTGGAACAAAGCAGATTTTTTTCATTCCAGCACTACAAGCATTTTTTTACATGGGAGTACATCCACTCATTTGAACAGCAACCTGAATTGAACCTCCCGCGGATAAAAAAAGCAAAGAAGTCAAATCAATGCAGCTTTCGTGCCCAGCCTAAAAAGATCCTATCCTCTTGTAGCTGGAGCTCTTGATGGCACGTTCACCTTCTAACATTTCGTCGAGTTGATCATATCCTCATGCTTTTTCTTTTTCATTCACGATGAATACTTTGGATAGTGGTCAGGAAGATACCTTTAACCCCTGAACACACTGGTAGTGAAGGAGGTCATCAATTTGGAGAGTTTTCTTCTACACGGAAACGAAGATCTTCGATGGACCGGGAATCAAAACCTATCGACCAGATCGCACCAGCGGAGCGATTAAAAGCGTCTTTGGAGCGTCCGTTGTCGTAAAGTAGTCCACGCGAAGCTTTCGGGAAGAGGGGTGGTCTTGTGTGTAAGTGTAGCATTTCTGGTCGAACTCCGTCTTCTATTAAGAGGTGGAAAGCTAAGTAAGAGACGCCACGCTCAAATTGGATTTCTTACTCTAGTGACTGTAGCTACCCGACCCCAAGGGAGGTACTTATTACTGCTCCTCAGGTGGTTAGTGAAATGCTCGTGATGATATCTACGTCCGTACCGCTCCTCGTGAAGTACATCCCACATCCAACCAAGTCTTTGAACAGCCTTACCTTTTCTTTGAGCTCTCTCTTGCTTCAGTAGCTATTATGCGTAATACATGCAAGTCGAACGGGGAGCATACAAATTCTATTTTGATTTTTCCTTCCTTTCTTCTTTTTCATTTCGGATTGAAAGAGGAAGAGTTTACTAAATGAAAAATCCAATGTGATTTGATTCAAGGTAGCTTTAGCTTGCTTCCAAGTCCAAGCGCTAGCCTAGTCGGCAGAAGCGAACTTCCAGGCTTCGCATGAAGTTGCGATCCTAAAATGAACTAGAAAAAGAACCGCCTCCCCTTCGGGAACGAGTAGCCCCCACAGAACTCGAAGCTGCCTTTCTTAACTGGATGAATAGGAGAGTCAGAAGGGCTTAGCTGTTCAAATCCCATTTCCTCCGGAACAGAAGTGAAACGGGCGGGCAAAATGACGTGACGCTGAGTCGAGGTTTGGTGACCAACAGGTCGCTCCTCTAGTTGAAGTTGCGTGTTGTATCGAATTAAACCACATGCTCCACCGCTTGTGCACGCCCCCGTCAATTCCTTTGAGTTTCGGTCTTGCGACCGTACTCTTTCATGGAAATGCATCAGACCACTTCGATATATTCTCCCTCTAAAATCCAGAAAGACAGGAAAGTAGAGTTCAAATCCGAATCGGACCTAAATGGGAATGACATGAAAAGTCTTTTTCAAAACCTAGCATTAAAGGACATTAACAAAGCATCATACCCTACCTTTTTCCCAAGATTTGATTGCTGCTTGACGAGAAAAAATTAGCACAAGATGGGTTTCCAAGAACAAACAAGATGAAGCTGGTATGATTATCAAGAACAAGGCAAGATTGGTGGTACAAGGTTATTCTCAAGAAGAAGGAATAGATTATGATGAAAGCTTTGCACCAGTTGCAAGACTTGAAGCTATCAGGTTATTTTTCGCTTATGCAATTTCCAACAACATAAAAGTTTTTCAAATGGATGACAAAAGTGCATATTTGTATGGAAAAATAAAAGAGGAAGTGTATGTCTGTCAGCCACCTGGGTTTGAGGATCCTTCTCATCCTGACTGAGTGTACAAACTTCACAAAACTCTTTATGGGCTAAAACAGGCTCCAAGAGCCTGGTATGAAACACTGTTCAACTTTTTGCTTAAAAAACACTTCACAAGAGTCTCCATTGATAAAACAATTTTCATAAAGCATGATGGAAATCATGTCTTACTTGTTCAAATTTATGTTGATGACATCATTTTTGGTTCAACAAATACAAAATTGTGTGATGAATTTAAGAAACTCATGCAATCAAAATTTGAAATGAGTACAATGGGAGAACTGCAGTACTTTTTGGGACGGCAGATCAAGCAAGAAACAAATGGAACTTTTATACATCAATCAAAATATGTTAAAGAATTATTAAACATATTTTCTTTACAAGACTGTAAATCATGTTCCACTCCCATGACACCAACCACACAAGTTGAACCATGTATCAAGGAAAACAAGTTGATCAAACCATGTATAGATGTATGATAGGTTCCCTTTTGTATCTAACTACTCCTAGACAAGATATTATGTTCTCAAATTGTGTCTGTGCTAGATATCAATCTACACCAAGGGAATCACATCTAACTACTGTCAAAAGAATTTCCAGATATCTGAAAGGAACTCCTACATTAGGAATTTGGTATCCTGCTTCAAGCAATCCCAAGTTAACTGGTTTTCAGATAGTGACTATGTAGGGTGTAAAATGTCAAGAAAATTAACATCTGGTGATTGTCAATTCTTGGGAAACTGTCTAGTGTCCTGGTAATCAAAGAAGCAAACATCTGTGGCAACTTCAACAGCTGAAGCTGAATACATTGCTGCTGCAAGCTGCACATCACAGATCCAATGGCTCCAATATCAACTTCTTGATTATGGAATCAAAGAGGCCAAGACTCCACTCTTAGTAGACAGTAAATTTGCCATTAACATCATTCAAAATCCTGTTCAGTTTTCAAAAACTAAACATATTGAAATCAGGTATCATTTCATAAGAGATTGCTATGAAAAAGGCAAGATTGAGGTGAAACATGTCACAACAGCTAACCAAATAGCTGATGTGTTCACTAAACCCCTTGATACATCAACATTTCAGAGGTGAGTATCTATGCTTGGGATGCTAAATTTTGAGTAAATTTTGTAAGTATTTTGTTGGATCACTGGTCTCTTTATAGCAGTTTATATTCAAGAACACTTTTGTGTTATAAGTTTATCAAAGTAATTTGCACAGCGGAATAGTAAGTGTTCTAAGTTAAAGTGTCACTTTTAACAGGAGTTATCACTCCCCCTCAATCAATGAACTAGGAAGTTAAAGATGAAAATCAATAAAAGTAAATAAAGTAGTTAATGCAAGATGATTCTAAGATATATATGAAAGGATAAACTATAAAGTAAATTGAAAAAAAGAGTTCAAGTAATTATCTATTACGATCACTTGCTAAAATAGTGGGAGTAACCCCTATATTTATAGCCGAAAGATTACATACACATTAAGTAATCAAAAGCTTAAAATAATGTTTAGATAATGCTACAACAGGCTGTAGCATTGAAACTTGAACAAAGACTTTAAGCTAACTAATATAATACTAAACTGCTGAGATTAAAGGGCGGTTAGAATCTTCTAATGAAAGTGCTGATGAGTGACAAACTTCTGATCTTCAGGAGTTTGTCTTCAGCAATTCTTCAGATATTCTGTCTGCTTTATCTTTAGAACTTCTGATGCTTCTACTCTTCAGAACTTTTACATGTCGTCTTCTTCTTTAGCAGTTTCACAAAATGTTAAGAGGATATAAGACTAAGGTTTATGCTGGCTTGTCAATCCTCTTTGACCCTACAATCTCCCCCTGGATTGATGAAGCCAAAACCTTTGTCTATCTTTACAGTAGGTTTAGTGGCAGATCCAGTATTATGAGGATCCATTTTTGAGAAATTTGATTTGTCAAGTTTTTCTCAAAGTGATGGACACAAAAAAAGTGAACTTTTATCCTTTACTGAAGATCAATAAGAGCCTGTGTCTGATTCTCAATTTGTTAGATTGATATTTGATCAGATAAACCAGATGCTCTGATACCAATTGTTGGATCAGTGGTCTCTTTATAGCGGTTTGTATTCAAGAACACTTTATGTGTTATAAGTTTATCAAAGTAATTTGCACAGCGGAATAGTAAGTGTTCTAAGTTAAAGTGTCACTTTTAACAGGAGTTATTACTCCCCCTCGATCAATGAACTAGGATGTTAAAGATGAGAATCAATGAAAGTAAATAAAGCAGTTAATGCAAGATGATTCTCAGATATATATGAAAGGATAAACTATAAACTAAATTGAAGGAAAGAGTTCAAGTAATTATCTATTACGATCAATTGATAAAATAGTGGGGGTAACCCCTCTATTTATAGCCGAAAGATTACATACATACTAAGTAATCAAAAGCTTAAAATAATGTTTAGATAATGCTACAGCCTGAAACTTGAACAAAGACTTTAAGCTAACTAATATTATGCTAAACTGCTGAGATTAAAGGGCGGTTAGAATCTTCTAATGAAAGTGCTGATGAGTGACAAACTTCTGATCTTCAGGAGTTTGTCTTCAGCAATTCTTCAGATATTCTGTCTGGTTTATCTTCAGAACTTCTGATGCTTCTACTCTTCAGAACTTTTACATGTCTTCTTCTTCTTTAGCAGTTTCACAAAATGTTAAGAGGATATAAGACTAAGGTTTATGCTGGCTTGTCAATCCTCTTTGACCCTACATGTTTTCACTTTTTCTTCTACACATATTTCTACTTTCACCTACATATTTCCTGATCTGTCACAAAAACCTTTAATGAATAACAAAAAGAAAGAAACTACTAATGTTTTAATAACATTAAAAAGAGAAATTTTCAGAAAAGGAATAACTACTGATAATTATCAGGAGTTGTAAGAGTGTTTTTAAAGTCATACTTTTCAGTTGTTTCAAACTACTGATGAAGAAATCTGTTTCATCAGCAGTTTCATTAAAAAGGGTAAATCAGACTTTTCACTCATCAGAAGTTTAACCTAGGCGGTTAAAAACTTCTGATAAATACCTTTTTCCAACACTTATCCATTCAAAAAGCAAAATTCCCTCTCTCTCTCTCTCTCTCTCTCTCTCTCTCTCTCTCTCAAAGCAAAGTCAAAACCCCTTCTCTAACCTAAAAGATTATTGTTCGACCAAACAAAACCATGGCTCTCATTCTGAAACATGGACATAATCAATGAGGGTACTTCGAGAAAGATGAAGCCTGTCCCAATACGACGAAGTCATTGATTTAGTCATCAATCCCCAATACAACACAACCTTCACCATTGATCCCCATATTCATGTACAAACTCTTAATGAGTTCTATGCTAATGCTGAGGCGGTGACTGTGAACAACAATGTGATTTCCCTCAAATCAATCATCCGAGGGAAACATATGGCAATCACACAATAATCTTTAGGAATAAGGCTTGGCTTGAATGATGCTAAAGATCCTAAGCAAGTTCCCACTACTGATATCCACTTAACCATGACTGAGTGTGGTTACCAAGGTACTTTGTCTCATGCAACGGTTTACAAAAAGTATTTTGATCCAAAATATAAACTGTTATTTCATTATATTATCATGTGTCTAACTCCTAAAGCTGGATCATATGATCAGATGCCTTCTACTTTTCAACCAATACTTCATCCCATTGTGAATGAAACAACTTTTAAGGCATCATCACTTTTCTTTAATGAGTTGGTGTTGCATCTCCAAAATATTAAAAAGAAGTTTTTGTTGTACCCAAGATTTATTATGCAATGCATAATAAAGGAACTTGGAGAGGGAGTACTTGTGGGGAAGTCACAACTTTAAATCCTTTGACTTCACAAGTATTCTCTAGGCATAATAAACCGGCACTTTTGACAGAAAATGACCTAGGGGAACAAGAAACAGTCCCCAAGGAACCAACATCTTCCAAACCCTAACCAAAGAAAGCAAGAAACCCAAACAGCAAAAAATAAAAACCACTAACCCAAAAAGAAAGGTAGTTGAGGAAGATGAGATGCCTGAAACTGCTGATGTGCAATCTGCACTTGCTAAGGATATGACTGAAACATCCTCTCAGTGTAATCCATCTCAACTACCCAAAAGAGCACCCATAACTATTTTATTTCATAGGAAGAAACTTAGAAAAGCCATAACTACTGATCCTTCCTTTGAAACTGCTGACCCTTTACCTAAAACTATTGAACCAGAAACATCTCACACTACCATTGAAATAGCCAAACTTCTCTCTGGGCTAAAAGAAAAGGCACCATCCAAACATGTCACTCCCCAACAAACACATCAAACAGGGGAGATACCTTCAGAAGTTGACATGGATGTGGACATTACTAGCCCTAACCCAAGAGATGAGGATGAACCAAGGTGCCTAAGCCCAAACTCAGATACTTTAGGTACACTTGAGGCTGCTACTACTCATTTACCACCCAGTGGTGGACCTTAGGACAGTAGTAACATTTCTAAGACCTCAAGTGTGGCAACTACTGATGAAGGCTTTATGCCTGAAGTAGGAAAACCTCAGTACCAAGACAAAGAGGTTCATGAGAAAACTAGCTTGGTCCTAGCTCATGATTTAATTGATACTGTTCTCATAGAGGACATTACCAGGGATTCAAATGATTCCAATAATTTGGATGATGATTCAAACTCTCCACAAACATGAATTGTCGGCTGATTATGAAGGTCCTGCATCTGATGTCTCTAAGCTCAAAGAGCTGGTCACAAAGGATCAGGTTAAAGACCACTTGAACCCTCATTCCCCTAAAGTGGGATCTTCAGCTCATACTGAAGATCACCCAAAAACACCCCCTTCACTACAAAAGCCTACCCAATTCATTGGGATATCAAGCATAGACCAGAACCACCTATGCAACCCAGCTAGTCCCCTATACCAGATGATGAACAACCTTATATCTGAACATCTCAAAACATTCACAACTGCTTAGGATTTGAAAACAAACACACAATTTGAGATGATTAAGAAACAACTTGGTGAGCTGTCAAAGAAGATAGACAACAACACAAGACAGCTTGCTGCATTATCTGTTACAACCCCTCAACATTCAAGGCTCCCAGAAGTAGATGAAGCCAAAAAGGGGGAGAAGATTAAGGAACCAGAATATGTGTCTCTTGAAACAACACTACAAACTAGAAGGAAGGGAAAAGAGATACAAGAAACTGCTGATGAATCCCAAGGCCATATTGAAGAAACTGCTGATGAAGACTTTCAAAGTACTAAAGACAATCCTTCAGTAGTTGATACAACCATCAACCTTTCAGCAGTTAACACTTCTAAGACTGAAGAAGGACAGTCTTCTAAGGAAACTGAACTCACTCCAACTCCAATTCCAATGTCTGCCCCCGCAACAACAACTATTTTAAACCCTACTCCCATTTCAATGTCTAAAGAATTTTTGGAGAAGAGTTTAAAAGAATCACAAAAGAAGGCAAAGGAAGATGAAGTATGGAAAAGCCTAGAAGCAAGGGATGATCTCAGTTTTGATGAAAAGCTTGTGAAGTATCAAGCTAAACTAGATGAGTTAGAAGCTAAAGAAAGAGCTATTGAAACAGTTGCTGAGGAAGACAAAAGACAGCAACTAATGTTGATGATCACAAAGAACACCAAAACTAAGAAAGCTTCACTCAAAGGGCTCTCTACTGAAGAACTAATGAGAAGAGCTCAGCTTGTGGATGACAAGCTGGCAACTGAAAAAGAAAGAAAGGCAAAGAGAGCTGAAATAATTGAAGAGCTGGTAGCCAATGGATTTGGTTCAAAAGCATCAGTGTCAAGATGGAGAGAAGATACATTGTTTGACACTTATAAAAGATTCAAGGCTGATAAGGCTGCTAATCCTAAGAAGTTCAAAACTTCTGAAGTATCACAAACTTCAATAGTTAAAAGATCTTTTGGTGCACTATAAAGGCCAGCTACCAAGAAGAAGCCAAAGGAAACTGTCAAGACAGACTTCAAAATGGTGTTGCTAGAAGGCAACACAGTAGTACAAGGAGATTTTGAAGTAGAAGAGAAACCTCTACTAACCCAATTCAGGGACCCTGCAACATTTGCTTACCAACTACAACAAACCATCAAAGAAAAATCACACACCAAGGTTGTCACAGAACATAATCTCCCAAACTTTGCCATACCTGATGTTGTGAATACAGAAGAAAGCAGGGATTCCCACCTGAAGGTCACTGAAGTAGAAAACATACCTCAATCAGGATCAACCCAGGAGACAAGCTTGGTCCCCTACACTTCAAACTTTGACAGGTCTAAAGTGAATATTACTAAGTGGTCGTTCACTAATACAAACTCAGTGAAAGTGACAAGAAGAGATTGTTCAAGCAAGGTCTACAGGAACTCAAAAGAATTGAGCATACTTTCAACAAAAGGCCTTCTCACCATACAACATCTTGAGCCTGAACAAGGATCTCTGACAGAACAACAACAACATCAACTTAGTGTCTCCATGACTGCAGAAATCTGGAGAATACTGGAAGCTAGGAAAAATGAAAGTAAATAAAGATTGGATAAGGTTTTGGCTTCATCAATCCAGGGGGAGATTGTAAAGACAAAAAGGATTGAAGAAACCACTTTTGTTACCTTAGTCCAAATCATATTTCTGCTAATTATTCTAAGTATAAAAGAACTGCTGAAGACCAAGATTGAAGTACTAAAGAAGAAGAAATCAAGGTGCTGAAGAGTAAATGATCAGAAGTTCTGAAGTCTAACCAGACAAGTTCACTGAAGAACTACTGAAGACAAAACTACTCGTCAGCTGTTTCTGATGGAAGCTTCTAACCGACCCAGTTACTTCAGTAGTGTATATAATAATGTTTTGTTAAAGTCTTTTAACAAGTACCAATGCTACAGCCAGTTGTAGTATTATCTTTGTGTATGTATTCGTCTATAAATAGATCGGTTAATCCCACTATTTTAGACAGTTGATTTTAACTTAATCCTTCAAAGGCTTTTATCCTATAAAATCCATTTTCACATCTGAGAATCATTCAATATTTGCATTTACTGTTTTATACTTTGAATTGCTTTGATTCTCATTAACTGATATTGTCAAGGGGGGGGGGGGGTAATAACTCCTGTTAAAAGTGATACTTTAACTTAGAACACTTACTATTTCGCTGTGCAATTTACTTTGATACATATACAACACATAATTGTTCCTAAGTATCAACTGTTATAAAGAGACCACTGATCCAACAAATCGTTTCAGCACCTCCGCTCCATCATTTTATAAACACAACAATCACAATTAATCTAATTAATTAGTGAAGATAGAGAATAACGAAGATGTACCTTCTTGCGTATGGAGGTTTGTTGACTGTGTGAATGTGAAACTTGAGTACATGATCAAGAAAAATAAAGTAATGATTTAATTATTATCCTGAAGGTACGTCGTTGTTGTTGTTGTTATTATTATTATTATTATTATTATTATTATTATTATTATTATTATTATTATTATTATTATTATTATTATTACTATTATTATTATTATTATTGTTGTTGTTGTTGTTGTTGTTATTGTAAAGATACACAATCGGAAGCTTGTGAGAATATGCAATCAGAAAAACAGTGAGGAATCTTGCTGACAACCAACATCTGATCAAGCTGCCAAATATGTGTGTACTGGTAAGGGATAATCATCATGTAAATACGATTGTTTATAAGCATTCTGTTAATCAGTTGCAAATAAAAACATATCACTGAAGGTATATTGAAAGATTCTGACTTTAATGAAACTGATAGAGTCGAGTGGGGTTTCTGTTTGGTGTCCTCGTCTTGATTGTCAACTTTCTTCAGTGATTAGTTCAAGAAGCTTCTAAAAGAGAAACTTTGTTGTGTCTGCATCATCCTCTTTTTCTAATGATTATAGAGAGTGAGTTGTTGTTGGTTTTCTTTATATATATATATAAGGATAATCTTGATTGATTGGTACTATATATATATATATGTATAAGGATAATCTTGATTGATTGGTATTGAAGTAAAATGTTTTGGGTTTGAATTGATTGCAGGTTTGTGATAGTTGGAGGTGGGAAATGTTGCTGGATATGTTGCTAGGACTTCCGTCGAACACGGAATGGCTGATGGGAAGTTGTGTATTCTTTCCAAAAAGGTGTAATATTTTTTGTCAGTTAATTAGGGTTTATGGTTTAAGGGTCTTGGATAATGATTAGCGTATCACTAACTAGCACTTAATTTAGATCAAAGGTTATGATTTCATTATTCCAGATTGTTTGATTGTTTGATTTTGTAGGTGAGGGTTTGAGGTTCGTATATTGCCAAAAATAAGAATGATTCAAGAGGCATTCAGTAACACAAAAGATGGAATTTGGAATTTTCAGAATGAACAGACGAAAAAGCATATGACAATTTCCTTCTTAAGTGTTGATAATGAACATATGAAAGTGTTCGAAAATCATTTAAGGCAAATTCTTATGAGTTCAGGTTCTACAACATTCACAAAAATTGTCAACAAGTGGAACACAGCTCTGATAGGTACCACCTTTCTACCATGTTTGATAATTTTCAGTTACATTGTCGTTGAAATTAGAAGTAACTGTTAGTTTTTTAAATTCTGCAGGCCTAATGACATACTTCCGTGAAATAACCGTGCATACACAGGAGCTTTTAGAAGTACACATGTTAATGTCAGTTCTTTCATTTCTTCTATAGAATAGGTTTTTATGGTGAAATTTCTTGGGTCAGGGTAAAAGAACAAGATCACGCATCGGGGAAATATTAACAGACTGAGAGCTTTTTCTGTAGAATAGGTATATAAATTTTAGCATGATTGAATAGGTTATGTAGTATAATGGGATTATAATTGTTTTCTTCCATTTCCCTGGCTCTTGACAGGGTTAGCTCTATGGTATCCGAATAAAAGCAGGATTAAAGCAGTCGCTAAATCGCCATCGCTAAATCGCCAAATCATCGTGTAAGTTCTGAATTTTGAATTGGTAAAGCTCAAATTTTGTCCATGTATGGGGTATATACATAGTAATTATGTTTCTGCAGTTATGATGTTTGGTGACTGCAGATCCATATTTGAACACGGATGTCGGTACCATGTAACCGTTTGAACATGGAGAGGTTTTTGTTCTTGATGAGGTCAATGGAGTGGTGATGTTTGTGTATATATAAGTTATTTAATTGATTTAAAAAAACTATTTTTGTATGTGATTATATGACTTGTCTTTGGATGTGATGTTAATATGGTGATCTAGATCTTCGTTACTATGAGCAGTTCTTCGATGTGAGGCTTACCATGGATAATAACATAATCACTGGAAAGAAAATTCAATTAAATATGATTTCACTATGGGTGGTTTTGTGTTTGGTATACATTTTCGAATGAAAATTTTGGAAGCTATTACATCTGATAAATTACATTTGTATGTTCATTGGGTCAAATTTTCTTTCAATAACATTAGTTTATTTTTCCATGTGCAGCTAATTGCATATTGCAATTCTGGACCTATAGAACAGTTTTTCAAAAATTCAAATACCGTATTTGTGCACGCCCAATTAGTAAGCTGACACCAGAGGCATCTTTACTTGTGATGCATGAAGTGGAAGTTGTTGAGGTCCTAAAAACGTGCAGAGGTATAACCGCCTTTTTTAGGGCGGTATTAATGGTCTCATACGGGTAGGTATACATGATCTGTGTTTTACTAAGTATGACAATGAGATTCCTAATTTATGCTACAATTCCCACACTTTTTAAGTAGCTCACTTTCTTTATTGTTCAGCCTTTTTTTCCCTTCCTTTTTAGGTTATTTGCGTTAAATAAACTTTGTACTGGGTATTTTTAGGTTGATTTTATTTTTATGATGTGATACTTTTTGTTGTTAGGAGATGGCGTTGGTGGTAATGCGGTAATTCCATGAGCTGCGACTCAATCCCCGGAGATGCAAAGTCCTCACCATGGCAACAAGGTTTCCGGAAAAGCAAAGTGTGAGCTCGTGCGCCTGGTCAGAGGAAGATTATGATTCTGCATCAGACAGTTCACGCCGGAATTTGAAGATTAATCAAGATTATATGAACTACGATGAATCTGAGGTGTCATCAGCAACTGGGTACACCGCTTCTTATTTTTTAATCATAACTTGTATAGGTTAATTTTTGACCCATTTATTTTAAAATGTTCTTCTCAGGTATGTTTCAAGTTAAGTAAAAATTATACACGATGATTATTTCTGCATCGGACCTTCTAGCTTATTTTTTTATAAGATAATATCATAATTGCAATAACTATACGACACACTTTTTTCATAAGAAAAGTATTCATTTTGGACAAGAGGTCAGGTTGAAACTGATCTGACCTAGGACTTTTGCCATCTTTCGTTACTTGTAATTTTGTGACTTTCTTTTAGCCATTTTGCTTGATCTATATCATTAGGGAAGTTATAGTTACTTAAGTATGATAAGTTTGTAACAGAATATGAGTACATATTAATTCACATTGATGTGCTAAATTGGCATTGGAACTGGTAATGTGGAGTTTAGTTATTGCTTTTGTGTGGCATATGATTGTGTTGATACACAATTAGAGATGTGTAACTTTTTAGGCTTGCTCTATTTGTAATTGTAATATGCAAATATGTTATCTGTATTTTTCTGCTCAGCTTCTGGGCGGCTTTTTAACTATTATTCTTATTATTACTATTATTTATTATTTTCTTGGATTTATTTAAAACAAAGAAGTTTGCAGGTGAATTTAGTTTTCATTTCTTGATTATCTTAAACTTGAATCTTTTTAAGAATAAGAATAGACCAATATCTGTATATGAAAATGGTGGCGGTAAGTTGCAAATTTGTTAATAAAATTTGTTGTTTTAAAATTTGGTGTGTAGTGAAGTATGTTATTGTATACGTTTCAATTTAAAATTAACCGTATGTTAATGTGATTTCCTGGTAATTCTCTAGGTATTCCCGGTATCTTACATACGCTTGAATGGCTTACCACATGTTATTATTAAAGATAAATCCGACTTCGAGTTAAAACTTATATGGACAACAACTACAAATAATCTAAAAGCGAAGGTAATTGCCATGATTCTGGTCCTGTATATGTGTGTGTTTAATTATCCTTACATGAACATCTGGCAATATCACATGTCAGGCTAATGGTCCCGGTTCTCATAACTTGTTGGTGATGCCTGTGGGTTTTAAACCGAAGCGAAATGTGAATACCATTGTTCAAAAGGTATGCAAGGATAGCATTATAATTTTCATAACTCGATGTATTATTTCAGCCATCACTTGAACACTACTGAACCAGCATTGGTGTTTTCATTTTCTTCAAGAAAACTTTACAGTTATTTTGTTCCATTATGATGGAAAAATGGATGGATGGTGGGATCTCAAGTGGAGTAGAAAGACCATACATATTGTAGCTGATAACCAAACAAAGTGGTAAGGTTTACTTCCATAGATAGCTATGGTTATTTTATCGAATGTATATAGTCTTTATGGGATTATTATTTTAATAAATAAAATAGTGTCATGTTGTTCCACAAATTCAGTCATCTAGCATTTTTTTATTAATTTAATAATGCTGATGTGTCAAGTGATGTGTATTTATTTATTAATTTAATAAGAAGAAGACGATGAAAGGATTACGTGTGACACCCGTCGAAATCACAGGTCATGACCATACACTTATTTACACGTATATATTGTGCATGGCATTACATTCCATCTATTTCATCATAATTGGGCCATACATGGTTCCAACAAGTCAATCCCAAGGCATGCAGTTTAGCAATAGACACACTAGTTGATACAAAGTCCCAACTAGTCGAATAATTCATGATAGACAATAGGAAATCCATGCAAGAACAAAAACAATAGATCACCCGACGTGATATCCATGGAAAACTAGTAAAAACCACGAACAACGTGCCCACATGTAACCTTAAAATTCTATCTAAAAAGACTCGTGTGTGTATTAAAATCAAACAAATGCATCATCACTCACACATACACACATACACACATACACACATACACACATACACACATACACACATACACACATACATACATACATACATACATACATATGGCCATGTATACACACACATATGATTGCGTTTGGTTAAACTAATGTTCTATATACACATATGTATATACATCGACACATAAGACACACACAAAGCCTCTACATGTATGTATATATACATGGATACACACACACACACAAACACATGTTTGGAAAGTGACAAACTATCACCTACACACATACACATGTAATCGCATACACACACACACGTCTACACATCTCTCAAACTTACACTATAACACCCTATTTCCCAAGTGTTACACTAATGTGGCATCAATGTCATTATACAAACCCTCCAACCATGTTTGATTAACAAAAACAAGCTTCCTTTCTTTCCTAAGAATCGGCCAAGTCAGCCTCTACACAAACATCCGGGGAACATACATTATCATGCTCACTAACACC
The DNA here is from genome assembly GCA_032199755.1 of Ambrosia artemisiifolia. Taxonomy (NCBI): domain Eukaryota; kingdom Viridiplantae; phylum Streptophyta; class Magnoliopsida; order Asterales; family Asteraceae; genus Ambrosia; species Ambrosia artemisiifolia. The sequence continues at coordinate 29,812,480 of CM063523.1, read as the reverse complement.
TAGAAAACACCCCAAAATGGCAAGCCACTTTATTTTCACTAAGATTTATGTTGTTTGACTTCCAAAAACCTCCCATGCCCATTCCCTAGGTAATGTTTGCGGCCCATACATTCACAAGGAAGCCAAGTGTGTTGTTTTTGGACTCAATACTAGCCTACATTACATACACACTCCACACGCATACATACACAAACATACATTCACCTTTCATAACCTACCAAGCCATGGAACCAACATAAGTTTCCACAACCTCCAAGCTAAGTTGACTAGCCACAAAAACCCATTTCCCTTCCCCATGTATCGGCTCCCAAAGACCCTAAAAGAACCAACAAAAACCTAAGTCAACTAGTTACACTAAGATGGAAATGCACCTTTTTGATCCAACAATCTATAACCTTTAACTTTCCTAAACAAACAATCCCTTCCCATGCCCCTCTCTCTCTTGTGTATATATATGGACCCAAGGAAGTTCCCATGAAGCACTACACAAACAACAAACACTCTAAACACACTTAACCACAACATTTCACTTCTTTTCCTTTGCTTCCTTTCGGCCAAGAACAAGCAGCCCCAAAAAGGCCTTATTCGATTGAATTCCATCACCATTTGAGAGCCACGAGTCACCAACAAGCATCTAGGAGTCACATTGTGGAAGGAACTATTCTATTTTCTTTGTTTTCTCTCAGCTATACACAAGGTAAACAAACTAAAACCATGTCTCTTTTCTACACTATTTCGACCACAATCATGGTTCACCCAAACCCCTCACCCACGAATACGACACCCTACACCATTTATGGTACATAAAATCAACTAAAACACTCAAGTTTTGTGTTAAAAGTTCAATATTTAAAATTATGTATACACACACATACGTACGTGGATATATATACCCTAGGACACATATAAGTACACACACATACACGAGAGTGTATGCGTGTATGTATGGGGTCAAGACCCGGGCCAAGCTATGGATTTTATACTCAAATTGATAACATACACCATTAATGGCTTTCTAAACATGTGTTAAAGTCAACAAAAATACCGAAATGTATGCCCATGTCTTACTTTTAGAAACACATGACCGATACTTAAGTGTTACATGATAACATTAAGTAAGTCAAGACGTTGGTTTTACCATAATAGGTTAATCATAGCCACAAGTAACGACAAAAACGAACATTACCCAACACATACAGTGTGTGACATATATGGATAATGGTACAGAAACACACAGTCCATAGGTGTTCAAGTCGGGTGAACAAATGCATGGTAGATAGGACAAAACATAGACTTAAGTTGCCTTTAATTGAATACAAACCCGTGAACTCACCAACTTATTGTTGACCTATACTTTTTACATGCATGTTTTTCAGGTAACTAGCATGAATCATGGAATTTGGGACGGTCGCGTGCGAGCATTATGGGATACTACCTTTTGAACCGTTGTTATGTTGTTTTAGTCGTAAACATTCTCATACAATAGTTTTTATGTAAGACAATTAACTTTATGTTTGTAAAACTGAGTTGTCTAATGGAATTCGCTGTTTTAATTTAATCAATGCTCGTGTGACCTTTGTGCTTTGAAATCATTCAAAGTCACATCCGTGTTTCCGCCTTGGCAGGGTGTGATAGATTAGTATCAGACCACGAGGTTATAGAAAACTCAGATTCTTTTGAGTCAAACTATAATCTAAACAAAAATTTGATTTTGAAATGTTTTTCAAAGAAAAGAAATACAACACTTATCCCTACGCGCTACGCAAGTTCCATGCTAGTTACATATTTCACACATGAGTAGGCATTTTACGTACACCACATTATTTCTGACACACATGTGTGCTATTGATTTCCAGGATCATGGCACACAGCGAGGACCCCATTATTATCTTGGATTCTCCGGATGAGCATGTACTAGAGAGCCCAATTGCTGAGGACATTCAACAGGGTTACGAGGCCGACTCCAGTGATTCCAATGTTGAGGAGGACGACATGCAGGTGGACCCTGTTGTTTTTTATGATAAGGATGTTGTGCCTGCTGGAGAATCACAGTAGGAGGAGGATGCACCCCCACCGCCGCCAGAGTCTAAAGTGCCTTCTTTTCATCCATATCGCCCGTGTCCGGGTGGGGTACGTATGATATACACCCCTCGGAAAAGAGCGCTCCCTCCACCCGCTCTTATCGCACCAGTTGAGGTTCCTATTCAGGCAGACCCTGAGCCCCCAGTGCCAGCAGATCCCTAGCCCCCAGCTCCAGAGGCACCGGAGCCACCGAAGAATAAGCTGCGCAAGAGGTCGCATGCTTGCAAGTGGACATATTTGCCCACTGTTGATGGATTCTTAGCTTATTCTGATGAGGATTCTAATGTCGAGGCTCTCTCTACCTTTGAAACCGGTGGTCCATCCCAGCCACCCTCTGACACCACACTACCCACTGGCTTCGAGCCGAACCCCGTACGTCACGCTCACTACACTATGAGGGACATGATTGGTTTTCATAACACACAGCTAGGGGTGTTACGTGGTAGGGTCCAGGAGATCGAGGATGACCTGTATCTGGCAAGTAAGACCAGGGATCCCATTCTCTATCGATTGGTTGACTTGGGTCCACGTGTGTATGAGGCGGAGCAGGGACGTGCCGCAGCTGAGGAGCGAGTTGCAGAGCTTGAGGCGAGAGTTGATGATCTTGAGGTGAGGATGACTGTAGCTCTTGCAGCCTTGTCTGCTGCTTTCTCACCCCCATCCTCGTAGGATATCATATGTTGTACTTTTATGTAGTGGTTTAAAAACTTGTAAGGTAGTATGCCAGTTTATTTTGTATGCAGAGACAAAGTTCGTATCAAGTATGTTAAACTTTCTATGAAAAGTGTGACGTTTGATTTCCTATGTTGTTGTTATGTTGTGTCGTGCATTGTGATCTTGTTTGTCGTTTGTTATAATTGTATAGTTTTTTGGTTGATGCATATGTTGACAATATTATACAGTGATATGTGTCTCATTCTTTTAAACTTATGTATTAGAAGAAGATGCCTCCAAAAAGGACTACTCAATCGACATCTAAGGAAGAAGCTTTTTCGACCACCTCAGCGGACCTAGCCAGGGTAATTGCACAGGCTATCGCGCAACATGAAGCGAACCACGCCGATTGCAGTGGCGGTTCAGGTGTAGCAAGCTGACGCAGAAGCCAGGATCCCGAGACTGGTAAAGCTTCTGCCTATTCCTTCTTAGTCTTGATCTTGATCTTGTATTAATCATCTTGTTGATGATCCATTCTTTCTGACACCACAGAAGTAGAGGATATCCTGCGTGGGTGTTCCTACAAAACTTCCATGGCATGTAAGCCCTGGAACTTTTGTGGTTCAGAAGGAGCAATTGGAATTGTCCATTGGATCGAGAAGACCGAGTAAGTGCTTGATATCAGAAATTGCTCCGAAGACCAGAAGATCAAGTATGTCACTTGCACCTTCCAGGACGAGGCGTCGACGTAGTGGAATTTACAAGTGCAGACCTTGGGTCGTGATGCTGCCTACACTCTTTCTTGGGCTGAGTTGAAATCGATGTTGATGGACAAGTATTGCCCGCGAAGTGAGCTTCAGAAATTGGAAACCGAGTTCTGGAATCTGTCTATGATTGGGGTGGATATCATTGCCTATACCACCCGATTTCATGAGCTTCCTCGATTGGTTCCACACATGGTTACTCCCGAGTACAAGAGGGTAGAGAGGTACATTTGGGGTCTCTCTCCTATGATCCGTAGCATGGTCACCACTACTGCTCCAACTTCCATCCAGCATGCTATCACCATAGCCCACAGCCTTACCGATGATGCGATACGCATGGGTTCACTGACACAGAAGGAATCAGACAAGGGTGAAAATTCTTGAAACAAGCTTAAGTGGTCCAGTTTCAAGAAAGGAAGAGAGCATAGAGTCACACCAACAAGAAGCCTGGAACTGTCAAAGCCTTCGTTTCCGCCGCTACTGAACCTCGCAAGCCATACAACAGGCCCCACCCACCCTTCAACAAGTGTAAGTATCACCATGTGGGGATGTGTGACAGTATCAAATGCGAGAAATGCAAGTGGATGGGACATCCCACAGTGCAGTGTCGGGCTAAAGCGGTTGAAAACCCTGATGGTAAACCGAGATGTTTCGAGTGTGGAGCTACTGACCATTTCAAGAAAGACTTCCCCAAGCTGAAGGGTCAAGCTCGTAGCAGGGCTTTTATCATGGGTGCGGATGATGCGCGCGAGGATCCCAACGTTGTCACGGGTACGTTCCTCGTTTATAATCATACTGCTTATGTACTTTTTGATACCGGTGCCGATCTAAGCTTTGTGTGGACCGACTATAAGCGAGCCCTCGGATTAGAGTCAAATAAGTTGCACACGCATTACTCAATAGAATTCGCCAATGGTAAGACAATTAAGTCCGAAGAGGTAGTTAAGAATTGTGCGTTAAAGTTGGGAGATCATGAGTTCTGTATCGATCTTCTGCCGATCGAACTTGGAAGTTTAGACATTGTTGTTAGCATGGATTGGTTGTCGAAGAACCGCGCGAGGTTATCTGCTTTGAGAAGGTAATTCGAGTTCCACTGCCCAACGGAGAGGTTCTGTCCATACAGGGGGAGTGCAGGAAGGCCCCATTGCGACTCATATCTTGCATGAAGGCCTAGAAGTGTTTGCGGAAAGGTCATTTTGCATTCTTAGCGCATGTGATTGAGAAGAAACCAGAGGAGAGAAGAACCGAAGACATCCTAGTGGTGCGAGAATTTCCAGAAGTCTTTCCCGAAGATCTGCCAGGATTGCCACCCCTGAGGCAAGTTGAGTTTCGTATTGATCTCATTCCCGGAGCCGCTCCCATAGCTCATTCGCCTTATCATTTAGCTCCGTCAGAGATGCTAGAACTGTCCAGCCAGCTGCAAGAGTGGCGCGATAAGGGATTCATTCGACCAAGCTCTTCACCCTGGGGAGCTCCAGTGCTATTTGTCAAGAAGCAGGATAGATCATTTCGAATGTGCATCGACTACAGAGAGTTGGACAAGCTAACTGTGAAGAACCGTTATCCTTTTCCCAGGATAGATGACCTGTTCGATCAATTGCAAGGCTCCAGTTTCTACTCAAAGATTGATCTGAGGTCAGGTTATCACCAGTTGTGTATTCATGAGGAGGACAATCCTAATACTGCTTTCAGGACGCGTTATGGCCATTATGAGTTTCTAGTTATGCCAATTGGCTTGACAAACGCACCAGCAGTATTCATGGATTTTATGAACAGGGTGTGTAAGCCTTACCTTGATAAGTTTGTGATTGTGTTCATTGACGATATTCTAATCTATTCACGAACCCAAGAGGAGCATGAGCAGCATTTGAGAGTGATTATAAATCTACTCAAGGTTGAGAAACTGTATGCCAAGTTATCCAAATGCGAATTATGGATTCGTGAGGTTCACTTCCTTGGTCACGTGGTGAACGCGAAAGGTATACATGTTGACCCAGCCAAGGTAGAGTCGATCAAAAATTGGGCTAGGCCTAGTACCCCAACCGAAGTTCGGCAATTTATAGTGTTAGCTGGCTATTATCGACGATTCATTGAGAATTTTTCAAAGATAGCCCAGTCCCTAACAGTCTTGACCCAGAAAGACAGGAAATTCGAATGGGGAGATCAGCAAGATTAGTGTTCCAGCTTTTGAAGCACACGTTATGCAACGCACCGATTCTCTCAATGCCAGAGGGAACCGACGATTTTGTTATCTATTACGATGCATCCCATTAAGGTCTCGGTTGTGTATTGATGCAAAGAGACAAGGTTATTGCCTATGCCTCTCGTCAACTCAAGGTGCACGAACGGAACTACATAACCCATGATTTGGAACTAGGTGCAGTAGTGTTCGCGCTCAAGATTTGGAGACACTACCTGTACGGGACCAAGTGTACCATATTTACTGATCACAAGAGCTTGCAGCATATCTTTGACCAAGAGGATCTGAACATGCGTCAAAGACGATGGGTTGAGCTGCTCAACGATTACGATTGTGAGATTAAGTACCATCTAGGAAAGGCAAATGTTGTTGCAGAGACATTGAGCCATAAGGAACGTGTCAAGACGTTGCGTGTTCGCGCGTTAGGCATGACTATTCATATCGATCTCACTACCCGTATTCGCAAAGCTCAGCAAGAAGCTCTCTGGGATAGTAACATTGGGAAAGAAGCTCTAGACATTCAGGTGAGTCAGCTGGAAACAAAGCCTGACGGGACAATGTATTTCTTGAATAGAATATGGGTTCCTTTGTATATAGGACTGCGTGATTTTGTTTTGGATGAAGCACACAAGTCCAAGTACTCAATACACCTTGGTGCAGACAAAATGTATAAGGACCTCAAAGAGTTCTATTGGTGGCCTAACATTAAGGGTTGTATTGCGGCCTATTTCGGATGTTGCCTAACGTGTTCAAAGGTCAAGGCCGAGTACCAGAAGCCTTCAGGTATGATTCACCAGCCGGAGATACCTGTTTGGAAATGGGAACAGATCTCTATGGACTTCATCACCAAGTTACCGCAGACACCTCATGGTCATGATGCGATTTGGGTAATTGTCGACCGTCTAACAAAGCCTACGCATTTCTTGCCGATTAAAGAAACAGATGTCAAGATTTTACATCAAGGAGATCGTGACAAGGCATGGCGTGCCTGTTTCCATAATCTCTAATCGAGATAGTCGTTTCACTTCGAGGTTTTGGCAGTCATTGCAAGAAGCCCTTGGTTCTCGCTTGGACCTAAGCACTGCTTACCATCCCTAGACAGATGGAAAAAGCAAAAGGACCATTCAAATGCTGGAAGATATGCTTCATGCGTGTGTAATTTATTTTGGAGGAAATTGGGATACACATTTGCCGTTAATCGAATTTTCATACAATAACAATTATCACACCAGCATCAAGGCTGCTCCTTTCAAAGCGTTGTATGGACGCAAGTGTCGATCACCCGTGTGTTGGGCAGAAGTAGGGGACAAGCAAGTAACAGCCCTGAGCACATCCAGGAGACAACCGACAAGATCTTTCAGATCAGAGACAGACTGAAAGCTGCCAGGGACAGGCAGAAGAGTTAGGCGGACCGCGGACCAAAGGCGTAAACCATTGGAGTTCCAGGTAGGCGACAGAGTCTTGCTCAAAGTATCACCATGGAAAGGAGTACCCAGGTTTGAGAAACGTGGGAAGCTTAATCCTAGATACATAGGTCCCTTTGAAATTCTTGCAAGAATTGGACGAGTTGCATACAAGCTCAAGCTGCCCCGAGAATTCAGCGATGTTCATGACACATTCCACGTCTCGAATCTCAAGAAGTGTCTTACTGGTGAGTCATTGGTTATCCCTCCAAAGGAGATCCACATTGATTATCAACTTCATTTCATAGAGAAGTCAGTAGAGATAACAGACTGGAAGGTCCAGAAGCTTCGTCGCAGTCAGGTCAAGCTAGTCAAGGTGCATTGGAATTCCAAGCGCGGACCCGAGTACACTTGGGAGCGTGAGGATCAGATGAAACGTAAGTACCCCCGTCTCTTCCTAGAGACCACCAGTTCAAATGACCAACACCGAAAATTTCGCGGACGAAATTCCTCTAACAGGGGGAGAATGTGACACCCGTCGAAATCACAGGCATGACCGTACACTTACTTACACGTATATATTATGCATGGCATTACATTTCATCTATTTCATCGTAATTGGGGCATACAGGGTTCCAACAAGTCAATCCCGAGGCATGCAGTCTAGCAGTAGACACACTAGTTGATACAAAGTCCCAGCTAGTCGAATAGTTCATGATAGACTATAGGAAATCCATGCAAAACCCTAGTTTTGGGAATCAATACAATTAAGCATAAGGTTCCAATTTGTAATCCAATCAAGAACAAAAACAAACAATTTTCAAGAACAATAGATCACCATACGTGATATCCATGGAAAATTAGTAAAAACCATGAACAATGTGCCCACATGTAACCTTAAAATTCTATCCATAAAGACTCGTGTGAGTATTAGAATCAAACAAATGTGTCATCACTCACACATACATACATACGGCCACGTATACACACACATATGATTAGACTTGGTTAAACTAATGTTCTATATACACATATGTATATACATCGACACACAAGACACACACAAAGCCTATACATGTATCATGTATTTATATATATACACGGATATACACACACAAACACATGTTTGGAAAATGACTAACTGTCACCCACACACATACACATGTAATCGCATACACACACACACGTCTACACATCTCTCAAACTTACACTATAACACCCTATTTCCCAAGTGTTACACTAATATGGCATCAATGTCACTATACAAACCCTCCAACCATGTTTGATTAACAAAAACAAGCTTCCTTTCTTTCCTAAGAATCGGCCAAGTCAACCTCTACATAAATATCCATGGAACATACAATATCATGCTCACTAACACCTAGAAAACACCCCAAAATGGCAAGCCACTTTATTTTCACTAAGATTTATGATGTTTGACTTCCAAAAACCTCCCATGCCTATTCCCTAGGTAATATTTGCGGCCCATACATTCCCAAGGAAGCCAAGTGTGTTGTTTTTGGACTCACTACTAGCCTACATTACATACACACTCCACATACATACATACACCTACATACATACATTCACCTTTCATACCCTACCAAGCCACTAGTCTAGAGACCTTATACAAACATGGAACCAACATAAGTTTCCACAACCTCCAAGCTAAGTTGACTAGCCACAAAAACCCATTTCCCTTCCCTTTGTATCGGCTCCCAAAGACCCTACAAGAACCAATAGAAACCTAAGTCAACTAGTTACACTAAAATGGAAATGGACCTTTTTGATCCAACAATCTATAACCTTTGACTTTCCAAAACAAATAATCCCTTCCCATGCCCCTCTCTCTCTCTCTCTTTCCCTCTCTCTCTGTGACACCCGTCGAAATCACAGGTCATATCCGTACACTTAGCTACACGTTTACCGTGTGCATAGCATTACATGTTACCATTTGCATCATTTTTGGGCTATACAGGGTTCCAACGAGTTAATTCCGAGATGTACAGTCTACCAGTATACACATTAGTTAGTCCAAGGCCTTAGTTAGTTCAATAAGTCATGCTAGACTACAGGAAACCTATGCAAAACCATGCAATCGAACATACATTTTCAAATTGTTGCCCTGACAAGAACAAAAACAGACAATGATCATGAACAGAGAGGTTACCTACATATAATTAGAAATAACAAAATGCCTCACATATACAAGCATACACACACGACTATATATATATATACATACACACGCGAACATATATATGTATGCATACACACTCACTCACTGGTCAACATCCTTATCCTAACTAGAGTCTTACACAAGAATGGCATACACAAACATTCCACAACCTCCAAGTCATGTTGACTTACCACAATAGTCACATTTTCCTTCCCCATGGCCATTGAACATTCCACCACCACTCAATAGTTCCAAGAACCTTAGTTGTTTCACTAACAAGAGACCTTGTGATCCCATTACATAAACCTAGATGGTTTTGACTTCCTAAATTGCTCAATTACATCACAATGATTCGGCCCATGTGTTCCCAATACATGAATTAGTAAAGCAAGGCACCTAACTAGCCTACACCTCTATACCACATACATACACATATACATGCATGCATACACCCAAGAGCAATCTCCTATATCAAGTTCCTAGACATATACACAAGCATGGAAACAACATCAAACCCACGGCCATCCAAGACACTTAGACTTTCCAACAATACTATTTCTTTTCCCATAACATTTCGCCCCCAAAGAATCCAAAAGAGGAATGCACACCATCACCTACAACAATGGTCAAAACCTTATACTAGATTAGCAAAACACAAAATACATGAGCAAGATAAGATTGTCAACTTTGCCATAAAAAGAGAATGCCCCTTCCCCATAAAACTAGCGGCCGTACACCCCTACATCACCCACCAAAGTCACCAAGTCAATTTCTTTCATTAGCAAAGCCTCTAGTGATATGTACTCCAAGAAAGGTGAGGTTTGACTTACCTAGTTTGTTAACCAATGATACATTGCTCTCCTCTCTGCCTCTCGCCTATAAATTGAGACCAAGAGAAGCAAGAGATTCACACATAACACTCCTCATATACACTAACACTTGAAACCCTTTTATTTCCCCCATGATACCCCTCAGCCGAAGAACAAGGCACACAAGAAGCTTGTTTTGCTCGACCAACACCACCATTTAGGAGTTCCAAGTCCTCATCTAGCACTTAGGAGTTTTCTTACGAGGAGTTAGCTTGTTTTCTTTTAAAGGTTTCGGCTATAACACACAAGGTATAACAACCAAACCATTTGCTCTTGTTTATATACAATACACGACCATGACAAACTCACCCGACGCACACACTTACACACGCCTTATAACTATGAGTTTTCCAAGTTATACTAACTAAAACACTTAAATATTATGGTAAAAGTTCAATTTTTAGCTTATATAAACACACACCTACACATATGCGATTTCATACACCTTGGAAACACTTACATGGACATACGAGTACACCCACACATACAAATGCATGTATGTGTGAGTGTATAGGGACGAGACCAGCCCAAAACACATCAATATTGTGTAGTTTTACAACTTATACTAAGACTTGGTTTATAAACATGTGTTAAAAACCTTAAATACATGTGTTAGCGAGCCTAACACAAGAATTTTCATGGAAACCAATGATACACACTAACATATGAGTATAATCAAGGACAAAATACTTAAAAATGCCATTTTTATACAAAATTGACAAAGGATATGTCCATGTCCCTCCCTAGACATACAAAACTAAGACACAAGTAACACTCGGTAATATTGAGTAAGTCAAGGCATTTGTCTTATCCAAAAATAGACAAATGACACATATAGTGTGTGACACACGTGGATAATGGTACAAAAGTCCCTAGTCCATGGGTGTCACAGTCGGGTGAACAGTTGCATGGTGGTTAGAAAAAAACGTAGACTTGAGGTTGCCTTTAAATGAACTTAGTGCATCCCAGACCAGATACACCGCATCAGGATCAGTTCAGTGCTAGTATCCAGACACCAAGTGAGTATTCACGGCCCCCTTTTACAGTTTTTACATTTTTCCCGGGGGAAAAACATGCGTACAGTTTTCAATTACAAATCATGACTATTATGTGAACATGAGACATCAAGGTTCAGGATCCATTAAGCCCCTGTGTCATACATCACACCATAACCATTAGTTGTGGACATAGCCATGAAACACCAGGATAGATCTATTGGGTTGACACCCCCACTCTTGGTTAGTCGCTCTGATCGGATGACAGATATCAAAAGAGTGCTTGTATTTCACATTATTCATTATCTTTAGTGTACAATGGGCGAGGCACAACATGCCAAGGCTTGGTTATGGGCTCATGTCAGATCACATATTGATTGTTGCCCTAGCTAGGTAATGATTTAGTCGGTTTTGGATTACATGTCCATCATATAGAAAACCCGTGAACTCACCAACTTTGTGTTGACCCATACATTTTACATGCATGTTTTTCAGGAAATTAGCATGGATAATGGAACTTGTAGGGGTCGCGTGCGAGCATTTGTGGGATACCTTCTTTTGGACAGTTGTGTTTTCATAATAATTTTAGACATTTACATACAATGGTTTTAGTTTTAAACAATTAACGAATGTTGGACGAATTTGGTTGTTTAATGAAAGTTCCCGCTTTATTTTAATTGATGCTCGTGTGACCTTTGTGCTTAGAAATCTTTTGAAGTCGCACCTCGCGTTTCCGCCTTGGCGGGGTGTGACAGATTGGTATCAGAGCACGAGGTTATAGCGAGCTAAGATTCATTTGAGTCAAACTATAATCTAAACCAAAATTTATTTCGAAATGTTTTCCAAAGAAAGAAACACAACGCCTATCCCTACGCTCTAAGCAAGTTCCATGCCAGTTATGTACTTCACACGTTAGTAGATACACTAAGTACACCACACTATTATTGACACACACGTGTGTTCATTGATTTCCAGGATCATGGCACACCAAGACGACCCTATCATTCTCTCGGATTCTGAGGTGGAGATTGTACCAGACAGTCCTCCAGCTGACGGTCTTCAGCAGGGTTATGAGCCCGATTCAAGCGACTCTGACACCGAGGACGATCACATGCAGGTTGATCACGCCGTCTCCGAGGATGTGCCTGCTGGTGAGGCACAGGAGGAGGATACACCCCCACCGCAGCCAAAGCCCCGGGTGCCGTCCTTTCGACCATATCGCCCGTGTCCAGGTGGGACACGTCTGATGTATACCCCTCGGAAACAAGTGCTCCCTCCACCGGCTCCTGTCGCTCGAGCTGAGGCTCATGCCCAGGTTGACCCTAAGTCTCCAGCACCAGCCGATCCCCAGCCTCCAGCTCCAGTGGACCCCGAGCCACCTAGAAGGAAACTTCTCCGGTGATATCAGGCTCGTAAAAGGACTTACATGCCGACCATGGATGGATTCTTGGCCTACTCTGATAAGGAAACCGACGACCAGGCTCCCCCTACCTTTGAGACTGGTGGTCCATCTCAGCCTCCCTCTGACACTCCGTTACCCACCGGCTTTTAGCCAGCTCCTGTGCACCACACCCTCTACTCTGTGCGGGACGTGGTTGGGCGTCACGACACCGAGATTGGGGTATTGCGGGGGAGAGTTCGGGAGATTAAGGATGATCTCTATCTGACGGGTCATACCCGGGATCCTATCCTCTATCGACTAGCAGAGTTGGGTACTCGTGTTTACGTGGAGGATCAGGGACGCGCTGCAGCCGAGGAGCATGATGCCGAGTTAGAGGCGAGAGTGGATGACATCGAGGCCAGGATGCCAGCCGCCGTTGCAGCTCTGTCTACTGCTTTCCCACCCTCGTCCCCTTAGGATATTCTGTGTTGTATTTTGATGTAGTAGTTGAACTTGTTGTTGGTATTCTAGTATTATTATTTTGTATGACATGAAACTAATTTAGTATGATTAACTATTAATTAGAGATTTGGTATTTTGGTTTCCTATCCTGTTGTTGTGTTTGTGCTATGTTCTTATGCTCTTGCTTGTCGTTTGTGTTGATTTGATAGTTGTTTGCTTGGTTCATATGTTGACAATATTATACAGCGATATGTGTCTCATTCTTTTAATCGTGTGTATTAGAAGAAACATGCCTCCCAAAAGGGATACTCGATCGTCTTCTGAGGAAGAAGCTTTTCCGACCACCTCAGCGGACCTAGCCAGGGTAATCGCAGAGGCTATTGCGCAACATGAGGCGAACCGCGCCGATTCCAATGGTGGTTCGGGCGCTGCTGGCCAACGCAGAAACAAGGACCCTGAGAATGGTAAAGCTTTCTCCTATTCCTTCCTTGTCTCGATTGTTTCCTTATGCCAATCCTTTCATTGACGATCCAATCTTTCTGATGCTGCAGAAGTAGAGAATCCCATACGTGGGTGTTCGTACAAGACTTTCATGGCATGCAAGCCCTGGAACTTTCGTGGTCAGAAGGAGCGATTGGTGTTGTCCGATGGATTGAGAAAACGGAATCCGTGCTCGATATTAGTGGTTGTTCGGAAGACCATAAGATCAAGTACATCACCTGTACCTTCCAGGACGAGGCGCTGACATGGTGGGACCTACAAGTGCAGACCTTGGGTCGTGAAGCTACCTACAATCTTTCGTGGACTGAGTTGAAGTCGATGCTGATGGACAAGTATTGCCCACGGAGTGAACTGCAGAAGTTGGAGACCGAGTTCTGGAATTTGTCCATGAACGGGGCGGATATAACTGACTAAACCGCCTGATTTCATGAGCTTTCTCGTCTAGTTCCACACATGGTTACCCCCGAGTATAAGCGGGTAGAGAGTCTTACACAAGAATGGCATACACAAACATTCCAGAACCTCCAAGTCATGTTGACTTACCACAAGAGTCACATTTTCCTTCCCCATGGCCATTGAACATTGCACCACCACTCAATAATTCCAAGAACCTTAGTTGTTTCACTAAAAAAGGACCTTGTGATCCCATTACATAAACCTAGATGGTTTTGACTTCCTAAATTGCTCAATTACATCACAATGTTTCGGCCCATGTGTTCCCAAGACATGATTTAGTGAAGCAAGGAACCGAACTAGCCTACACCTCTATACAACATACATACACATATACATACATGCATGCATACACCCAAGAACAATCTCCTATATCAAGTTCATAAACATATACACAAGCATTGAAACAACATCAAACCCATGGCCATCCAAGACACTTAGACTTGCCAACAATACTCTTTCTTATCTCATAACATTTCGGCCCCCAATAATCCAAAAGAGGAGTGCACACCATCACCTACAACAATGGTCAAACCCTTATGCTAGATTAGCAAAACACAAAATACATGAGCAAGATTAGATTGTCAACTTTGCCACAAAAAGAGAATGCCCCTTCCCCATAAAACTAGTGGCCAAACACCCCTACATCACCCACCAAAGTCACCAAGTCAACTTCTTTCATTAGCAAAGCCTCTAGTGATATGCACTCCAAGAAAGGGGTGGTTTGACTTACCTAGTTTGTTAACCAATGATACATTGCTCTCCTCTCTCACTCTCTCCTACAAATTGAGACCAAGGGAAGCAAGAGATTCACACATAACACTCCTCATATACACTAACACTTGAAACCCTTTTCTTTCCCTCTTGATACCCCTCGGCCGAAGAACAAGGCACACAAGAAGCTTGTTTTGCTCGACCAACACCACCATTTAGGGGTTCCAAGTCCTCATCTAGCACCTAGGAGTTTTCTTACAATGAGTTAGCTTGTTTTCTTTTAAAGTTTTCGGCTATAACACACAAGGTATATACAATACACGACCATGACAAACTCACCCGAGGCACACACTTACACACGCCTTATAACTATGAGTTTTACAAGTTATATGTCACACCCCGCCAAGGCGAAAACACGTGGATGCAACCATCGAAGCTTTTCAAGCACAAGGTTCAAGCAATACACATTTATTAAAATAGTACCACCATAAATGATGGATATTGTCATAAATTTATTTAAAACGACATCATAACATTAACAAAAGGAAATATTGTCTAGTACTCATGAACTTGAAATCAAACATCGTAAGGTTGACAAAAACCCATCAAAGTGATACCACGTAGTCCATGCTCGATGTAACATCCGGCCCCTCTCACCACCAATATTTTCCGCTTTGCCCCTATCGGGTGCCCATCCAGAGCTCACGGATTTGTTTTTGGTTGCCCAATGGAGACTTCCCAGGAGGTCACCCATCTTGAAACTGCTGCCACCTGAGCACGCTTAACTGTGGAGTTCTCCTCTCATCCACTAACATTAAGCCCCAAAACGCGTTGGTGATTTAAGAGGCATGATATTACTTATGAACCAAGGATCTCTCCTGGCCACGACCGATGTGGATTTTCCTAGGGTGTCACATTCACCCCCTGTTAGAGTCTCATCGTCCCTGATGAGGTATGCACCCACCATCCCGAACGGCACAGGAGTGGCTCTGATACCATCTGTAGCATCTGGCCCCTCTCACCACCAATATTGTCCGCTTTGCCCCAATGGGTTGCCCATCCAGAGCTCACGAATTTGTTTTTGGTTACCCAGTGGAGACATCCCAGGAGGTCACCCATCCTGAAACTGCTGCCACCTGAGCACGCTAAACTGTGGAGTTCTCCTCTCATCCACTAACATTAAGCCCCAAAACACGTTGGTGATTTAAGAGGCATGACATTACTTATGAACCAAGGATCTCTCCTGGCCACGGCCGATGTGGATTTTCCTAGGGTGTCACATTAGTTACATGAAAAACATGCATTACGAGTTTTGTCAACAATAATTTTGGTGAGTTCACGGGTTTGAATGTAGCAAGTAAAACCAATGTGTAATTCGTGTATGACCAATCATAAGCTAGCTAAGCGAATGATTACTGTGCAAACCACGAGTCCCATAACCAAACCTCTTGACTGTTATGCCTCGCGCATTGTACACTAAAGACAATGTATGTATAGTAGAATACTAAAACTCTTTTGTATGTAACCGGTTAGAGCAACTAACCAAGAGTGGGGGTGTCAACCCAATAGATCTATTAAAGTGTTCCATGGCTTTTGATAGCTAATGGTTACAGTAAACGTTGTACGAGGACTGATGAGCTCATGAACCAATATGTCTCATGTTCCACATGGCAGTCATGATAGAATATACACACACTTGTAAACGACACTAGTATTGATGCATGTTATTTCCCTTAAATGTAAAATAGTAAAATGGGGCCATAAAAATCACATGTTTGAGATGTACATGGTCTAGTGAAGTCGAAATATGAAGTAACTATCGTCCTGACAGTAATTGCCCTATGATTTATTAAAAACATGGTAAATCACAAGTTTTCATTGTTCATCATACAATTGGTCTACCCGACACTTGTGGACCCGGTTAATATGTTGTATGGACCTTGTTTTTGTATTTGTGATAGAAATAGGTATCTTAACATGTGTTTAGACCATTATTTTACTTAAACCGAAGCTAACACATGTTCTAGCTTGCTTAACATATGTTAGTATGGGGTGGCCGATTTAAGCATACTATGTATGCCTTGTAGACGATTGTTAAATGGATCAAATACGATTGTTTTGAGCTTGACAAGGCCTCGTGAGGTTACCATAAGATGTTCTTGTGAGTTTTGTGAGAAAACGAGTATGATTGTCATTTTTACTAGTTTTAGCTTTGTATATAAGCCAAGTGTGTTTTACTTGTGAAAACCGGTTTATAAGTGATGATTTAGGTTACGTGTTGATGCAAAAAGACATGGCTCGATCTTTCTTAGTTATTACAAAAGCCGATTGCCATACCTATTGAGAGATATCATGACATTTGATCACAATCTACTCGAGTATAACCACTAAGAGTATGTTTTGTTATATTATGTGTGTGTGTGGTTAGATAGAAGGGTGTTTGGGTTGTATGAGAGTTGGGTAAACAAGAATTGGTCTAGAGAGTGAAGCATAGAGGTGTAATGTACCTTACCAAAAGATGATCTGAGCTAGGAAACCTTGTGATCACCTCCTTCGTCCCTTGATGGCTTCGGCTTGGAGCTTTAGGTGGCTGATGGTTTGGAGTGTTTTAGTAGAGCTTGTGAGTGTGTTTAGGTGTGATTGTTGAAGCTCCTTGTGCCTCCTTTTATAGTGGTTCGATCAAGAAAGGACAAGAACAAATGGGGAAAGTGCTAGTTTCTTGGATGAGGCAATGTTTAAGTAAACTAATGAAAGAAAAAGACTTGTGATTGTTGTCTCTTCTTGTTCTTGGCCGATTAAGATAAGCATAGGCATAAGAGGGTGGGTTGACTCATCAAAGAAATGTTTTAGAGGTTTGTTTCTTTCCTAATTTAGTGTAAGTTTGACAACTTTCATATCCCTTCACTCATGCATGCATTCGGCCGAGTATAGGACAAGGAAAAGTGACAAAAATCTAGGTGAAAGTGATGGTTCCTTATGTTTCCCTCATGTTGTCCGATTAGTGCTTTGTTCCCAAGGTGTTTGTACTTGTTATCCATGTGAAAGGGACATGAGGGGAGTTTGGCGGTCGATGTAAGGACAAGTAGAGTGGTTTTGGTGTTTTGGGTAAGGATCAAGTGATAAGTGTATGTTTTAGTGATGTCATGGTGCTAATTTCTTGCAAGATTTGGACATTCCGTTGATGGTGACTTCACATAGGTTTGGGTGGATAGTTGGCTGATTATTTCACTTCTAAATATGGAAGTTTTGTCATGCTAATCTATGGAATTAAGAGTTCTTGTCCTATGCCTACTTTAGTGTAAGAAAGGGTGTCATACATGAGGTGTCTTGTTTGTTCTCTTTGGCCGAAAACCTATGGATGATGGCTTGGTATTTTCGGCAAGTGTTCATGGGTGATCAAGCGTTGTAATGGTGATTAAGACCGTTGTTGGTATAATAGGTTAAGTGATGGTGACTTTTCTTGGTTTAGAAATCGGCTAATAGGTAGTCTTAGGCTCAAGGTTTATCATGGAAAGATGCATTGTGTACAAGCTTGACATAGGTAATAGGTTTGGAAGTTTTCTTGTTTTGGTGGTGGTGAACCTTTGGCCGATTAATAGGAAGGTGCCAAGGCAAAGACTAATCCAAGTAGGTGTGGTACAATCATCTAATTGTCTGCACATGTTTATATATATATATATATATATATACTAGTAAAAAACCCGCGCGATGCGGCGGCGGCGACAAATTATAACACGATACTCGTTTTTTATTAGTATATTGCATAGTTTGTGAGGTTTCTTAATTGTAGCATGGTTGTGGTTTATCTTTGTCATAAGCCTTAGAGATCTCAATTCAACTATGCCACACACTAAAACCAAAACCAACGTAGTTTTGGGTTAATAGGTTATGACTTAACCGAACCATCGGTTGATTGGTTCTATTTTTATATGTTTGGGATTAAACACTTGAATATGTTTAGCTAAATAGCTTGGTCTTTAATAAAAGGGGGGAAACATACACATGTTGATCTACTAACCTGAATAAAAAGACTTAAAGGGGTAGGTTATGTCAAATTACTAAACAGGTTTGGTATTAAACATCAAAAATTAAAACTACAGGAGAAATAAACATCAAATTTTGTTTTATAAATTTATGGTTAAAAAAAATTAGCTTTCAAGATTAGAAGGGACATGCACATGAAAATCTGCTAACATACATGTCGTATTCAGGTTCATGTAAGGACTTGTGTCTAGACTAACACACTTATCTTTGAACATGGTTATTTTATCATCCTTGTCTTAAAAATTAAAGATTAGAAAAGATGAAAGTTATCATGAAATAATTCTCTAATAATAAATCTCTAATACAGGGAACTTTATTCATGCATGTACAAATTTATGTCATAAACTGAGTTATCATTTATTTAATCGAATTTAATATACTTTATTTATTACTATACTTTATGCAATTAGAAAACATTTTTTATTGACCGCGCCTTGAGCTTACACCTCGGTTCGCCTCGAGGCTTACGCCTCATGAGACGAAGGGAAAACGCCTCGAGGCTCGTTTCCGTTCTTTTAAACTTTGGTTAACAGTCTGAATTTCATTATGCTTAGGCCATATAACTTTTCCACTATTATCCATACTAACAACAGGCTCCTCACAACCAATCTTCACCATTATGGTCCCTTCATCATATATTCCACCTAAGACTGATGAAATATGACTTCTAAAGCATGCAAAATATATAAATCGAATACCAACATACCTGCATGAACCTTTCACGCATCCAACAGCCCAGGCCCTTTCAAGTCCATAATTCAAAGTGCTCTAATTTGCACCAGAAAACAAGAAAAGCTGAGCAATAATTAAACAGCCAGCAAACTGAGCTTAACATTGCAGAAATAAACCCATGTTTCAATGACATCTGCAACTTATATTGTTAGTTCTTTATTATACATTTTATAGTAATGATACAGCTAGAACTAACCCCGTAATATAAAACAGCATGCGCAGGAGAATATGTCAAGTAAGGTAGCATGTTAAAGCCTAATTGGAATTATCCACTCCCTACCTTGCATTCTATACGCCTTTATAGACATTTTCTATCGATATTCATGTAAAGATCCTAAGACTTGCTATGTTTAGAGTACTATAAACAGGGGCAACCATATGTTTTGTAACCATCAAGCATTTTATGAGACAGATAGTTGATACCAGCAACATTTCAATACTAACTTGAAACGTGAAAGAAATTAAAAAAAAAACATGAAAGACATTATATTGGAGCCAGGTACATACAAATCATAGTTGAAATCAATATTAACAGAATTTTGGGTAGTGATGTTGAGAAAAATTCATAGATCACAATTGAGCAAGATCATTTAGATTCTAGATCACAATGAAAAATTATTTAATAAACCAAGCAACAAATTTAACTCGCGTACAAGGAAAAGCTAAAGGAAGTCATGCATAAAAGTTGAGAAAATAGGACTCCATCATATTCGTATATAGATTAGAGTTATTGTTGTATAATTTCCAAAACCACTATCAAGACAACAACCAGATACATTTTAACTGTAAAACAAACACAAATGAGAATCTTTTGGACTGAAGTCAACATTGTTAAAGGGGTAAAATTCAGTATCACCTAGCTTTTAACAATGATGGTGAAACACACAACTATGTTTTTAGAAGTTGATATTTTAGCTATTAATAACAAAAAGCCTAACTACAATAATAAAATGAATTGAAATCAGCAGCAAAGACAGTTGACTGTGTTTACACGCACAACAAACTGGAACTTGTAAAGAGATAAATTTTGCAACAATGTTGAAGTTATTTGAACCAATGTGTCTGCTCTACAAACAACAAATATAAAAAAGAGTTGGATATCCATCAATGAAAATATTAAATCCAATGGTTCTTGCCCACAACACATCATTTTTTTAACTTGTAACCAAAACAATATAAAATTACCTCAGCTTTTAACCACCCAACCAACATCTATAACCATTTTGATATGGGTCTGCTATAACCCAACTCAAAGCATCGCTAGGCTAACCTTAGGTTCTCTAAGAAACAAATATTCACACACAAAGATATTCAGTAGTACCTTCACCAACAAAAATAAAAGAAAAAGTGTGGCCATAATACCTTAAAATGCACAATCATACCACATTGTAAATAATAATCCCAAATAAGAAGATAAAATCATTCTGTAACAAAACAATGCCAAAAGTAACTAAAAAATCATATAATATAATTACATAAGAAAGATAAAATCATTCAGGCCTAGGACAACTCTGTCACAATACCATATATACATCCCTAACACAAAGGAGGCAAGATTAAAAAATCACATCATGTGAATAACCATCTAAATAATAAGATTACATCAAATCAGGTAACAACAGTACATGAATTAATTAAGAAACACAAAACATTACCCATCCCAAGGACAGAATTGCAGCAAGCTCCACTTCGACATGCTGGTTGCATGTATCTCTGCATCCAAACAAATTTAATATCTAATAACACACTATTGAGGTCCGAAATCACAACAAAAAATAAACCAGAGACTTACCATGGCGAGATTAACGTAGAAGAAAATGGGTTGTGTGCTGTTAGGGTTTAAAGAGCGTATGGAGACAAAAACGTTAGCAGTGATTTCAAGATCCCACAACAGTGAGACGGTTTTCAGAGACAATATAAAATCCAGAGTGAACAACTACAAATTTTATTTTTATTTCACAATGAAATTTGTAGATCAACAATAAGTCTCTGCTTCTTTTCCTTTTAGTTTTCATTGCAAATCTAGAGAGAGAGAGAGAGATTATGTGGAATTGGGGAGCGGGAGTTCAAAATTTGAATTGAAAATTTATCCGCCTAAAATCCCTATTGTCTCATGTGATATCTGCTTGTTTGCATTGGCTTCAAAGAGTTGTGAAGTATGCATCAACAATTGCACCTTTTAAAAATCTTTAAGGTTGTAGCATTAATGTGTTGTACATCAAGCATCAATACATTGTACCTTTTAAGAAAGTGGCAAATGACCATTTTTGTCCCTCCTATCTCCATATTAATATAGTATAGATATATATGTATATATATTGCCGTGTGTATATATATATATATGTAAGTGTGGTTATGGTTTGTGAAAACCATGATAAGATTACTTAGTCATAGGTTCCTTAGCTTGTCAAGAGTGTGTGGATACCATGCCTTTATAAAATGTCGAGTTAGTTCATTGGATAACCTCTTAGTTGCCCTTTGATATAGGAATATCTATAGTCGGGTATTAGTTAGGTTCCATGACGTCTGATGATGACATTAACACGTATTTTGTGTACCATAAAATAGTTACTTGTTACCTTGTTCACATGTGTTAGGAAGTTACCATAGGGGGGTATTATCATCATAAGTTAACATATGATAGTGTGTAAGACCCACTTACATGTGTTAGAGAAGGATTACCATGTGTTAGGATGTAGTAACCTCATTGAGTGTGTTTGGTGATTGCCCGGGTTTTGTATGACTGAACGAATATTCTTTGTTGAGTTTTCTGATAAACTCATGCTTCACTAGACTAGGGGGTATAGTGTATGTAAAATGTCTAGATATGCACATATAATGAAAAAATGAATGAAATGTGTACGAATGTTGACCTGGTTTGTTAACTGTTGTCACATTATACTAACTAAAACACTTAAATATTATGGTAAAAGTTCAATGTTTATCTTATATAAACACACACCTACACATATGCGATTTCATACACCTTGGAAACACTTACATGGACATACGATTACACCCACAAATACAAATGCATGTATGCGTGAGTGTATAGGGATGAGACCAGCCCAAAACACATCAATATTGTGTAGTTTTACAACTTATACTAAGACTTGGTTTATAAACATGTGTTAAAAATCTTAAATACTTGTGTTAGTGAGCCTAACACAAGATTTTTCATGGAAACCAATGATACACACTAACATATGAGTATAATCAAGGACAAATGCCATTTTTATACAAAATTGACAAAGGATATGTCCATATCCCTCCCTAGACATACAAAACTGAGACACAAGTAACACTTGGTAATATTGAGTAAGTCAAGGCATTTGTCTTACCCAAAAATAGACTAAAAAACGTCACATTATCAATAAAACAAACATTTCTAACACATACAGTGTGTGACACACGTGGATAGTGGTACAGAAGTCCCTAGTGCATGGGTGTCACAGTCGGGTGAACAATTGCATGGTGGTTAGAACAAAACGTAGACTTAAGGTTGCCTTTAAATGAACTTAGGGCATTCCAGACCAGACACATCGCGTCAGGATCAGTTCAGTGCTAGTATCCAGATACCAAGTGAGTATTCACGACCCCTTTTTACAGTTTTTACATTTTTCTGGGGGGAAAAACATGCGTACAGTTTTCAATTACAAATCATGACTATTATGTGAACATGAGACATCAAGGTTCAGGATCCATTAAGACCTCGTGTCATACATCATACCATAACCATTAGCTATGGACCTAGCCATGAAACACCGGGATAGATCTATTGGGTTGACACCCCCACTCTTGGTCAGTCGCTCTGACCTGGTGACAGATATCAAAAGGGTGCTTGTATTTCACATTATTCATTGTCTTTAGTGTACAATGGGCGAGGCACAACATGTCAAGGTTTTGTTATGGGCTCATGTCAGATCACATATTGATTATTGCCCTAGATAGGCAATGATTTAGTCGGTTTTGGATTACATGTCCATCATATAGAAAACCCATGAACTCACCAACTTTGTGTTGACCCATAAATTTTAAATGCATGTTTTTCAGGGAAATTATCATGGATAATGGAACTTGCAGGGGTCGCGTGCGAGCATTTTTGGGATACCTTCTTTTGGACCGTTGTGTTGTCATAATAATTTTAGACATTTACATACAATGGTTTTAGTTTTAAACAATTAGCGAATGTTGGACGAATTTGGTTGTTTAATGAAAGTTCCCGTTTTTTTTTAATTGATGCTCGTGTGACCTTTGTGCTTGGAAATCTTTCGAAGTCGCACCTCGCGTTTCTGCCTTGGCGGGGTGTGACACTCTCGTGTATATATATGGACCCAAGGAAGTTCCCATGAAGCACTACACAAACAACAAACACTCTAAACACACTTAACCTCAACATTCACATCTTTTTCTTTGCTTCCTTTCGGCCGAGAACAAGCAGCCCAAAAAGGGCCTTGGTTGATCGAATTCCATCACCATTTGAGAGCCACGAGTCACCAACAAGCATCTAGGAGTCACATTATGGAAGGAACTATTATATTTTCTATTTAGTTATTTCTTTTAACCATGATACTATTGAAGACTCGTGAAGGTCCAAACTGGATCTATAGTGTTGCTATGATAAATTTTGTATATTAGCGCATTGTTTTGTAATACCAGTTCAATAAAATTAACTTCAAAGGCGTCAATTTCCATTATCCGTATATTTCGCAATGACAATCAATAAAGGCTCAGGACAGTCTCTATCGAAGGTTGGATTTTATTTAAGAGACTTTGTATTCTCACATGGTCAACTTTATGTCGCATTGTCAAGAGTTAAGAGCAGGGAAGCGGTGAAAGTACTTATATTAGATAGTGATAAGAATGTCAAAACTAAAACAAAAAATGTGGTGTATAAGGAAATATTTAGTGATATTTGAATAACATGTATATTCCTTACTTTTAAATGTATATTCAACTTTATGAATAACATGTATATTCCAGCATACCGTGAGAGCTCTCTTTTAATATATACTAGGTGCAATCCCATGTGAAAACGTGGGAAATCTATATCATATTTCAAGACAATTAGTTCGCAATTATAGAAAACGTAAATAGACTATACTAAGGTCTATTTACTAAACACCAAATTAAGAAGTCAATCATCTATTTGCAAGCAAAGTCTGTTTACTAATGTCTGTTCCAAAGCAGTGAGTCTGTAAAGGAGATCTGTCTTAAATAGTTGTTCAGCTGTTTGAAGCAATAGCTGTTTCAGATAGATCGTCTTAACAGATCCACTTCTTTGAAACAGACCCACTACTCTGAAATAGACCATAGTAAACAGACTTTTCTTGCAACAGATGATTGACTTTGCTAATTCTATTAAAAATGATTTAGACTTCCCATGTGTCCACAGGGGTTACACCTAGTTTAATAATATACCGAGTGAAGGCTTTTTTTATAGAAATATTTTTAGTACTTTTGTAGCAGTGAAGGTACAGGTTTTAAACTTTACCCTCTTTTGAAACTAGGAGAGATATTATCTATACTATTATTATCTTGCTGGTCTGTAGTAAATTATGAGCGCATCTTGATATTTAGACAAAAAATGTAATAATGTGTAGAAAATGAATCTACTTTTTGGTGTGCATTTACTAATCCAATGTTGATTCATGATTGATAGTAGATAACATGGCAGAGGGATCTTCACAAGATGAGAAATTCCTACTACACACAGATATGCAAAGAGACGTTTGAAAGCTATACAAGTGGACATTGAGTAGTTATAACATCTGATGAAGAAAGTAACAATTCAGTTGGTCAATCAAATAAAATCAAACTACTGATGAGTAGTGCAACATGACAGCTCTTGTGCAACATGACTATATAGTTGATTTTGTGGTTTTAAAATGTGTAAATGTACCTACTAAATAGTTATTATATGTTTGTGGTTTTAAAATGTGTAAATGTGTAAACTAGGTGCAATCCCGTGTGAAAACACGAGCAGTCTGTATCATTTTTTTTTAAAACAATTAGTCCTAATTATAGAGAACGTAAACAAACTTTACTAAGGTCTGTTTACTAAACATCAAATTAAGAAGTCAATCATTTGTTGCAAGCAGAGTCTTTTTACTAAGGTCTGTTCCAGAGCACTGGGTCTGTTACGGAGAGCCGTTGCTTCAAACAACTGTTACTAAGGTCTGTTCCATATAATATTCAAGAAAATATGTGAGTCATTCATTAATATATTCAATCTAACATCTGCCAGTATATCAAAGCTTAAAATAGTAATATATCTAACATATGTTAGTACATCAAAGCTTAAAATAATATATAACATATGTTAGTACATCAAAGGTTAAAATATTAATATATCTAACATCTGTTACTAAATCAAAGGTTAAAATATTAATATATCTAACATATGTTATTACATCAAAGCTTAAAATATTAATATATCTTACATGTGTAAGTACATATGTGAATCATTAATTGAATGTTGTTTTGTATGGTTGAATATTCTTATAGTGGTTTGGGTTGATATTGATATAATAATAATCTATATATATATATAAAACAAAGCCCTTTTGCTGACGTGGCGTTCAATGGTGGCCTCAACCCCACCTTGAATGTGCCACGTGGCATAATAATGTGAAGAATTTATTATTTTTGATCTTTTTTCGTTTTTTCCTTCTGCTGACCCGTGTTATATATAATTTATTCTTATTTTTTAAAACCCTAATATTCAGTTATATCCTTTCATCCCTTCCACCGCATCTCATCTCTTCAACTGCCCCTCTCATCATAATGGTGGTGGTCAGATATGAAATCTCTGAGTTTCTATTAAACTGAAGAAGAAGAGAGGGAGAGGCCATATAAAAAACCTAAAGCCGAATACGCATTGTCCCAAGAATTTCTTGATCATCCTATTCACTCAACCCTAGGCGGCAGAGGCGGAGGAGGACCGGGCGATAATAATAATAATAATAATAATAATAATAATAATAATAATAATAATAATAATAATAATAATAATCCCAATTCTAATAATCCTTTTATGTGCAAACAGTTTTGGAAGGCCGGGGATTATGAGTCTCATCCGGTTAACAATAATCAATCTATATCCCACCTTGGTACGTATTTTTTTCATCCATCTCTGTGTTTTTACGCCAATATTAATTAATGCCCTAAATACTTTTAATTACCTAATCTGTGAAATTGCATATAAAAAATTGTTAGCATGGGTTACCGCTAAGTAAAAAATTATGTTTTTTTTTAAATATTGTTTAGCCTACTATAATTAGGTTTCAGAGATAGATTTAAGAGTTGTTAATTGTGGAGTTTCATTGATTTGGTTAACAGGTTAGATGTTTATATACATGATTATTTGGTAAAGAGGGATTTAAAGGCGTCGGCTCAGGCGTTTCAGATGAAAGGAAAGGTGTCGTATGACCCTGTTGGTAAGAAGTGAAAACTGAATGTGCTATTTTAGGGTTGTGTTTGTGAAGGGTATTTTAGACATTTTGGGTAGATAATTATATGTTTGTTGGTGTTTGTTATAATGTTACAGCTATTCATGCGCCTGGCGGATTTTTGTTTGAATGGTGGTCTGTGTTTTGGGATATATTTATATCAAGGACGAATGAGACACACTCGGAAGTTGCAGCTTCTTACGTTGAGGTTAGTTTTGGATCTTTGATTGATATTTGGCGTGAAGGCGTATGTAATCTCTCTCTCTCTCTCTATATATATATATATATATGCTTTTGTTTTTTTTTAATGTTTCTAATTGTATTGATGTTGTGCTTACAGGATTTTTCATCTACTGACACAACCAGTCATCTAATCTACAAGCAAAGTTTGATTTTTGTTTTACCCTTTTGTGTTTGATGTTTTTGTTTGGTATTTGATGTTCCAGATATCTAATCTTTTTACCTGGACATAAGTTTATGAGTTTCTTGGCAATTGTATAGGTTGGCAATTGTATATATTAATGATGCTTTAACCAGGTATTATTCTTTTATCATTTTCTATTACTTAAGTCATATTAGATTTTTCAACTCCGGGACCTTCCCGGGGTAATCAGCTAGTGTTGTATATTATAAATCCACCAATGCATGGATTTTTACTTTTAATTGGATTTGGTATTACCGTGTTTATCTAACTAGATTTCACCGTGTAAATTAATTAAAAAAAAGGGAAGTACATAAGCATCTATCAGCGTTATATTAGTATCTTTTAATAAAACTAAATAAAAGCCAAAAACGTTGACGAACACAAACTCACCAAATCCAAAAGCAGACCGAAGAAAAACCTCTCTTTTTCTCTTCATCTTCTTTTGCTTCTTCAATTCATTTCTTACATAATTCTTATTATCATTCACGACAGGTAATTCTTGATCTAGGCTTTTCATAACTCTTGAATTTCCCTCAGAATTATATCATCTCTTAAGTTACTTGTAGGGCTTCAATTTCTGTGTTGCACTTTCTTTCAGGGTTTATTAAATAAAAAGATGTCGAATAATAATAGTGCAGCAGCATGTGCAGAAAGGGCAACCAGTGATATGCTCATCGGTCCTGATTGGGCCATTAATATTGAGCTCTGTGATCTTATTAATATGGACCCTGGGTATCACTTCTTTAATTCTATGGTTACTTTGCTTCTGTTTGTTCCGTTCAACTTACAATTTCTTCTTATTATTATTATCATGTTGTAGGAATCCCTTAGGATTCTTTCTTATCTCGTTTAAGTAACTTGCAATACATATTTTTAAGGCTTCTGCTATAGCAGCTATACCATTGACACGCTATCTAGACGGACATCTTATATGGTTGGGAGAAAGAGTTTGGTTTTGGTTGGTTTGACATCGATTAGGGAATGGGTGGTGTTTGATTGTAAATCACTTATTGTTATTTTTAGTAATACCATTTGCCAAGAGACATTCTATTACTTAAAGAAAAGAGTGAATATCTTCATGTGCTTAAACTTTGAAGGCGGTATTGGATTTTAATAATCCAAACTTTTAGCCATTGGCCGACTATAATCTCTACTTCAAAAATTCCCAACAACGGTCCCAACTTTCAACGTATTGGCCGACAATGATCCTTTGTTAACTGGGAACTAACTTAGCTAGTGGATGATGACGTGGACATTGACGTGGCATGCTCACGTTAAAGTGATTGTAATTTTGATTGGCAGTGCTGTTAAGTTACAATTTTTTATTATAGTTATCTTTTTGTGGGTGAAATGACGATTATGTAGTATAAATCTCCTATTTTCTAAATGGATCTGGTCATCCTGCCTTTTGAATTTTTCCCATTTGGATTAAATTGCAATATCTTTATGGGTTAAAATTGATGGTAGTTTTGCTTGTTAGTTTCGTTCTTTAGTTTCAACTTACAATTTTTAACATAATTAATATTTGGTGGCTGAAAATTCTTCAAATAATGATTTAAAATGCGTTAACAGGATTTTGTCATCATGCATTCATGCCTTATAAGTTCTTGTAGGTTATATCTTGATTTAATGATTATATTTTTTTGGCTATGTGTTAAATGTACAGGCAAGCAAAAGATGCTCTAAAGATACTGAAGAAACGGGTCGGGAACAAAATTCCAAAAATTCAGCTCCTGGCTCTTTTTGTATGTGTTCCATTGCACATTCTAGATGTTGTTCTTCATGTTCCATTTTGAATATATCTGCCATACAGTGTTAACCATTTTCATAATGTTTGTTACTTGTTTGAACCAAGTTTATTTCATAATCTTGTGTTTGATTTGTAATATCTAAACTAGGTATTGGAAACTCTTAGTAAAAACTGTGGAGAGAACGTGTTTCAGCTGATTGTTGAGCGCGACATTTTGCATGACATGGTCAAAATTGTAAAGAAAAAGGTGCATGATTTATTCTTTTCATCCTATGTTTTGTTTTTTTATAGTGAAGATCCTTTTTCGTTTCTAAATTAAGTTATTATTTTGATATGGCAGCCAGATTTAAATGTCCGGGAGAAGATTCTTATCCTGATTGATACATGGCAAGAAGCTTTAGGGGGGCGTGGGGGAAGGTATCCCGAATACTATGAAGCGTACAATGAACTGAAGGTAATTGGTAATTGTATTATTGTACATCGGTGGGAAAGAATAGTGAAACTAACTCGAGAGATTAGAGCGTTGAGATTGACATTTTATGTGTAAGAGAATCAGGGTTTTAACTAAGCCTGGCAAACGGTCCAGTAAGGTAATGTGTAAAAAATGAGTGTATGTCAAAGCTGGTCATATTAAAAATTACTTTCATTTTAAGGTCATGAGGCGGCATCTATGCACTTCTGTATCAAACTTGGTCAAAACTAGCCTGGCGTATGTAAAACCTTCGCCTCGCGCCTTTTAAAAGAATGTCAAAACAGGATTTGACAATATTGGGCTAGTTTTGAAACATGTTGTTTTAGGAAAAGAGTATTATAATGGGTTCATCTGCTATATGCCAGCCTATATTTGTTTAAACATTTGTTTTATTATTGAATAACTTACAGTCTGCGGGAGTGGAGTTTCCGCCTAGAGAAGAGAACAGTGTGCCACTGTTTACACCACCACAAAGTCACCCTATTGTCGACCCTACGTCACAGTATGAAGAAGCAGCTATTCAGGCTTCCCTTCAAACTGATGCTTCTGGACTTAGGTATATTACTTGATGATTTTCTTTTATAAAAGTCAACAAACTTTCACACCTATCTCTCTAAAGGTCAAATTGTTGCTTTGTGCAGCTTGTCTGAAATTGTAAATGCAGAAGGAATAGCTGATGTGTTAATGGACATGCTTAATGCCTTGGATCCCAAGAATCACGAAGTAAATTATTATTATTATTATTTTTTTTTTATGTTGAAACTTTACTTTAAAGTTTTTATTTAATATGCCTTAACATATTGTGCTCTATCATTACTTGCGGCAGGGGGTAAAGGAAGAATTGATTGTTGACCTTGTTGACCAGTGTCGTTCTTACCAAGAACGTGTCATGACCCTCGTAAACACTACATCGTAAGCATCTTTACCTTCATTTGAACCTTAGTATCTTATATAACTTTGATTATCATATTTTGGTTTTGTTTATCCTATATTCAGAGATGAAAAGCTTCTAGGTAAGGGTTTGGCGTTAAATGATACTTTGATGCGTGTTCTTCGTCGCCATGATGATATTGCCAAGGGTGTGCACCCTACTCAGGCTGTTGTGACCACTGCAACCGAAAGTTCAGTTGCACCTCTTGTGAATGTTACTCATGAGGATGATGAGTCGGATGACGATTTTGGTCATTTGGCACATCGGTAAGTATACTTTGCTTCCTTTCTATTTGTTTTGATTTTATTAATAATTATGTATTAAATATGATTACGATAACCGTCTTTGAAATTTTTTTTTCTTTTTACTAAACTAGTTTAATATCATCTTATAAAAACAAAATGGTGAAAAATCTGTCTTTTGTAATGTAAGCTTCTTAGAAGAGAATGCCGGGATTTAGTTTTTAATGTGCGCCTAGGCGCAAACCACATGTTGAGGTGCAGGCTTGCACTTCTGACTTGAGGGACAAAAAAGAGCACAAAAAAGCAGCATGAGGCACACCTTTCGTACAGGGAAGGTTATGTGTTTCAGGATGTTGTACATATAGCTTTTTAGATTGTACATATATGTTAGACGCCCCACTTACGGTGTGCGCATATAATGTATATATGTGTGGCCATTGGGGGGCAAAAGTAAAGTTGCACTAGTTTTAACGTTATTTTACTAACTTCGTGAAAATAACGTTAAAAACGACGGACGGTTAATCATGCATCATGTGGTGGCGTGGATAGCCAAAAGACAAAGGGGTACATGCACTGATCGGGTTTGTCCCGATTGCTAAGTGTTCTGTGCCTTATGTCCAAGGCTTGATACCAAACCACATCGAGCCGGGGGTCTCACTGGAAGCAGCCTCTCTATCCTTAGGGGTAGAGGTAAGGCTGTCTACATCTTACCCTCCTCAGACCCTACCTTAGCTTTGCTATAGGTGGGATTAACTGAGTATGATGATGATGATGATGATGATATATGTTATTTATATATCAAGCCAAATGTAAATCTTATTTATAGCTAAATTTTGGGTAGATGTTACAAAAAACATGCGAAATAAAAAAGGAATTATCTAGATAGATTGCGCCTCGCGTACGAAAGGCAGTGCGTTTTTGTTCTTTGCGCCTCGGCTTGGGACCCTATCGCCTTGGTGTGGTATTATATAAAATTGTTAATTCAAATGAACTAAAACATGTCTATTTTGTTTCAGGGGACAGAACCGGAACCAAAATGCTACAAGAACCGAATCACTGCGTGCCGCCCCAATTTTACCGCCTCCACCCTCATCAAAGAGGCCTATTAGTTCTGATTCTGGCATGACGGTTGACTATCTTAGTGGCGATACATACACTTCTAAATTATCAACACCATCACCACCACCAAAACCAGCCTCCCCTCCCCCTCCTTCAGATGATTATATAAACCCAACTGCTTCACTTTTTGCTGCTGAGCGTGCATATCCTAAACCCTCGTATCCTGAACCCTCATATCCCGAACCCTCGTATCCTGAACCGACATATCCTCAACCCAAATATCCTGAACCCACATATGCTGAACCCACTTATGCCATTCCACCACCGCCAGCAAAACACGGCCATAGACAGAATTTCTTTGACCAGAATCAGACTTCGCGTTCTAGCGGTGGCTCAGCATCGTCTTATGACAGCTTGACGGGCCAGGCCCGCAATCTTTCCCTTGATTCAAAAATGCCACCGAAAAAAGAAAAACCTGAAGATGCATTGTTTAAAGATCTGGTGGATTTTGCAAAAGCCAAATCGTCAACATCTTCTTCTTCTTCTTCATACCCAAATAGATCGTTTTGAATTGAGTGCACTGGTACAGTGGTTTGAAGTATAAATCCTTTAGTTTATGTTTTATAGGTAAAATGATTTGTGGTGTTGAATAAAAGGGATTGGTCAACTCGTGTGTTGTTTTTTTTTTTTTTTTTTTTGTGTTATTGTGACTTGACTTTGTTTTTGCGAGTATGTAAATGTAGTTTTATTGTGTCTGAAATCTGTTTGTTAGTTATCCGTCCCGTGTTGTTTAGGGCTAATCATGATTAGGACCAAGTACTGACCTTAGATCAGATATTAAGCATATTTGGAACGGTTGTCGGTCATTGTGTACTCGGGTTTGGTTTGTGGTGGGTAACTAATAACTGAAAAGATGGTGGGCTGGTTGCCTGATAAACATTATAGAGGCTGTTTATGGTAAAACTTTTAAACCGAAATTCCACGTATGTGGCTTCATGATTATCCTTGTTCGAGATTATCCTCATCGCGTTGCTAGTCAATTTCCTGTTACAGAAGCTACTTTTACCGAGTCTGCACATCGCGCACTTTTATCGTGCGGCATATGCATCTCTCTTTTTATTTATCAATTTGGTTTATCTTCATCATTGTAGGTTGGTCAATCTGGTTCATCTTATTGCTGTTGATGTTGGCTGCGTAGTCAAATTTGGTTTTGATGATTTATTAGATATCAGTTAAACATCCTTGTGCATCTTCCAACTTTTTTGAGTTTTTTATCAAATGAATTTAAATATTACACCTTAAATCGATAGACTACCTTTAGATTCTCATTCTCATTTAGACGTGCTGAGATCTTGTACGGTCTATGAGGGTAGGAGTCTATGATCGCTTTTGGTTTACTCACGGCTATTACCGAGGTGGTCAACTTACGGCTCGATGCGATGCCCCATAGCCTTGGCGGTTTGTTGTTTCTGCCATTCTTACTTTGTTGCTCAAGCCGGACAATGGGATTTGGCCTATCATGGGGGGCGCTATCTGGAGAAGGTTGGTCTCTAAAGTAGCTATGAGTAAGGTGGTGTTAGATAGAGGGGGTAGAAATGTAATAAATGATAGATAAGGGGGTAGTTTGGTCAATTGTGTAAAAGTCAAATGTTAGTTGACTATTAGTTAGTGGGCGGGAAACAGAGTATTGTAAATGTGGGAAATCTCTTGTAATCGAATTAGCTATGAATTGAACGATTTCCTTCTCTCTGTTATTCTTTTCTTTCTTTCCATAGCTAACAATTGGTATCAGAGCTGTCGATTATCTCGACCTTCGATCACCACCATTACCCACCAATTAACTGTCATAACTACCTAACCACCATCGTAACTAACCACCCTAATAACCAATTACCACCATAACAACCCACCACAACAACCTGTCACCACCATAATACTCCGATCATCTTGTTCGAATCATCATAATCTTTTCATCATTTCTGTTCATTTTCTCCATTCTTTTGTTCGTTTCAACACTCTGTTTCTTTGTAAGTGCAAGAGTGATCAATCGTGATCATTCCATTCCATTGATTAATCAATTCCATTGATCAATCAATTTGTGATTGATCAATTCTTTTAATTCATTCATCAATCTTCGAGTAAACCCATCATTTCTGTTCCATTTCCACTCCACCATGACTACAACTCGTAATCAAAATTTAGAACAAATGATTCAAGAACATGACACTACTCTGTGAAAGACTAGAAACGGCTGCTAGGAAGAATTTAACTGAAATAGAGGGATTGAAGAACTTTGCTGTGAAAAATGCTGAAAACATGGCGGCTATGAAGGTTCAAATGGAGGCTCAAATAAAGAAATCTTGAAAACCATTCAATCTTTGTCAACATATAATAATAATAACCATAATGATAATAATAATAATAATAATAATATGGTTCGTGGTCCTGATAACAATAAGGGAATGAATCATAACACTCATAATATCCATAATGATATTATAATAATAATATAATTCATAACAGTCAACAAAATGCTGGTATGAATTATAATTCACAAAATAGTCGTTTAACAAAGATTGAATTCCCTAAGTTTAAGGAAGAAAATGTTGCAGGTTGGCTATGTAGGGCAGAACATTTCTTTGCAATAGATGCTATCCCTGAGAGCTTAAAGATCAAACATGCAATTGTGCATATGGAAGAAATGGCCCTGTTATGGCATCAGTCCTATGTTCAGTCCAGGGGAGGGAGTATAGAAAGCATGAGTTCGCTTGAGTACAAATCTGCTATCGCATCAAGATTTGGTTTATTACTCAACCAAGATGCCATGGGAGCATTGGCTCCCATAAGACAGACAAGTACATAAGATAAATTGAATCAAGAATTTGACATGGCCTTAACCAAGGTGTCAATCTGTGATGAGTATGCGGTTAGTCTGTATCTAAGAGCCTTAAAACCTGAAATTGGATATCAGGTAAGATTGTTCAGACCTAAAAATCTCCCTGAAGCCTATCTTTTAGCAAGAATGCAAGATGAGGCATTAACTGCCATTCAAACCACTGTATCTAAGCCTATTCGTTCAACCTATAATAATAGTCATAATAATAATAATAATAATAATAATAATAATAATAATAATAATAATAATAATAATAATAATAATAATAATAATAACAAGCCATTTACAATGGCCAACACCAATAAAGTGTCCCTATTACCTAGTCCTAAACCTTTGAATGCAAAAAGATGGACCTTAACTCATAAAGAAATTGAAGAGAAAAGAGCCAAGGGTGAATGTTTTGGCTGTAATGAGAAATACTCTCAAGGTCATGTATGCAAGAATAAACAACTGTTTTCAATAGAACTATGTGAGGTGGAAGAAATAGATGAAGAAAGTGATCTATCAAAAGTACTGGACCAGAATTTACAAGAACAGGAGCCAAAAATTTCATTACATGCCATGATGGGAGTACCTTCTTATTCAACTATGAGGGTACAGGGGTTCATTGGTACTAAAACTCTCCATATCCTGAATGACTCAGGTTCTACTCATAATTTCTTAAATGGAAGCCTTGCCATGAAGATGAGATGTCCCATCAAAGAAGTTCCTGAGGTTAGTGTTACTGTTGCTGATGGAAATAAGTTGAAATTTACTAAGATGTGTAAAGATTTTCAATGGATGATGCAAGGAATTTGGTTTAAAACAGATGTCATATTAGTGCCTTTAACTAATTATGACATGGTTTTAGGGGTTCAATGGCTGCAAACCCTATATGATATTATGTGGAATTTTAAAAAATTGACTATGAGGTTTAAAGTCAATGACAAGTGAGTAGAGTTAAAAGGGTTAGAATCCAATACGGTTTCTCTATGTTCTGTGGAGAAAATGGATGAACTGTTGGCAAGTAATGAGGTAGTGTCAGCCCAAATGTTCAGCCTACAGTCATCTAGTGTTGAGTCTTTTCAGCATGAAACTAAGGTAGGAAATAAAAGTATGAATGCAGCCCTGCAACAGTTATTACATCAGTTCTCTGATGTCTTTGCAGTACCTACAGGCTTACCACCTAAAAGAGATTGTGATCACAGAATCTTATTAAAAGATGAAAACGTCACTATAAACCAGAGAGCTTATAGATATCCTGCCGGTCAAAAGGATGTCTTAGAAAAGCTAACAAAAGAGTTATTGGACTTAGGAGTGGTCAGAAATAGTAAAAGTGCTTTTGCAAGTCCTGTTGTTTTAGTTAAAAAGGAGGATGGTACTTGGAGATTCTGTGTGGATTATAGAAAATTGAATGAGGCTATTGTCAAAGATAGGTTTCCTATTCCACTGATTGAAGAATTATTACATGAGTTAGGTGGGGCTACAGTTTTCTCTAAATTGGATCTCAGGGAAGGTTATCATCAAGTAAGAATGGTTGAACAAGACATCCAAAAGACTGCTTTTAGGACTCATCAAGGGCTATTTGAGTTTGTTGTCATGCCTTTTGGGCTGACAAATGCCCCTGCAACTTTTCAAGCCTTGATGAATCAGACTTTTCATACTCTTATGAGGAAATGTACACTAGTGTTTTTTGATGATATACTAGTGTACAGTCCTACGATGGAGCAGCACCTACTGAATTTGGAACAGGTATTATCTCTTTTGAGAAAGAATTCCTTATTTGCTAAACAGTCTAAGTGTTCATTTGGAGGGTCTAATGTTGAATATTTGGGTCACATTATATCTGGAAAAGGGGTTCAGACTGACCAAAATAAGATTGTAGCCATAAAAGGTTAGCCTGAACCTCAAAATCAAAAGCAGTTGAGAGGTTTTAGGCTTGGCAGGGTATTACATGAGGTTCATTAAGAACTTTGGGGTTATTGCCAAGCCTATGACAGTGGAATGCAAAAGCCTAAATTTCATTTGATCAACTCAAAGAAGCTCTCACCATAGCCCCTGTTTTGGCCTTGCCAGACTTCTTTAAAATGTTTGTTTTAGAAATAGATGCTTCCTCTAAGGGTGTGGGTGCGGTTTTAATGCAAGAGGGCACATCCTTTGGCCTTTGTGAGTAAGGCTTTGTCTATAAGACAACAGGCATTGTCTGTATATGAGAAGGAACTTATGGCCATTCTTATGGCTGTAAAGCATCGGCATCATTATTTGATTGTCAAGAAATTCATTATAAAAACTGATCATAGAAGCCTAATGTATCTATTGACTCAGAAGATCACAACTCCTCTACAACAGACATGGTTAGCTAAATTGATGGGGTACACTTATGAGATATCTTATAAGCAGGGGTCTGACAATTTGGTAGCTGATGGGTTGTCAAGGGTTACTGGTTTAGCCCTCTTTGAAATGGGAATTAGCTCTATGAACCCTATGTTATTAACCAGAATCAAGGATTCTTGGTCTCAAGATGCTACTTTACAAGCTCGTATTCACAGAATTGAACATGGTGAGTCTATTTCTAAGGTATCTTGGGATGGTCAGTTATTGAAAAGAAAGGACAAGTTATGGGTTGGAAATGATGATGTTCTGAAACAAGATATTCTAAAGTTCTTTCACAGTTCCCCTACCGGAGGCCATTCAGGTTATCTACCCACTCTCAAAAGATTATCTAGTTTATGCTATTGGAAGGGTTATTCTAAAGATGTGTTTAGCTTTGTCAGAAGCTGCCATGAATGTCAACAGGCAAAGTATGAACCTGTTGCCAACCCAAGTCTGTTACAACCATTACCTGTCCCTACTCATGTTTTCACTGATGTATCCATGGATTTTATCTGTGGTTTACCTAAGTCTCAGGGCAAAGACACTATCCTAGTGGATAGGCTCACTAAGTTTGCTCATTTCTTACCCTTAACCCATCCCTACACTACTCAGGTTGCTCAAGTGTTTTTGGATTATGTCTTTGAACTTCATGGCTGCCTATTAACAATAGTATCTGATAGGGATCTTATTTTTCTTAGTCACCTCTGGAAGGAATTCATGAGACTACAAGGTGTTCAGTTGTCCTATTCTACAGCCTACCATCCTAAAAGTGATGGCCAGACTGAGGTCCTTAATAGGTGTTTGGAATCCTATTTAAGGTGTATGTGCATGAACAATCCTGGTCAATGGTTTAAATGGCTCAGTTTGGCTGAATGGTGGTATAATACTACCTATCACTCATCTATAAAAATCTATCCTTTTGGATCCCTATATGGATTCCCTCCTCCCTTACACCTACCCTATATTCCTAATGACACAACAGTGGCCTCAGTAGAAGAATTACACAAGGACAGGGAGGCAATGATTAACAAGCTTAAAGATTCACTAATTCAAGCCAGGAACCGTATGAAACAATGTGCTGACAAACACAAAAGTGACAGAAACCTTGAAACAGGTGACTGGGTATACCTAAAATTGAGGCCTTTGTGCAATCGTCTCTTAGAATGCAGAAACACTCAAAATTGGGACCCAAATACTTTGGACCTTTTCTGTTAATAAAGAAATTTGGGAAGGTAGCTTACCAGCTGGATTTGCCATCAGATGCTCAGATACATGATGTTTTTCGTGTTTCTTTGTTGAAGAAAGCTTATGGTAAGCATACTCCTCTATTACTCCCAATTGGTCCTCGTTTCATCCTGCAGCCAAGGGCATTTATTGATAAAAGGGTTGTCAGACATAATAATCAGATGGTACAACATGTGTTGGTTCATTGGAAAGACTTACCTTTTACTGATCCTACATGGGAATACTCAGCTGATTTGGCCCTTCGATTCCCTAATTTTCATTCTTGAGGTCAAGAATGTTTTTTAGGGGGTGATATGTTAGATACATGAGGTAGAAATGTAATAAATGATAGATAAAGGGGTAGTTTGGTCAATTGTGTAAAAGTCAAATGTTAGTTGAATGTTAGTTAGTGGGCGGGAAACAGAGTATTATAAATGTGGGAAATCTCTTGTAATCGAATTAGCTATGAATTGAACAATTTCCTTCTCTATGTTATTCTTTTCTTTCTTTCCATAGCTAACAGGTGGGGAAAGAGACGGCCAATTGCCTTGGTGATTTCCAATTCAGGGTACGGATTCCTAGTGGTGATTTTCGTAAGCAGGTGGGTCATTGGCTTTGCTTACGGTTGATTTCTCTAATATCTTTAACCTGGTCCGATCCTTCGGATCAGTCTTTTGATACATTCTCCAACTTTATTGATCAAAGAAATTTGCTCAAAACTTCTTCAACAAATGTCTCATCTTGAACTTAATCCAATGATGATCGGCCCCATGTGCACGGACTCGGAATTAACTCAATCGACCAACAGGTTTAACTTGTTCGTACATGACATCAAAATAAATATTTTAGTATTCCCATAAATTTATACCAGTTCTTTATTCAGTTCATGTAATGACAATTGCTCATGAAAAATAAACTCTCTTAGAAAGACCACTTAGCATGTCATCTCAAAGGGCGTGGACAATTCAATAACAAAAGAACACAGCTATATGCTACAGGATATTCCACATTAATACAAATGTTTCAAAGTTGCTGAAAATGTTCTAAAAGTGAAATAAATCGTTTGTTTTAAGAAACATGACCAGTTTAGATAAACATGCCGACACTATTTGTTCGATGAAATAAACAAAAAGAGATTTGACAAAGGAATAAAACTTGGTTTTAGGTAAAAAAATAACTCATTTTTATTATAGAACAGAGAATTATATATTTTTTGAGACTAAAGCTAAATTGAAATATTTTGATGAGGAAATTGTACTTCAATCTTGATCACGAATTGAATTATTTTGTAACTAAAACTATGTAAATAAAAAAGGAATGTACTACATCAAGTAATAATCATTAAACTTTCAAACTAAATTTTCCATTTAATTAGTAAGGCCAAGTCCTAAAGAATATGCGCGATCATGTTTGAACGAGGCTTGCATATGGCTTTTAACGGCTTCAATTTTGCCATAGCTAGACCATAAAATGCAGTTATGTCAACCAGCTCCTCACTGCCTATCTTCTCCCACTCAAATGCTTGAATACCCTAAATTGGTTCCAGGGTAGCCTCGTCTACCTACACTAAAAGCGAGCATTTTGTATTAATTTATCCTCAACTCCCCTATCAAATCTTTCTGGCATAAACTTATCTAGTTCATCCCATAAGTTAGAATCCCTCTAAATGGCCCATGCATTAACTATCTACATTGTTCCACGAGTAGCCACCAATTGTGATATCTTCTCGTGGAATTAGTAAGGGTAGAGTTGGGTACAAACGTAGGCTTTCATTTATGAAATTTCGAAGGTAACTTAGTTTACCCAGATCGCTTTCTTGTAACAAACAATCAGAACAAACATGAGTGTTGATCTCTTGCTTGATCATTTCCATAGCATTAGTATTGTTGAGCAACAATGACATAGACCATTCGAGTGCTAAATATGGCGTTTCTGTACCGACAACTAGCATTATATGCAAGTTTTGAGGCATGAAGGTGTTTAACATATTTTCTAACTGTTCCAACAAACATTAACTTCATAAAGTAAAATGCTGAAAACCTTTTAGTTGTTTCACGCGAGATTTGTTGATTCCCTTAAATGTTTATGTTTAAATAATTGAGATTAAACAAGGGGATGGATCTTTTGAGAATCTTTTTTTTTTGTTTTTTTTAGAATAGAGGGAACAAATCTCAGCCATAGATTAATTATAACACCAATGGGGATGCAGTAAATAGGAT
Organism: Ambrosia artemisiifolia; assembly: GCA_032199755.1. NCBI lineage: Eukaryota > Viridiplantae > Streptophyta > Magnoliopsida > Asterales > Asteraceae > Ambrosia > Ambrosia artemisiifolia. The sequence continues at coordinate 29,772,027 of CM063523.1, read as the reverse complement.
GAAAATGGTAATCTTGCATGATTTTTAACGAAATGTACATTGTTGGATATTTTAGTGTAATTGGATTCACTGTTTGACTAATAATTTCATAATAAGACATCATATAGGTCTGGAAGTGCGGAGTGCATGCCTATTTGATTTATTATGAACTTAAGCCCCTAAGGGACGGGGGTCCGGGGGTAGCGCCCCTGGCTGGGGTCGAGATGACTAAAAATAAAATTTCCATTAAAATTGCTATAGTAAAAATCTCTCAAAAAATTAATTTTCGGAATTAGAGGGACTAAATTTAGCAATTTTGAAACCTTATAATAACTGCCTAAAAGGTAGTTAACGGGCCAAATTCAATTACATTTTTCATGATCTTGGTCAAAACACTCTGGTTCTTCTCTCAATCATAATCATACATAAAATTCTCAATCTCTGATTGTATCCGATTGAATATTTCAATTGAACCGTCGAATTGATTTAATCTGAAAGCGATTACGTGCCTTCAGAGACTTTAATTATCCGGTTGTTTTTGTTTCTTATTACTGCATATCCCCAACAAAGATTGAATCAATTATTGAAGATGACGAACAATGAATCAGTGAAACATATGATGAAGATATCTTATGGCCTTCCCGTTCCTCCATTCAGGTGCTCGAAACTTCAAATGTATCGAGAGTTACGTCCTTTAAAACTCGAGTCTTTTCTTGTGTACGAATCTCTATGTCATTGTCGAATCGTGAGTCCGATTACCTTCCGGTCAGCTTCGAATCATTTATCTGAGTCTGTTGCATGATAAGATATCTTATTGCCTTCCCGTTCTTCCATTCGGATGCCCGAAACTTCAAATGTACCGATAGTTACGTCCTTTAAAACATGAGTCTTTTCTTGTGTACGAATCTCTATGGGATTGTCGCATCGTGAATCAGATTACCGTCCGGTCAACTTCGTATCTTTTATCTGAGTCTGTTGGATGATCAGATATCTTATGGCCTTCTCGTTCTTCCATTCGGGAGTCTGAGAATTCAAATGTATCGATAGTTACGACCTTTAAAACTCGAGTCTTTTCTTGTGTACGAATCTCTATGTCATTGTAGCATCGTGAGTCCGATTACTGTCCGGTCAGCTTCGTATCCTTTATCTGAGTCGGTAGCATGATCAGATAACTTATGGCCTTCCCGTTCCTCTATTCGGATGCCCGAAACTTCAAATGTACCGATAGTTACGTCCTTTAAAACATGATTCTTTTCTTGTGTACGAATCTCTATGTGATTGTCGCATCATGAGGCAAATTACCGTCCGGTCAGCTTCGTATCTTTTATCTGAGTCTGTTGGATGACTACATATCTTATGGCTTTCTCGTTCTTCCATTCGGGCATCGGAAACTTCAAATGTACCGATAGTTACGAACTTTAAAACTCGAGTCATTTCTTGTGTATGAATCTCTATGTCATTGTAGCATCATGAGTCCGATTACCGTCCGGTCAGCTTCGTATCCTTTATCAGAGTCTGTTGCAATATCAGATATCTTATGGCCTTCCCGTTCCTCCATTCGGTTGCCTGAAACATCAAATGTACTTACAGTTACGTCCTTTAAAACTCAAGTCTTTTCTTGTTTACGAATCTCTATGTCATTGTCGCATCGTGAGTCCGATTACTAATAGGTCTGCTTCGTATCCTTTACCTGAGTTTGTTGCATGATCAGATATCTTATGGCCTTCCCGTTCCTCCATTCGGGTGCCAGAATCTTCAAATGTACTTATAGTTATGTTCTTTAAAACTCGGGTCTTTTCTTGTGTACGAATCTCAATGTCATTGTCGCATCGTGTGTCCAATTACCATTCGGTTAGCTTTGTATCCTTTATCTGAGTTTGTAGTCTGATCAGAAGTCTTGACCTTCCCGTTCCTCCATTCGGGTGCCTAAAACTACAGATGTACCGATTGTTACGTCCATTAAAACTAGAGTCTTTTTTTTGTGCACGAATCTCTATGTGATTGACGCATCGTGAGTTCGATTACCACCCAGTCAGCTTCGTATCCTTTATCTGAGTCTGTAGCATGATCAGATATCTTATTGCCTTCCCGTACCTCCATTTGGGTGCCCGAAACTTCAAATGTACCGATAGTTACGACCTTTAAAACTCGAGTCTTTTCTTGTGTACGAATCTCTATGTGATTGTCGCATCGTGGGTACGATTACCGTCCGATCAGCTTCGTATCCTTTATTTGAGTCTGGAGCATGATCCAATATCTTATGGCCTTCCCGTTCCTCCATTCGGGTGCCCAAAACTTCAAATGTACTTATAGTTACGTCCTTTAAAACTCGAGTCTTTTCTTGTGTACGAATCTCTATGTCATTGTCGCATCGTGTGTCCGATTATTGTCTGGTTAACTTCGTATCTTTTATCTTAGTTTGTAGCATGATCAGATATCTTATGGCCTTCTCGTTCCTCCATTCGGGTGCCAGAAACTACAAATGTACCGATTGTTACGTAATTTAAAACTTGAGTCTTTTTTTTTGTGTACGAATCTCTATGTAATTGTCGCATCGTGAGTCAGATTACCGTCCGGTCAGCTTCTTATCCTTTATCAGAGTCTGTAGCATGATCAGATATCTTATGCCCTTCCCGTTCTCCATTCGGGTGCCCGAAACTTCAAATGTATCGATAGTTAGGTCATTTAAAACTCGAGTCTTTTCTTGTGTACGAATCTCTATGTCATTGTCACATCGTGAGCTTGATTAACTTCCGGTCAGCTTCGTATCATTTATCTTAGTCTGTTGCATGATCAGATATCTTATTGCATTCTCGTTCCTCCATTCGAGTGCCCAAAACTTCAAATGTACCGATAGTTACGTCCTTTAAAACTTAAGTCTTTTCTTGTGTACGAATCTCTATGTGATTATCGCATCGTGAGTCAGATTACCGTCCGGTCAGCTTCGTATCTTTTATCTGAGTCTTTTGGACGATTAGATATCTTATGGCCTTCTCGTTCCTCGAATAACGATTAGATATCTTATGGCCTTCTCGTTCCTCCATTCGAGCGTCCGAAACTTCAAATGTACCGATAGTTACGACCTTTAAAACTCGAGTCTTTCCTTGTGTATGAATCTCTATGTCATTCTAGCATCATGAGTTCGATTACCATCCGGTCAGCTTCGTATCCTTTATCAGAGTCTATAGCATTATCAGATATCTTATGGCCTTCCTGTTCCTCCATTCGGTTGCCCGAAACTTCAAATGTACTTATAGTTTGTAATTGAAGACTTTTAGCTTTAAACAGGAAATCTGATCATACAAGGCACTATTCCATGTGCGGAAACCCTAGAACAGAACAAAATGATAATCAACGAATCACAACACATGAATTACGCTTTTCAAACTCATTTTCATAGATAACTTGTTCAATATTGATTACATAAACCTTTTACAAGTTAATCTAATGACAATCACACAGACTCAATCTAGAGAGCAAATCTCTGACCCTAACACACACACACAATGACCAAGTTCTGACTAACAAAACAAACAAATCCTTTATATAGGTTCCGCACATTCGACCGGTCGTGAGTACGAATGTGGACTTTGTCCACATTCGACCGTTCATTCAGTACGAACATACAATATCTTCAGTCTATCTTTCACATTCGCCCACAAGTCTTCACCTTCGACCATATATCTCTACCTTCGACCTTCATATAGTCACCTTCGACCCTTCTGAAACTCTAACATTTGTTAATGTTTACAATCCGAAGCATTAGTCACACATAATGCATCTAGAAACTCCCCCTCGACTATTGATCGGATTGCCTTCTCGCTTCATCCATCTGAATGTTCATCAACTTGATTCTTAGTTGTTTCTTTTGATCTTTTGTCATCTCAGGCTCAAGTTTCCTCTTTGTCGATTGCTTAGGTACTTCAGCTACCTTCACCTGCTTGCCCAACTTCTGTTCAAGGTTGCTACCGGAGTTGATATCATAAGCAAAGCATACTCCAACAAATTGTTGATACTTCTTTGCTTGTGATGCATCATTGGGATCGCTATAAATCGGGTTGTAGTACAGCATGATGATATCTTCAAATTTACAGTTAATGAGCTACATCGGGTCAAAAACATGTATCTTCTTATATGAATCCTTCCCATCTCTTAGCACAATTACTGCTTCAGCATTCCTCCAATCATAATACCAGAAAATGAAATCATTACTGAAATGTTGTTGAATTGGCATTAGAGGAATCTTTCTAATAACTTCAGGAGCTTTGTATATCAACGTCACTCTCTTCCTACCCGTCTTTGGATCAACATCCCTGTGAACCTTCCTTCTTGGGTACTGAGGTTTAAACATACTCCATTTCATTCTACTTTCCCAGATCAATCTATCAGCAAACCATCCTACCGCCGTATTGTTCACAGATGCACCAGTCATCCTGAATCTGCATATATCTCTCACCGCCCAGTACGGTAGAGTTAGCAAGTCATAGAATCTGTAGAAGTACAGAATTCCAGTTTCCCATTTGACTGCAATGCACTTCAGATTTCCAAGATATTTCCAACCAAGAGCTATGCCTTTAAACTTTTGATTGTGATATCTGTAAAATCCTCCCTGTGCTTCCGGCTTAGGCCTTTTATCATCAGTTTCTTTCAACTTCTTTATCAAAGTCTTTAACTCATCATTCTGTTCAGATGGTTTCTGTTTCTCATCCCCAAACACATTCTTAACAAAATCATTGCTCTTTTCTTCAGCTTTCTTCTTTGCCTCTCTCATATGTGTTTCAGTGAAATCTGGGAATACTTCATTTTCATCATTCTCTCTGAAGTATTGAGGATACTCTTCATGAGTTATATCTTCAATCTCAATTTCCTCAGTCTCTGGTGTTTGCTTGTCATCAGAATGATTTCCAACATCATTTTCAGGAATGTCTGGAATCATTTGATCTGACATTATCTCCTCCAGTGTCTTCCCTACTCGCTGTGCAATACCTTCTAGAATCTCTTTAGTCAAAGCAGCAGACACCTCACCATCCTCCAAATCTGGATCATTATACTCCAACTCGTATCTCATATCTTCAGTTTGGAATATTTCAGCAAACTTTCCAGTAAACTCTATCGTCCATTCTCTCTTTCCCAACATCTCCCGATATACATCTTTAGCTTCATCTGATAACGCTCTAACTTTCTCATTCCAGAAGATGTTATCATCAGCATCCACATTCTCTCCTGATTTCTTCGAGCTAGACTGACCCGCACTCCCCTTCTTGGTCTGTCTTTGTTCAAACATAAACTTGCTCGAATCATCATCACCATCATCATCATCACTACTGCTACTCTCATCATCATCATTCCTCTTATTACCCGATCCACCCTCAGCATCATCATCATCGTCATCAGATTCATCATCTGATTCATCCTCTTTATCAGATTCTTCATAATCTACTTGCTCCTCTTCTTTGTCTTCTTCTCCTTCTTTTAACTTAGGAGCTTCACCGTAAAGTTTATCAAGTAGATCACTCATTCTCTTGTTCTCCTTCTTCAACTCCTTGTTTTCTTTTCTCACACTCTTAATCATCCTCCTGTTTCCACTACATCTCTCATCAAGCTCATTTTTCTCCTCCTCAAGTTGTTTCAGCTTCTTCTCAAGCTCATCTTGATTCGTCTTTGAAGCAACAACTATCTGTAACATCTTTTCTTCATTCTTCTTAAACTTTTCAATCTCAGCTTGTTGAGCAATCAACATTTTCATCATATCTTCCATCTTCTTATTCACTTGTTTCATCACATCATCAGACACAGTGACTTTTGATTTGGAAGATTCAGCAATAGGAGTCTTTTCTTTCTCAGGCTTCTTGAACATATTAAGAACATTTTCTAAAGTAGATTCCAGATTAGGAACTACTTCAGGTTCTTTAGCCTTCTTTTGCTTCTTTGCTGCAGGTGAGGAAACCTTTGATGAAGTACCAGCTTCAGGAACTTTCTTTCCTTTCCACAACTTCTCAATTTCCTTCTCCCTCAACTTCTTTGTACTCACTTTCTTAGCCATCGACTTGTGTTTAGGCTTTTTCAAATTCACTACCACTGTAGATCCATCAAAGTCTTCAGTATCCAAACCTAAATCACCTTCAATATCAATTGGCTCTTTCTGCAACAGCTCTTCCACAGATTTGTTGAGTGAATCAGACTCTCCAACAGCAGTGGCCTTGCGTTTGGAAGACTTCTTCACCAACTCAGTCTCAGAATCCCACTGTTCCTCTTCCTCTGTCTCTTCAGAGTCTACAGAATCCTCATCTACCAAACAAGTACCCTTTTTCGCAGTACTCTTCTTTCTAGCCTTCTGTTTCTTTGCGGATTCAGTGTCATCAGCCTTTGCCTTGCCCTTCCCTTTGGCTCCGGCATTTTTAACTTGTCTCTTCCTCTTGGTACTTGCATTAGCATGCACCAAAGGATCATCATTGTCCGAATCGCTCTTATCATGCCTAGCCTTGTTCAATCCTGGGTCAGTGTAACCCGGATTAACTAAATGTCCAAACAAACGTTTGTGTGGTGGCTTCTCATCATCTGGAATACCCTTTTATCCCTTCATTCTCACCAACGTTCTGATGTTCATATGATCCTGTCCCAACACCATAGTAGGATCCTTCCTCAAGTTAGGATACTTATTATCGAATATCATCATCAGAAATCTGGGATACATCAAGAACTTCTTTGACTTTAGTCCCTTAAACATCTCCAACATGTGATCTAAGATCATCCCAGCAATGTTAAATGGTTTGTTTAGTGTCAACGCAACCATTAACGAGCTTAAACTTTTTCTCATCACATCGTATCCACCACTCACTGTCCCGAATACATGAATAATCACATATGCAAAGTACTTGTATTGGACGCTAAGCTTTCCCTTATGTAACGCTCCATCAGTGATTGGACCGTTATACTTCATTCGTAAAAAGCATACTCTCTGCTCAGTCCAAGATAATACTCTGGGATCAGTACACTCCTCATCCTTAATCCTGAGTGCCTCTCTAATATCTTCTTCAGTTATCAACATTTCCATCCCTTATATCTTGCTGACAATGGCAGTCTTTCCTTCCCAGAAATCGTAACGAGCATTCTTCCAAAAATCTTCAACTATGTCTTTGTATATGATTGTCGGTGTAGCAATGGCATGCATAATCCTGCTCCTTCTGAGAAAGTCCATGATACTAGAAAACTCAGTATTCTTCATCACTTCTCCCACATACGCACAACAGTTATGTGGAGGTTCAAACGACCACACTTTTGGTACATTCTCTTCTTGAGCTTCCTGCACTGGATCTTGAACATGCACTTCCTCCACAGGAATCTCCACGTTCTCTGGTTGTTCTGCCATCTGTAACACAAGAACACGAAAAATACGTCAAAATAATCAAAAACGACAAATTTTGAAATGTTTGAGTTTTACAAATTTCCACATTCGCCCATTTATAGGTACGAATGTGAGAAAATATAGGTTGGAAAGTAAGAACAGTAGTACGAATGTAAGATTTTCAGTTCGAATGTAAAATAGATTCCACATTCGTCCCATTCATTCTACATTCGTCCATTATTAAACACTTTCGACCGTTGGATTTCACATTCGCCCTAACATTTTTGGTCGAATGTGTCTGTTGAAAACCCCAAAAATTCAAAATGTGTTCTGATGTGTTTTAAACTATATTTTTGATTCAAACATGGGCTAAAGTGACCGACTAAGCTTATACAACCATCAATTTCGTTTATTATTCAGTTCTTATTGGTTTTCAAAAGAAACTAGGGTTCGATAACTTCAATCCATGAATTAACGATCGTTTTTTAATGTACTAACCCTATTTCTTCTATACTCTCCCCCTAAAACCAATAAGGAATGAATCCCTAACAAATAATCAAGTTAAATCAGTCTATATAAGTCCAGAGTAAAAAAATTAGGGTTCGGCTATAGAATCCCCAATTCTAGCCACGTTTTCCAGTCATTACCTGTATAAAAATGATCAAACTGATGAGAAAATTATAGGGAACAATAATCTGAATCGAAAAGAAACAGGGCAACAAGGTTTGGTGATTTTGAAAAATTTTAGAATGAGGGTTCGAACCTGGTGAAATGGTTATATAGAGCTCCACTTTCGACCGTTCACTTTGGACGAATGTTCGACCCACCTAAGGGGCGAATGTGAATGGAAAATTTTGAAAATTTTACCAAATCACGAAATCGAATCCCGTTCAACCATTTTTCAACACATTTAGTCTCAAACATGCATTATTTCTTTTTTAAATGATACAAAGCTCAGATTGTTTCATCAAATCTCAGAAAATGACCATCAAACACCGTCGGTTATCTAAAAATAACGCAGAAATGTAAAACTTTTGGTTTTTCTGAAATTTATATTAAAACACACCGAAAATCTTTTTGAGTTTTGTATCTTTTTGGAAAAACAAAGTAAAATGCACAAAAGTAAAGTAAAGCAATAAATGTTTTGTGATATCCGGTAAAAGGATCATATCAGTTGTTTGAGAAATCTGATGTAACATTCGTATTTTTCGTATTTTCCATTCTAGTCCTCGTATTCTTGTAACTTGTCATTTTTATACCCTTGTAAACCCGAGCTTATGATCAATGGAAAAGTATTTTGTCAATTGCATTTAATCTTAATCTATTTCATTATTCTATAAATTCTATGTGACGCCAACCTTATGTGACATCGCGTGATTCTTAGTTTTGCACATATTCTAAATTCTATACTTAAACAATTTCAAGTTCGCCTTTACTCGCTTCTTTTATAGTCTTACTAATTCGTGACGAGTCGTCATTATAATTTATCCTAATCAATTTAGAAACTCATTAGTTAAGATCTTAATCTATAATTATTCATTTTAAAACATATATATATATATATATATTTAATAATAATATCTTTAGTTCAAAAAAAATATATATATATAAAAAATAAAATAAGAACAAAGAAACGTGAAGGTTGTTTTTGATGGGGTTGACTTTTATGTCAAGTGTCAAATGACAATAGCAATTGTCATCGTGTCGTATTATTTTTATTTTATCTGCAACAGTAAGTTTCAACTAACAGCCATCACCACTATAATTAGACTTAAACCCCATTAATCTCTTCCTAACCACCCCATTTAACTCCATTTAATACTCAACCAACTCACCCCACCTATAAATACAACCCCTCCCCACTTCATAATCTCTTGTTCATCTCTTTTCTTCCTAAAAAAACTATCTAATCTTCAAGTTTTCAAGCCAAACTTCCTGTTTTGCATCAGTAAGTTTCTTGGCTTAAAACTTCAACTTTCATTCTATTTTTCTTCTTCTTTTATACTCAAAACTCCTTGGAGAAACCTCTAGGATCTACCCCTTGCTTATCTACATAAATGTGATTAGGGTAGAGCACCTAAAAGAGGTCTCAAAGGTGTTTATTTTTCTGATTTGTTTTTATGTTCTAAGTTGTTTAATGTAAAGGGACCAACCAAGTCCATTAACAATCTAATGTTAGATGGATTTGTGCTATGGTATTAGTTATACTATCTATTATTATAAATTTACTTTCAATCTTCTATCTTATTATCCTATTAATAATCCTTGGAAGGTTTGTGGTTACACCCTACCTTACCAACTCTCTTGACCCTTCTTGTGCTATGGATTTATCCACACTAGAAAGGGGAAATCCCGTGTCCAAAACCCACGTTTATTCCATAAGCGAAGTGGTTATGACATGAACCTATCAAATGGATTCACATTCCTAACTTTATACCATCCGAATCATCTATGATGGTTTTGTGCTTGGTCTAACTTAATCTCATGACCATCCGGATTGCCCTAAAGGCAATTTTGTGCTTGGTTTGCCTAAAAGGCTTGCATGACTCTCGTGAATCTATAATCTAAACTCGAACCTAAGACTCTTTATTCTCTAAATCTAGTTAACCAAGGCTAAGGAACTAATCTCTCAAGACTTATCTTTGGAACCTTGCTAAACGCACCCAAAGGTGAGTTCATACTTGCCCCTTTTTACTCTTTATCACTTTTGGGGTGTAAACATGTATCGTATGCAAAACACACTAATGCTTTCATAAACACACATGCTCAATCTATTAAACATACTTATATGCTACTTGCCATGCTTATGATTCTTAGATACATAGACATAAACCATTAACTATTATTAGCCCACTTAACATGTATAGCGCTATAGGACTAGCACACCGCCCCCTTTATGGGTCATTGTTAAGATTTAAACGGCCTAGCATGAATATGTTAGGTATACGCTGTGGTACTCGCGGGTTTGAGTTATGTCTTTTGTATGATATGTATGTGCAATGCTATAGTATGAGATTTGAGTAAACCATTCTAAAATACTATGTATGTAAACTAAAACTAGTATGCTCACCAATGCTTTATGTGTTGACGGATATTTTATACATGTTGCAGGAAATATTTGATGCGATGATTCAAGAAACTCATTAGGATTGGACTTAGAAACGCACCGCTTTAATCTTTGAAATCATGAATGTTGTATTTCTTTTGAACAATTTGTACTACTTGTTTTTAGTATTATGAAATGAAATCTTTAAATTATTTGTCGTAAATTCTAGTATCATGAAGTCTTTGAACAATCTATCCCAAGTCTCGCCCCGATGTATTCCGCCATCGGTTGGGGTGTGACATCTGATCACAGCGTTGATCTGATTTGTTTTATATTATCATTAGAAACAACGTGTGACTCTGCAACTGCTGAAATTGTTGTCCACATAAGCTCACATGCAGACTGTTATGCAGTGCTTTAAAATGATACGATTAGGTGTATTATACTAACACGTTGTGGTTCCCACACACACGACATACTCCTGTATCAAGAAATTGCACAAAGCTTCCTCGTAACGCGTGATTATGCCAGAGTTATCCGTTTAGTTACAAGATATATAGCACAGAGGTGTACAGGTCAGCAAACGAATGCAGCAAAGTAACATGTGCATATATACCAGGTTGAGACTGATATCAATTACTGATTTACATCAGTAAATTGACACGATGTAATTAATGATCTTTGGTCAATAATAAACATGAAGTTCCTCAATTCGGTAACTTTTGGTTTTGGCATATAAGCTCTTTTAGCAAATATTCTGATTAAACTAGGTCCGTAAATTAATACGACAAAAGTTTAATCAGAATATCCCGGATAACAATAACATAACGACCCGAAACCTCAGATTTTGGCAACTCTATCAAACGAAATTACGGTACTAAGACCATATGCCCATGAGGTGTTCAGCCACGAACGAGTAGTTCGTTATGTTTGTATCACTAATGTACGCAGTTATTAGTCTACGAAGCCTATCAGCATATCACACGAAATCAACACACGCCTCATATTGCATTACATATCTTTTGTAATTGAAAGAATTTAGCTAAAACAGGAATATATGATCATACAAGTCACAAAACCAGGTGCGGAAACCCTAGTTATGAACAAATTGTTAGTACTCGGATCAAAACACAGAAAACATCATTTCAAAGGCTTTTTCATAGATTAACTTTGATAAAAACGTATTACAATTGATCACCTAGTCAATCTAATCAACACACACACTTTCACAAATTAACCTTGAACCTGACCTCAATACACACACAAACTAAAACTCTATCTAACTTAGAAAACATCAAAATCTATTTATACTATCTGCACGTTCGCCCACTTTGAAGGTGCGAATGTGGACTATGTCCACATTCGCCCAGTATCATGGTACGAATGTACATCTTCTTGATCAGTCTTTTACCTTCGCCCCTTTCTTCTCTTCCTTCGCCCATTTCTTCACATTCGGCCCATCAGCAAAACATACTAACACATGTTAATTAGGTTAATCCAATCACTAGTCGCACTTCGTGCATCTACAAACTCCCCCTCGACTATTGATTGGATTATTTTCGATCTTTGTCCATCGCCTTGTTCATCAAATAAATTCTCAGCTGCTTCTTTTGTTCTTTTGTCATTTCAGGCTCCAACTTCCTTTTCACCGGTTTAGGCACATCAGCCATCTTCACCATCTTACCAAGTTTGGCATCCAAGTTGCTACCGGAGTTTATATCATAAGCAAAGCAAACTCCGACAACTTGTGTATACTTCTTAGCCTGTTCTGCATCATTGGGATCATGATGAATCGGATTGTAGAAAAGCATGATGATGTCTTCAAACATACAGTTTATCAACCACATAGGATCAAATACATGAACATGCTTGTATTTGTCCTTTCCATCTCTCAGCACTATCACTGCTTCTGCCTTCCTCCAATCGTAATACCAAAAGATAAAATCAGCACTGAAGTGTTGTGGCAAAGGCATCAAAGGTATCTTTTTCATCACTTCAGGTGCCTTATATATCAAAGTCACCCTCTTCAATCCAGTTTTAGGATCAATATCCCTGTGTACTTTCCTTCTGGGATACTGAGGCTTAAACCTGTTCCACTTCGTCCTGCTCTCCCAAACCAACTTATCAGCACACCAACCAACATGAGTATTGTTCACTGAGGCTCCAGTCATAGTGAATCTGCAAATGTCTTTGACCGCCCAATACGGTAGAGTTAGCAAATCAATGAATCTGTAAAAGTACAGAATTCCTGATTCCCATTTGACAGCTAAGCACTTCAATCTTCCCAGATACTTCCAGCCGAGAGCTCTGCCTTTGAACTTCTCGTTGTGATATCTGTAAAAACTACCTTGAGCTTCAGGCTTTGGTCGGTTTTCATCCATTTCCTTCAACTTCTGTAAATAAGTCTTCAATTCATCATTCTGACTTGAAGATTGTTTCTTTTCAGTACTGAACACTGTCTCAACGAACTCCTCGCTTCTCTTCTTAGCTTTCTTTTTAGCTGAAGTGTTTGGTATCTCTGTGAAGTCTGGGAAAACCACATCTTCATCATTCTGTCTAAAGTATTGTGGATATTCCTCATGAGTAATATCCTTAATCTCCACTTCATCCATCTCAGGAGTATTCTTATCATCAGAGTGATTTCCAATATCCTTTTCAGGAATATCTGGAATCGACTCATCCATCATAAACTCCTCCAACGATTTCCCTACTCGCTGTGCAAGACCATCCAGAATTTCTTTGGCAACAGCAGCAGGTACTTCACCATCTTCTAGGTCTGGATCATTGTATTCGAGTTCATACCTCATATCATCAGTCTGAAAAATCTCAGCAAACTTGCCCGTGAACTCAATGGTCCATTCTCTCTTCTCTAACATATCTCTATATACCTTCTTTGCATCATCATTCAGAGACCTCACATTTTCATTCCAGAATATGCTTTCATCTGAGTCTACATTCCCTCCTTTCTTCTTCTTTGAACTAGACTCTCCAGCATCCTTCTTAGGTGTCCTCTTCTCAAATGTGAACTTACTCAAATCATCTCCCCCGTCATCATCATCACTTTCATCACTACTATCATCATCTTTACTACCCGATCCCTCAGCATCATCATCATCATCTTTATCACTTCTCTTGCTTTCTTCATCATCACTCTTCTCAGAATCATCATCCTCCTCATCATCCTTTTCTTCTTCATTATCAGAAGGCTCAAAATCAACTTGTTCCTCCTCTTTTTCTTTGTCTTCCTCACCTTCTTTCAACTTTGGTGCTTCATTGTATAAGTTGTCCAACAAATCACTAAGGCGTTTGTTTTCAGCCTTAAGTTCTTTGTTGTCAGCCTTAATCACTTTAATCATACTCCGATTCCTGGATGTGACAACCGGCAAATTCCGTACAACGCCTGATGCGATTTTAATCATATTTTGGAAGTGATTAACATGGTTTAAAGTTAATTTTGATTTAATGAGCCGTTACAAGTCCTACGATGCCCTCCTCGAAGTTCGGGGACGCCTTGATGATTTTAAAGAAAGATTCGCGCGTATTCAACGTTAACGAACTGACATCAGTAAAAATGTGATGAACTGGACCGACGTAAGTTTATTATACGAAAAATACGGTGCGTATTTACTATCGATGCGTTCGGATGTGAAATCGGCGCGAAAAACGATCTAAAACACAGCGTTTTGGAGAATGCGGAGAGGAACTGACGTGGGATTCGAACGTCAAAACACATGGTTTTAACCGTTATCGAGCTTTCGAAATACTTATTTATTGTAAATAATGTCATTCATTGAGTTTCGAAAGTAAACGTGTCGTTTAATTATAGGATAGCACGACCTGATCGATTAACGCGATTTTAACGCGTGTTTTGATTTCACGCGTCGGGTGACAAATATGATAATTAAATTGCTCCGTTTAGTGTTATTTACGATTTCGAACAAAACCAGCTAATTTTTGTAAGTAGTTATCGAGCCTAAAATAAAACCAAGCCGATTTATGTTAATACGGGTTCGATACGCGGTATACACCCACCTACCAACAAACCCTAGCTATAAATACTCTCTTTCTCCTTTTCCTCTTCATTTCACCAGCCATACTCTCTCTCTCTCTACTCTCTCTCTAAAATCTAGACCTCTCTCTCTCTACACCTACAAGAACCCACGAGCTCCCTTCCTCCTCACCATGCCAAAGATCGGCCGCCACCACCCATGGTGGTGGCTGTGCGGTGGTTTTCTACCCCAAAACGAGCTGAAACAGTAGAGATCGGTGGTGACAGGTTCGGTGGGGGTGGTTTCAGTTCGAAGGGAGGTTAGTCGTGATTTTCGAGGTGTTTAGGTGGCTGGAGGTGGTTGTGGTGGTCCGATCTGTTCCTGGTTGGGTGTTTGGACACAGCTTTCGGTGGTGTGGGTTGAGTTTAAGGCTGATGGTGAGTTTGGGGGTTGTTTTCGGTCTTGTTATGGCTCGATCGGGAGGTTTGGTGGTTATAGTTGTGGTTCTGTTGTTGATCGGACAAGGTGGTGGTCTCGTGGTGGTTCCTGGTGGTTGCTAGCGACAGAGGTAGCCGGGTAAGGCTTTGGCTCGGGTCAGATCTGGTTCTCTCCGAGTCAGACGAGCCAGATCTGGTGCGGTGTAGGTCAAATGGGTCCAGATTTGGTGTTCGGGTCAGATCCGAACGTTTCGGGTCAGATCCGGGCGTTTCGGGTCAGATCCATGTGTTTCGGGGATGATAGAGTCCGGGTCAGGTTTGGAGTTCGTGTTCGAATCAGATCTGGTCGGTACTGGTTCAGGTCAAGCCAGATCTGGTTCGGTTTGAGCCTTGTCCGCTTCGGTTCGGGTCAGATCTGGCTCGGTTCGTGTATTGTTCTCGAGTTCTAGTCATGGGTCGAGTATGGTTGTTTTGGGTTAAGTTTTATCGCGTAGGCCAGATCTGGTTAGATCCGTGCGGTTCGGGATAGATCCGGGTGGTCCGGTTCAGATCTGGATGGTTCGGTTCAGTCAACACGCGGTCAACACTGGTCAATGTTCAGTCAAAGCTGGTCAACTGTTCGGGTCAACAGTCAAGCTGAGTCAATTGGCCAGATTCGGTCAACGCGCTGACCAAATAGACTTCACATGGCGAAACACGCGTTTAAATATTCGGTATAACTTATTCGTAATTGCTTTGTTATATTTACGATATATATATTTATATGTAAATAACAAATACGAATAAGAATCTAACTCGCGAATGAACCGATAATATACTAAGTGAAAGTGGTATTTAGACTAAAGCGTGACTTATTATATCGTGTATTGGACTAAATATGTTGGACTATATGGTATATATATTGTTATATGTGTTATATAAATAAGTATAATTTATATAAAGTGTCGAAACGTATAAGTGTCGTTGGTTTGGATTTGCGGATAAGTGGAATGTGGTCTTGTGTTGGAAATTGATTTTGGGAAATTTGTGGACAACTTGTGTTGTCTGGTTTATACAAAAACAGAGGAAACTCTGCCGAAATTTTATAAAATCCGAAACACAACTAAGTTAGTATCGTTGTGTATGTTTTTATAAATAATTTTCCAAGTGTTTAATAAATGTATTTATGTAAAGTCGCGAAGCTTTGACAAAGATATTTGTAACACTAATAAGTAAATCCCGAACAACAATTTGTAAAATATATATATAGTTTTCACTGAGCGTCATGTATGACGAGTTTTCAAAGGTTTTCGGCAACTAAACAGTGTTTATTGTTCGGACTCAATGATATATAAACGTTCGATTTTGCTTGGGAATTACTTTTATAAAAAGCAAACTTTTGAACACTTTAAATGTTCGGATTTTGGGAAGGAAGTAACAAATGTTATTAATCGGAATTAATAACAAGAGTTGTATTTTTGCAAAGCATATTTTCCTAAATATAAACATACAAGACAAATACATTTATCCGACTAACGAGACGAGCTACGGCTCAGGATAAGAAATGCGTTTCGTTGTTTTAGTCCAACATGGTTTACACACGAATAGTAACAAGTGCGCAACTTGGGTGCTATGTCGTATGTTAAACATGATTAAGATAAGTCACGATCGGTTCGTCGAGTTAAAACACTTTAAGACTCGGGTTTGTATACACGAGTCTAGATAGTTGGATAAACTATCTTGTAACTGGTAAATAAGCTAGGCTTATTTGTGTTAGACCTTAAGGTGTCCATTGTTGGTAATAGGACACAAGGAAGTCGGTCAAGGCTTCAGGCTTGTTTGCTAGCTAAGCAAGGAAATCAAGGTGAGTTCATGACCCCACTTTTTACTGTTTTGTAAATGTTTTCGGGGGGAAGACATGCTTGTTTTATGAAAACCTGATGAATTTAAAGCGTAACAAAGTTTTTGAGAAAACGTTTAAAGTTACAAATGCTTTTATAAAGTCGTACAGGGACAAAAGGGAAATGAAGGATATGTTTGTTAAATAGTTGTAAGGTGTAGAAAGTAACACTTATTCGATCGACAAGATCCTAGTATATTTATCTTAATGGGGAGGTAAATATACGGTAAAGTGAGTCGAGTCGAGGTGAGGATGATAAGTAGCAAGATGGGTACCTGGAACCTGGGTAACGGAAACCAGTCGGGGTAGGTCCTCGCGTGTTTACTGTAACCATTAATTCAGGGATATGAAACCGAAGGAATATTTGGATAGTACTATCGGTGCCTGACGAGGCCCACCTCTGGTTGATAGCGTCAACCCGGTAAAGACAAGAGGTGCACGTATTCTGAACTGAGTTGTTGATCCGACAGACAACTCGCGCGGGGCAAATGAAATGTGTAGTCTTGGTTTGGTTATGGGCCCAGGATTGGTCGCCGTCGTCATGTAGGGGTTCGCGACTCCACATATATGACACTACTTAATCTAACTATGTTACTTGCACTGGTTTATGAATACTGGCTATTTTAATGTTCATTTCCGCTTTTAAGTACGAATTTACCGGTGGGATTTACCGGGGGAAAATGGTTTTCATAATTATATTTACGGATGTCCAGTGAGGAATCCGAGTGGGAAAATAGTTTACAAAAAGAAAGTTTTCAAAAGTAATTGTGGAATGCCCGACGAGGATTCCATGGGAATAAAGTCTCATTTTAAATGTTGTTGTTCGGTTGACAAGAACCTAGTATATTTATCTTTATGGGGAGATAAATATACGGTAAAGTGAGTCGGGCCGAAGAGTAAATAAAATGGAATACCTGGCGAGGATTCCAATGGGACTTTTACAAGATTTTTCACAAATAACGGTTTGTGTAATGAAAATAAACTTTCTTAAAATGTTGATGAATATTTTCCCAAAGGTTTGAAATGAACGGGTTTTGATGAGAAATAAACCTAAAACCTTGAACTCACCAACTTTATGTTGACCTTTTTAAGCATGTCTTTCAGGTCTAGAATTTGGCAACGACACGGTTGGAATAGGCGATGTCTTGGGATTGGAGATCCTAGAAGGCTTAGTAAAGGCGTTCAGAATTAAAAGAGTCTTAGATGTGTTATTTCCGCTGCGTAGCAAAGGTACCAAATGTTCACAACCGACGGGAAAATCGGGGTGTGACAGCTTGGTATCAGAGCTATAGGTTTTAGCGAATTAGGTGTCATGTAGATACCTAGGCTTTAACCTGAGTCTTGTTTTGAATAAGGGACCAAAAATTGCTAAGACTGAAAATTTAGCACGAACGCCTAGGAATTGAAATTCCAACCGTTGCCGGATAAGTTGAATGATTTTTGGTGTACGGAATTACACTAGCTCGGCTTATGTTTCTTCGGCGCAAGAAACCTTTGCTTATGTGAATAGTGAGTAAGAAAATTCTATATTTGTATATAGAAAGGTATAATAGCGCGTGATGGCTAGACATATCTCACTAGTGACCGGCGAGTCATCGCTTGGAATAGCGAATGTATGTTCACATAGAATTTAGCTGAGTCATTGTTCCGTAGTTATTAGGAACAATTTACTTGATCATATACTCTGTGTATTATGTAAAGTATATAAGTATGTTTCGAAAATAGTACGTATCGCCAACGGATGTCAACACTAGCTTGGACGTGGCGAGGATGCGCACTCATGTCAAGCAGTTGGACAAGTTGGTAGCACCGACATGCAGAACGGATTGTTTGTAGCATCTGCGGTTTCGCATCCCCAGGTTCAGGGTTTGCGTACGTCGTCAAGGTCGACTTCGGTCCGAAACATTGTAATAAAGCACCTCGTTTTGCTAATGATACTGCGCAAGCTGTAATGTGGTCGGGGAAAAGCACCAGGAAAGGTGGCGCGTACGACTAACATTATATACGTAATATGTATACGTATGAATATGTGAATTTAACGAGTGCTTGTGATATAACTCATGATGGAGATTATTAGGATGATCTTGTGAGGTAAATTTTTGATAACGCAAACATCACGTTATTGCGAATTTACAGGCACAAGAAAGTCCTAAGAAGATCTATCGTGAGGGTATATGTGTAAGACATAAAGGTTACCTATTTTGTTGTTACGGACATGATTGCCGATTCTCCCCTGTTCGTGTCAGTTGTGACTTTGGTTTTCTTAAACCAGTTTAAGATCTTGATGATCTTGTTTCTTGAGCCTCTGAGGTTCGTGTTGAAGAACCTGGTTATATCTTTTGAGTACGTTTTACATTTCTCTTCGTTAGTGTTTGTGGCCTTCAACATACTATCAAAAAGGAATCCAATTTTTGTTGATTCCTTATCTTTTCACAGAACTGGACACGTATTTTGTACACGTGTCAACTGTCGTATGTTTGAATTCTTTAAATTGTGAACGTCCATTGAAGGGCTTCACATCGAACGATGGTTTCATTAATGGTTGTTATCATTACGTTGTTCGTAATGCTTGAATTCTAACCTTGATGTGTCAGGCCATTGTGGGCAATGAATCTCTTGAAAATTTGTCGATGAGTTTCTTGGAATCGACACTTCAGTTGAATCGAATCATTGGAAATTGATACAGCACCTTGTGGTGAATATTCATTCGACTTGTAATAATGGGTGATCTTTAATTGCGTGTTTATTTTCATCAACTTGTTTGTTATTGTCTCAAATTCAAACACACCTTGTGGCGTGTAACGGAAAAGTTGGTGCACTAGTTGTTTCGTTGAGGTGTGCCAATGTTATTTGTTGACAAATTTATTGATAGCATTGTTGGGCGTTTGTATGCCACTTGTGCTAAATCATTTTGATTTCATTAATCATAACCACGTCGATGTTTTGTAAACTAGACAAACTATCGTAGCTTGTCTATTCATCAATTGCAAAGGATATTGTTTCCCATATATCGCCCATTTGAAACTAATTGAGTATATGAACACTTTCTTTTGTTTCAAGTGTTGGAATACCAAGTCGTTCGATCTCATAGCATGGCTCTTTGAGGAGTCTTGCCATTGCTTTTGTAAAGCGGTTATTGTATATGTGTACATTGTAGAGGACTATTGGTAGTCCCTAATTTGCCACAAACAATCCATCGATATTTTTTTTTTTTCAGAGAAATTGAGCGGTTGATTCTAACATTCAAGCTATTGTCCACACATTTGCAAATCGTGTGGAAGGTTGAAAATGTATATACTTTCCTTGAGACTTGTTCAAGTGGAACATTTGAGGTTTGTTACCTAATGTCCTTGTATTCGGTTGATTCTGAAAATCTACCTTGTCTCATTCGTACCGGTAGGTACCTTGACTCATTTATTGTTGTGAAACTTCTATTGAGTCTTCAAAAGATATTTTAACTCAAATTTTGAGGACAAAATTTCTGTAACAGGGGGAGAATGTGACAACCGGCAAATTCCGTACAACGCCTGATGCGATTTTAATCATATTTTGGAAGTGATTAACATGGTTTAAAGTTAATTTTGATTTAATGAGCCGTTACAAGTCCTACGATGCCCTCCTCGAAGTTCGGGGACGCCTTGATGATTTTAAAGAAAGATTCGCGCGTATTCAACGTTAACGAACTGACATCAGTAAAAATGTGATGAACTGGACCGACGTAAGTTTATTATACAAAAAATACGGTGCGTATTTACTATCGATGCGTTCGGATGTGAAATCGGCGCGAAAAACGATCTAAAACACAGCGTTTTGGAGAATGCGGAGAGGAACTGACGTGGGATTCGAACGTCAAAACACATGGTTTTAACCGTTATCGAGCTTTCGAAATACTTATTTATTGTAAATAATGTCATTCATTGAGTTTCGAAAGTAAACGTGTCGTTTAATTATAGGATAGCACGACCTGATCGATTAACGCGATTTTAACGCGTGTTTTGATTTCACGCGTCGGGTGACAAATATGATAATTAAATTGCTCCGTTTAGTGTTATTTACGATTTCGAACAAAATCGGCTAATTTTTGTAAGTAGTTATCGAGCCTAAAATAAAACCGAGCCGATTTATGTTAATACGGGTTCGATACGCGGTATACACCCACCTACCAACAAACCCTAGCTATAAATACTCTCTTTCTCCTTTTCCTCTTCATTTCACCAGCCATACTCTCTCTCTCTCTCTACTCTCTCTCTAAAATCTAGACCTCTCTCTCTCTACACCTACAAGAACCCACGAGCTCCCTTCCCCCTCACCATGCCAAAGATCGGCCGCCACCACCCATGGTGGTGGCTGTGCGGTGGTTTTCTACCCCAAAACGAGCTGAAACAGTAGAGATCGGTGGTGACAGGTTCGGTGGGGGTGGTTTCAGTTCGAAGGGAGGTTAGTCGTGATTTTCGAGGTGTTTAGGTGGCTGGAGGTGGTTGTGGTGGTCCGATCTGTTCCTGGTTGGGTGTTTGGACACAGCTTTCGGTGGTGTGGGTTGAGTTTAAGGCTGATGGTGAGTTTGGGGGTTGTTTTCGGTCTTGTTATGGCTCGATCGGGAGGTTTGGTGGTTATAGTTGTGGTTCTGTTGTTGATCGGACAAGGTGGTGGTCTCGTGGTGGTTCCTGGTGGTTGCTAGCGACAGAGGTAGCCGGGTAAGGCTTTGGCTCGGGTCAGATCTGGTTCTCTCCGAGTCAGACGAGCCAGATCTGGTGCGGTGTAGGTCAAATGGGTCCAGATTTGGTGTTCGGGTCAGATCCGAACGTTTCGGGTCAGATCCGGGCGTTTCGGGTCAGATCCATGTGTTTCGGGGATGATAGAGTCCGGGTCAGGTTTGGAGTTCGTGTTCGAATCAGATCTGGTCGGTACTGGTTCAGGTCAAGCCAGATCTGGTTCGGTTTGAGCCATGTCCGCTTCGGTTCGGGTCAGATCTGGCTCGGTTCGTGTATTGTTCTCGAGTTCTAGTCATGGGTCGAGTATGGTTGTTTTGGGTTAAGTTTTATCGCGTAGGCCAGATCTGGTTAGATCCGTGCGGTTCGGGATAGATCCGGGTGGTCCGGTTCAGATCTGGATGGTTCGGTTCAGTCAACACGCGGTCAACACTGGTCAATGTTCAGTCAAAGCTGGTCAACTGTTCGGGTCAACAGTCAAGCTGAGTCAATTGGCCAGATTCGGTCAACGCGCTGACCAAATAGACTTCACATGGCGAAACACGCGTTTAAATATTCGGTATAACTTATTCGTAATTGCTTTGTTATATTTACGATATATATATTTATATGTAAATAACAAATACGAATAAGAATCTAACTCGCGAATGAACCGATAATATACTAAGTGAAAGTGGTATTTGGACTAAAGCGTGACTTATTATATCGTGTATTGGACTAAATATGTTGGACTATATGGTATATATATTGTTATATGTGTTATATAAATAAGTATAATTTATATAAAGTGTCGAAACGTATAAGTGTCGTTGGTTTGGATTTGCGGATAAGTGGAATGTGGTCTTGTGTTGGAAATTGATTTTGGGAAATTTGTGGACAACTTGTGTTGTCTGGTTTATACAAAAACAGAGGAAACTCTGCCGAAATTTTATAAAATCCGAAACACAACTAAGTTAGTATCGTTGTGTATGTTTTTATAAATAATTTTCCAAGTGTTTAATAAATGTATTTATGTAAAGTCGCGAAGCTTTGACAAAGATATTTGTAACACTAATGAGTAAATCCCGAACAACAATTTGTAAAATATATATATAGTTTTCACTGAGCGTCATGTATGACGAGTTTTCAAAGGTTTTCGGCAACTAAACAGTGTTTATTGTTCGGACTCAATGATATATAAACGTTCGATTTTGCTTGGAAATTACTTTTATAAAAAGCAAACTTTTGAACACTTTAAATGTTCGGATTTTGGGAAGGAAGTAACAAATGTTATTAATCGGAATTAATAACAAGAGTTGTATTTTTGCAAAGCATATTTTCCTAAATATAAACATACAAGACAAATACATTTATCCGACTAACGAGACGAGCTACGGCTCAGGATAAGAAATGCGTTTCGTTGTTTTAGTCCAACATGGTTTACACACGAATAGTAACAAGTGCGCAACTTGGGTGCTATGTCATATGTTAAACATGATTAAGATAAGTCACGATCGGTTCGTCGAGTTAAAACACTTTAAGACTCGGGTTTGTATACACGAGTCTAGATAGTTGGATAAACTATCTTGTAACTGGTAAATAAGCTAGGCTTATTTGTGTTAGACCTTAAGGTGTCCATTGTTGGTAATAGGACACAAGGAAGTCGGTCAAGGCTTCAGGCTTGTTTGCTAGCTAAGCAAGGAAATCAAGGTGAGTTCATGACCCCACTTTTTACTATTTTGTAAATGTTTTCGGGGGGAAGACATGCTTGTTTTATGAAAACCTGATGAATTTAAAGCGTAACAAAGTTTTTGAGAAAACGTTTAAAGTTACAAATGCTTTTATAAAGTCGTACAGGGACAAAAGGGAAATGAAGGATATGTTTGTTAAATAGTTGTAAGGTGTAGAAAGTAACAATTATTCGATCGACAAGATCCTAGTATATTTATCTTAATGGGGAGGTAAATATACGGTAAAGTGAGTCGAGTCGAGGTGAGGATGATAAGTAGCAAGATGGGTACCTGGAACCTGGGTAACGGAAACCAGTCGGGGTAGGTCCTCGCGTGTTTACTGTAACCATTAATTCAGGGATATGAAACCGAAGGAATATTTGGATAGTACTATCGGTGCCTGACGAGGCCCACCTCTGGTTGATAGCGTCAACCCGGTAAAGACAAGAGGTGCACGTATTCTGAACTGAGTTGTTGATCCGACAGACAACTCGCGCGGGGCAAATGAAATGTGTAGTCTTGGTTTGGTTATGGGCCCAGGATTGGTCGCCGTCGTCATGTAGGGGTTCGCGACTCCACATATATGACACTACTTAATCTAACTATGTTACTTGCACTGGTTTATGAATACTGGCTATTTTAATGTTCATTTCCGCTTTTAAGTACGAATTTACCGGTGGGATTTACCGGGGGAAAATGGTTTTCATAATTATATTTACGGATGTCCAGTGAGGAATCCGAGTGGGAAAATAGTTTACAAAAAGAAAGTTTTCAAAAGTAATTGTGGAATGCCCGACGAGGATTCCATGGGAATAAAGTCTCATTTTAAATGTTGTTGTTCGGTCGACAAGAACCTAGTATATTTATCTTTATGGGGAGATAAATATACGGTAAAGTGAGTCGGGCCGAAGAGTAAATAAAATGGAATACCTGGCGAGGATTCCAATGGGACTTTTACAAGATTTTTCACAAATAACGGTTTGTGTAATGAAAATAAACTTTCTTAAAATGTTGATGAATATTTTCCCAAAGGTTTGAAATGAACGGGTTTTGATGAGAAATAAACCTAAAACCTTGAACTCACCAACTTTATGTTGACCTTTTTAAGCATGTCTTTCAGGTCTAGAATTTGGCAACGACACGGTTGGAATAGGCGATGTCTTGGGATTGGAGATCCTAGAAGGCTTAGTAAAGGCGTTCAGAATTAAAAGAGTCTTAGATGTGTTATTTCCGCTGCGTAGCAAAGGTACCAAACGTTCACAACCGACGGGAAAATCGGGGTGTGACACTGGAACACTTAACCTCAAGATCCTTATTATCAGCTTCAAGTTTCTTCACTTTCTGCTCGATCTCATCTTGGTTATTCTTTGAAGCTACCACAATCTGAAGCATCTTTTCTTCATTCTGCTTAAACTTAGCAATTTCAGCCTGCTGAGCTACAATCATTTTCATCATATCATCCATCCTTTTGTTAACCTGCTTCATCACATCATCAGAAACAGTAACTTTCTTCGATTTAGATGGCTCAGCTTCTTTTGCCTTCTGCTTCTGCGGATTTCTAAACATATCCGGAACATTATCCAGTGCAACATTAAACTCATCAACTGGTAATGTTTCAGCTTCTTTACTCTTCTTTTGTTTCTTAGCAACCGGTGAAGATAGCTTCGATGATGTACCTGCATCAGGTATCTTTTTCCCTTTCAGCAACTGAGCTATTTCCTTCTCTCTCAACTGTTTAGTGCTTGATTTCTTTGCCATAGACTTATGCTTTGGTTTAGGCAAATTCACTACAACAGTTTCACCAACATCAAGCTCATCCAGGTTAATACTCAATCCTCCTTCATCAACATCAACAGACTTCTTCTTCTGTGATACTTCTTCAATTGTCTTGTTAAGAGATTCAGACTCACCAACCATAGTGGCCTTACGTTTGGTGGTCTTAACTCTTTCTTCATTAGAATCCCACTGCTCATCAACCTCTGTCTCCTCTAAGTCAACTGAGTCTTCATCAACTAGACTAGTTCCCTTCTTCGCAGTAGTTTTCTTCCTAACAACCTGTTGCTTCGAACTTCCCTGATCAGTCTTTGCCTTGCCCTTCCCTTTGGCTCCAGCATTGACTACCTGCCTCTTCCTCTTAGTGTTTGCATCAACATACACCAAGGGATCATCATTATCAGAATCACTTTCAGCATGTCTAGCTTTGTTCTTGCCAGGATCAGTGTAATCCTGTTTAGCCAAAGCTCCAAACAGTCTCCTGTGAGGTGGCTTTTCCTCATCTGGCACACCCTTATACCCTTTCATCCTTACCAGTGTACGAATGTTCATGTGATCTTGACCTATGATCATTGTTGGATCCTTCTTCAAATCAGGATATTTATGGTCAAAGATCATCATAAGAAACCTTGGGTATAGCATAAATTGTTTCTTCTTCAAACCCTTTAACATTTCAAGCATATGATCTAATATCATCCCGGATACATTGAATGGTTTGTTAAGAGTTAACGCAACCATCAATGAACTCAAACTTCTTCGCATCACGTCATATCCACCGCTTACACATCCAAAGACATGAATGATAACATGTGCAAAATACTTGAACTGCACACTCAACTTCCCTTTATGCATTGATCCATCAGTAATCGGACCCTTGTACTTCATCCTCAGAAAACAAGCTTTATGTTCAGTCCAAGATAGCTCTCTGGGATCTTCACTGACTTCAAACTTTATCTGCAATGCTTCTCTGATGTCTGATTCTGTCAAGAACATCTCCATCCCCTGAATCTTGCTCTTGATAATAGTTTGATTCTCCCAAAAATCATACTTAGCATTCTTGTAGAAATCTTCAACTATGTCTCTGTAAATGATTGTTGGTGTAGCTAAGGCATGAACAATTCTGCTTCGCCTTAAAAACTCCACAATTCCAGCAAATTCAGTATTCTTTTCAACATCTCCAAGAAAAGCACAACAATTGTGTGACGGTTCGAATGGCCAACCACGTGGAGCAGCTGCTTCAGCTTCCTGAACAGGATCTGGTACTATATTCTCCACTGGTGCCTCAACGTTTTCGAGTTGCTCAGCCATCTGCACATCAAAATCAGAAAAACACGTCAAAATACAAAAACGACAAAAATTGAAAATTTTTAAGATTTTCAGATTCCACATTCGCCCCTTTTTATAAGGTCGAATGTGAATATTTAGGTACGAATGTGAACTATTCAGGACGAATGTGAACATGTATAGATTAAAAATTACATTCGCCCAGAACTAAATCTCATTCGCCCGTTTCTTTCCACATTCGCCCGTTTTAGTGGTCGAACGTGAAAAGTGTTCATCCCCAAAATTTAAAATTTTGCCAAAGTTGTAATTTGACCCAGATTTTGATTGGTATGTAACCTAACATGGCCGATTAAGCCTCGTGTACAACCAATTGTTATTATTAATCAATTTTCATCAGTTTTTAAACGAGGAATTAGGGTTTATACTATAATCGATCAAATAACCCACTTAATCATGATATAATCCTAATTCCTTAATAATTCTCCCCCTAAAACTGATGGAGATTGATCGTATATCAAAAACAATAACTAAAAACAGTCCAAGTGACCCAGATTGCAAAACCCTAGGTCGAAGAACTAAAAACTTCGATTCTGATATGTTTTGTACTCCATTACCTGTGAAATAGGGCTTAAAATGATCAGTAAGTGACAAGGAACAATAAACACAAACAAAGGAAATCTCAGCAACAAGTCCAGGTATCTTAGAAAAATTTTGAAAAGTTATGAATGAAGGGTCGAATCTGGTGTGGCTTATATATAGAGGGCCACATTCGCCCGTTTATGGTGGTCGAATGTGGATGGATTCCACATTCGCCCCAAATGAATGGCACGAACGTGAAACCTGTTCAACTGAAGGTGGATTTTGTTTAACAAACCCACATTCGCCCCAAACCAAACACCCGAATGTGAAGATTTTTCCACATTCGACCCAATTAAGGGGCGAATGTGAAATGGAAAAATCTGAAAATTTTGCCAAATCACGAATTCGATTCCCGTTCAACATTTTTCAATCCGTTAAAGTTCAAAAACTCATAATCTCACTTTTTGAATGATACAAAGCCCAGATGGTTTCATCAAATCTCAGAAATTGACCATCAAACACCGTCGGTTATCTAAAATAAAGCAGAAATGCAAAAAGTTTTGGTTTTTCTGAAATTTTATCAAAACACACTTAAAATCCTTTTGGATTTTGTATCTTTTTGACAATAAAAGTAAAATTCATCAAAGTAAATGAAAACAGTAAACATTTTGTGATATCCGGTAAGAGGATCATATCAGTTTTCTGAGAAATCTGATCACAGCGTTGATCTTTTTGTTTAATATTATCATTAGAAACAGTATGTGACACGGCAATTGCTGATATTTTGGTCCACTGAAGCTCACATGCAGACTATTACGCAATGCCTTAAAATGATACGAGTTAGGTGTGTTAGACTAACACATTGTGGTGCCCACACACACGACATACTCCCGTATCAAGTAATTGCACAAAGCTTCGTCGTAACGCGTGATTATGCCAGAGTTATCCGTTATAGTTACAAAGTATATAGCACAGAGGTGTACAGGTCAGCAAACGAATGCAGCAGAGTAACATGTGCATATATACTAGGTTGAGGCTGATATCAACTACTGATTTGCATCAGTAAGTCAATACGATGTAATAATGATCTTTGATCAATAAAAATAAAGTTCCTCAATTCGGTAACTTTCGGTTTTGGCATTTAAGCTCTTTTGGCAAATATTCTGATGAAACTAGGTCCGTAAATCAATACGACAAAAGTTTAATCAGAATATTCCAGATAACCATAACATAACGACCCGAAACCTCAGATTTTGGCAATCCTATCAAACGAAATTACAGTACTAAGACCATATGCCCATGAGGTGTTCAGCCACGAATGCGTAGTTCGTTATGTTTGTATCACTAATGCACGCAATATTTAGTCTACGAAGCCTATACACATATCACACGTAGTCAACACACGCCTCATTATACTATACAATTCTTTAGCCTGTGTCAGATCCCCGCTGATGTACTATCATTTCCTCTTTTTATCCTGGAAATCATTTTTGGTTTTTCTAATTTTTAGGTCTTTTTGAATTTTTCAATGTTTTTGTTTTTTCTGATAAAATGACTCCCCCTAAAATAAAGAACATATTTTTGGGTTTTTAATTTTTCTGAAAAACAATAAAAACTTTTAAAAGAAAATTGTAAACTTAAAAGCGATAAACCGAGGTGCCGATTAGTCCTGTTTTTCCTTTATATTGTTGACTTTTAAAAGATATTCAAAGCGGGATCTGTCAAAAGCTTTTGTAAACAAATCTGCACGTTGATAGTCAATATGGATTTTGACCATATCTATCAATTCTTTAGCGTAACAATCACGGATGAAATGGTATTTGATCATGATATGTTTCGCTTTAGAATGATTTTCGGTATTTTTAGTTAATGCGATAGCGGCTTCGTTGTCACAGTGTATAGGGGTTTTCAGAAACTGCAAACCGTAATCCACCATCTGCTGTTGGATCCAGAGCACTTGCGAACAGCAACTCGAGGCTGCAATGTACTCGGCTTCACAGGTAGACAGCGCCACGGAAGTTTGCTTCTTACATTGCCAGGTGACTAACCTGCTCCCTAAAAACTGGCAACCAGCTGTAGTGGATTTGCTATCCTTATCACAGCCGCCCCAATCTGCATCACTAAAAGCAATGAAATCAAAATCATCATCATTAGGGTACCAAAGTCCTTTCGATGGACAACCCTTCAGATATCTAAGGATACTCTTGACCGCCGTCAGATGACTTTATTTCGGCTTCGATTGATAGCGGGCACAGAGACACGTTGCAAACATAATATCTGGTCGAGATGTCGTCAAATACATCAGAGATCCGATGATTGCTCTGTATGTAAATGGGTCCGTCAGCTCCCCCTTAGCGTCCACTCCAATCCCGTGATTGGGTTGAATCGGGGTATCCATCGGCTTGGAATCCTCCATCTGGAACCGGCTCAAGACTTCGGATACGTATTTCGTCTGGTGAATGAAGATCCCCGTGGGTCTTTGGTCCACCTGCAAGCCTAGGAAAAACTGCATCTCCCCCATTGCGCTCATCTCGAACTTTTCCTGCATGACAGTTTCAAACTCCCTGCATAAAAGCTCGTTAGTTGAACCAAATATTATATCATCATCGTATATCTGCACCAGAAGCAAATCATCCCCTGATTTCTTCGTGAATAGGGTGCAGTCGACGAGTCCGCGCTTAAATCCCTTTGCCATGAGGTATGTACTTAGCTCCTCGTACCACTGTCTCGGAGCCTGGTGCAAACCATATAAAGCTTTGTTTAGCACATAGACCTTATCCCGGTGGATTGGGTCCTCAAAGCCTGGTGGCTGCCCGACATAAACCTCTTCTTTGACTTTCCCGTACAGAAATGCGCTCTTGACGTCCATTTGATAAACTTTGAACTTCTTATAGGAAGCAAACGCAAGAAACATCCGAATAGCTTCAATGCGTGCTACAGGAGCATAGATTTCGTTATAATCAATCCCTTCGATTTGATGGAATCCCTGCACGACCAATCTGGCTTTGTTACGAACTATAACCCCACGATCATCCTTCTTGCACTTAAACACCCATTTAGTGCCAATCTTCTTTCTTCCAGGCGGTAAATCAGTGAGCGTCCAAACCCCCATTTTCTGAAATTGTAATAACTCCTCCTGCATTGCTTCAACCCAGGCGTCCTACAGCAAAGCGTCCTTGTATGTCCTTGGCTCTACATGCGACACATAACACGCAAACGACCAATCATTTTGACTACCAGATTTTTGTATTTTGGCATATAAAGCTAAAGCACCAAAACTCTCTGGCGAGTTAACACTTCGCAACTGCCCTCTGGTCATCACACTGCTACCAGGATCACCGATAACTTGATCCAGCGGGTGAATACGATGAATCCGAGATTCCGGATGTTCAGGTACCGTAACTCCCGTCTGAATAGTCAAGTTTTCTACAACATCCAGATCATGACCCGTGTTAGACGATGAAGCAACATCTGGAGTTGGAGTTGGGTTCACTGGCGGTGCCTCTGGTTCTTCTGCATGTTCAAGAATAACTTCTTCAAATTGTTCATCTTCAGATTCGGAAGAGTCTAATGTAGTTGAAGCCTCTTGAAACACTTCTTCCTCTGGTACAGGAACATTGGTATCATTAGAAGCTGGTAGGGGGTTCACGATGATCGGACGCACCAACGGTGACGTCGCCGCGTTTTCACGCTCGTAAAGTAATCTGATAACAGCTTCTTCAACCAAGCTATCTAGATTGAATGATTCAAAGAAATCTTTGTAATCAAACATCCAATTAGGACCCATTCCTTGCACATTTTGTGTATACCGCTGAACTTCCACGTTAGCCCAATCCTCCACCCGACGAGTTCGCTTGTTGTATACCCGTTTGAGCGGGGTTGCATATCCAACAAAGTATCCCTCTTCAGCTTTAGGGCTAAACTTCTCGCTTGGATTCAACATCGTGCATGGTGCCCCAAAAGGTTCTAGATACTCTAAGTTCGGCTTTCGTCGGTGTAACAGTTCATAAGAAGTTTTACCAAACTTCTTCACCGTTAAAACCCGATTGAGTGTATAATTTGCTGCATAAATCGCCTCGTTCCAGAACATTACCGGAAGATTTGAGTCTGCAAGCATTGTTCTAGCCGCTTCAATTAGAGTCCTGTTTTTGCGTTCAGCAACACCGTTCTGTTGTGGGGTGTACGGAGCCGAATATTCATGATGAATTCCTTTGCTTTCACAAAGTTCATCCATCTTAGCATTTTTGAACTCCGTCCCATTATCACTCCGAATTCTCTTTATCTTCAAGTTGTAGAGATTCTCCAATCGAGTGAACAGAACTTTCAAGTTGGTAAAGGTGTCACTTTTATTCTGCAAACACATCACCCATGAAAATCGTGAATAGTCGTCAGTGACAACTAAACAGTAAAGTTCCCCAAGATGACTTTTGCGCTTGACCGGTCCGAATAGATCCATGTGTAATCGCTCAAGTGGCATCTCAACAGAGTTAACTTTCTTCACTTTGTGGGACTGTCTATGTTGCTTCCCCTTCTTACAGCTTACACACTTGTCATTCAGATGGAAATGTTTCACGTTTACTCCATCGACAAGTCCATTCTTCACAAGATGATTCATTTTTCTCAGATGAATGTGCCCCATTCTTCGGTGCCACATTATCGATTCCTTCTCGGTCGCTTTGGATAGAAAACATGTTATTTGTCCCTGGGATGTCATCGCCTTGGACATATCAAGAATATAGAGGTTGTTTACGCGAGGTGCCTTCAACATTACCCACTCCTTTGGAATTTTGAAGCCCGGTTTGAGAATATAGCAGGATTTGTCATCAAAATGAACAGTGAATTGTTTATCACAGATTTGACTGACGCTCAACAGATTATAATCTATCTGCTTCACATATGATATCCTCTCAAAGCTCACAATCCCATTACTCACGCTCCCTTCCATAGTGATATATCCGCCTTTATTCCCAGCAAATGCAACATATCCACCATTAATATTCTTCACGTCGAACAGCAACGCAAGATCCCCGGTCATGTGGCCTGAAGCTCCACTATCAACAATCCAAAGACTGCTAATAGGGCCAGCTGAAGCTCCCTGCACTCATCAACACTTTGTTTTGGATCAATCTTTTTAGGATTATTCAAAACATTTTCCTTTTTCTCATTGGATTTTGAAGTTGAGGCACCTGGAGAACCATTTGGTGTCCAAGATTGTTCAGTTCTTTTCAAGATACGAATCTGAGATTTTGGGTTCTCAGTCGGTTTCTGAACATTGTTTGCAAAGGAAACTTTCTTGGTTACCTTATCTGAGTTAACAGACTTAGGTCCAACATTTGACTTGACAATAGGTTTTGGTGGAACCCTTTGCCTATCATTTGTTGTGTTCACCACTGGTTTTCTCCATGATTGTTCCATAGCAATCCGATTTCTGCGATCATACTGAACTGGACGATTGTTCCTCGTTTGATAAAAATTGTTTTGATTATAAAACTGTTGTTGTTGAGGTACAACTCGTCTATGAGGTGGAATGTAATGATCAATCGGTTTCCTCATAGAATTCCTCACTTCAACTCCGTGCCTCTTATGCCTTACATACGGGCATTGAGCAAGTAAATGCCGTCTCTCCCCGCATTTAAAGCATGCACGGTATTCCTCAAAAACATTTGGAGCATTCGGTTGAGCAAATGATCGAACAGGATATTGATCATTATACTGTTGATTCCTCAAACTCTCAGGGAGTGGCCCTTTTGA
The DNA here is from genome assembly GCA_032199755.1 of Ambrosia artemisiifolia. Lineage (NCBI taxonomy): Eukaryota > Viridiplantae > Streptophyta > Magnoliopsida > Asterales > Asteraceae > Ambrosia > Ambrosia artemisiifolia. Next base: position 29,739,547 of record CM063523.1, on the reverse strand, counting down.
GTAAGCAGACTCATGAAAACCGTTTGCTTTGTTTTTGGGTCTAATGAACTCTGTGACATGAACCTTTGGTTCTTGAGGAACATCCAAAAACAATTTCTTTAAAATGGCAGGTGGAATTTCATTTGTTCTCTCATGTTTTGGAAACCAAATGGTGCTTTCTTGACAAATTTTATCAATTTTAGCATAATTGGCATTTTTAATTGGAAATTCCTTGTCAGAGATGATCTTATCGGATCCTTCCATCCGATAAAACACCTTGACTGGTTTGTCACAAGGTTCATCCTTAACATTTTTCTCAATTTCTTTCTTAACCACATTCTTTTCAGACTTTTTCTCACGATGCGCATTTGCCATCGGATGCACATGCTGAGATGATGATACTGGTTCATTGGTAATGATGTGATTTTCTTTTGGAATTTCACATGCATTAGCACTTTGGTGACTACCAGAATCATCACTCTCAGAGTCTGAATCAACGCTCTCAACTGTAACACCCTCATCATTGAAACCTAAAATCGGCCTCACATCGGAATGTGGATCACCAATACTCGAGGTATTAGATTCATTTTCCGATGATGAGTCTGATTTTACCGAGCTCTCCGGTGTCACTTGATGACAATTGTGATTTTCAAAGAGCACCGGAGATGGCACAGACTTGTAATTAGTGGTTTGATCATCAATGATGTGGTCTACCACATAAGCAATGTGCTTATAACTTTCCAACTTCTTATTGACTTTTTCAGCAAAGCACTTAATGGCGGCCATTTCCAATTTAGTGTTCTCAATTTCATTAATATAGTTATTAATTGCAAGTTGTTTTAATGAAAGAGTATTTTTAAGTTCGGAAATGTCCTTTTTATAACCATCTAGTACTTTGTTGAAAGTATTCAACTCTTTGCGAGTAGATTGACAGTTGATGATAGCACTATCACGTTGAACGCGAAGTTCTTTGTTCTCCTCTGTCAATCTATCACAAGTACCACAATATTTATCACTAGTAATATCAGTGCTACACTCAGAACTTACAGGTTTAGGAGGATCTGTCATGGCCATCAAAGCAAAATGTGCTTCCTTTCCAGCGAAAAACTTGGAATAATCAATCCTGGTGAAAGCATCATCAGCAATGCACGACTTCCTCGTCTTTAGAAAATCAGCTTCTGCTAGCAACTGGTCAATATCATCATCTAAAGATGTAACACTCACTTCTGTATCTGATTCACAGTCTGAATCTGAATAAACCGATTCACACTCCTCAGGATCATCAGAAATTGTGTTAATCACCACTCCAGAATTTGACTTCTCAGCTTCAACCTCAACATGCTCAGTTTCCACTTCCACTTCTACCTCAGATCCACCAACTTCAACCTCAGTTTCTTCCTTCTTATCAATTATCACCGACTCCTCAGTTTCAACCTGTCGGGCAACACAAGCCACATTTCCACCAGTTGTGATCTCCTCAACACCAATTTGTAACCCCGACCAATCAAACCGTTCATCCTGCTGGATCACCAATGCTTGATTCTGATTTGTGTTCTGTTGTGTCTCATTTGGTGTAGTAATCGGTATGACTGTGCGGTTAGTGTTGTTTGGTGATTGGTTTTGAGTCTGGTTTGGTGTGTTTGGTTGTCTGCTCTGGTTGTTGTTAGGGTTGTTTTGTCGGTTTTGGTAATTGTTTTGGTTTTGATAGTTGTTGTTACTTTGGTAAGAAACTTGGTTTTGGTTTTGTTGTTGACGGTTTTGGTAGCTAGCATTGAAAGGGTTTCTGTTACCTTGTTTAGGTGGCTGAGTGCATTCTCTTTTGAAGTGACCTTTCCCTCCACAATTAAAACATGTAACCTTCTCCTTGTTGAACCCGTAGGTTGTATTTGGAGAAGTTCCCAAATCAGTCCTACCCGTCTTCTCAATAAACTCCGTTGCCCTTCTCATTATACTCGCAAAAGCCCACTGGATATCAGTAAGTTCCATCTCTTCCTTATCAATCTGTGCATAGTCTTCATTGGTCAAGTTATTGTTCCCAATTTGACTTGCAACCAACCCATTATAAGATGAAACCATTGCAGAGACTAGTGCAATATGTTGCTGAGCAACTTCAACAGTTACATTGCCCAAATTAGAAGTCTCCAAAACCACCGGTTGTTGACTGGGTTGAGTCATTGGATTCATGTATTGTGTTTGTTGAGGTGGTTGTTGTGATTGACTTGCAGTATAGAATGCTGCTTGCTGCATTGGAGAGAACGGTGAAATGTAGGAATTGTTGTATTGTTGTTGTGGTGGTGGTGTGTATGATGGTTGTGAGTAGGATGAGGTTTGTGCGATGTAGTTGATGGTAGGTTTTGGAGGTTCCATGACATTAGAGATACAAGCAACATGTGGTGCAACTACTCCCCCTGAACTCGAGTTTCCAACTGGTGCTGAAGTACCTCCAAAATATAAACTCGGATTCTGAGGAATCTGTGATCTTTTAGCTTTCCTCTTTTCCTCAAGCTCTTTGTTCTCCAGCTTCTGCACAAACTCATTGATAGTCCAGAATTTGTAAGCATCCTTCTCTTTGAGAACTTCCACATGCTGATCCCAGTAAGGTGGTAGAGCATCTGCAAACTTGTCCACCAAATCTGTCATAGGAATCTGTATACCATAACTAGACAACTCAGTTAGTAAATGACAATATCTAGGAGTTAATTCTTTTAGAGTTTCATTTCCAACATAAGTAAAATTCTCAAACTCCTATCGCAACTCCTCCATCCTCAACCTTCTCGTCTTCTCATTCCCATCATGCCTATTCTTGAGTACATCCCATAGTTGCTTAGACGTAGTGCAAGTCCCAAACTAGTGTAGTAAGTCGTTTGTGATCGCCTGAGTCAACTGGGAATAAGCCTTCTTCTCCACAGCAAACTTCTTTTTCTCTTCCTCTGACATGCTCTCCAATGGAACTGGTTCACCGGTGTTTTCCAAAACCGGTGCCGTGTAGCCTCTAGCAATCATCCTCCATGCCGCTGCACCTTCCACTCCCATGCCTTCCAAATGGATCTTAAACTTTTTCTGCCACTGGTTATATTCTTGCATCTCCATGAGCTTAGGTGGCCGATTCCCGCTACCTGACGATAAGTCATTTATTAGTGTAGAAATAGCATTGGTAGTTTGAGTATTTACCACCGCTGCCGCTACTCCCCAATAATCAGGTTGTGGTGCTGGAGGTGCAACACTTTGAGGCATCGAGCTAGTCATCGCTATGTAATTGATCGGTTGCGAAGACTGTGTGCTCGTCTTTTGTGCTGCCACTGTCCATGGGTCCATCACTTGCTGTTGTGGTTGTGTCGTTGCTGGTCTTGGGGTAGTCGGAAAATTCCACATGATGTTCACAAACTTCAAAAATCACAACACTTGGAAAATTTTCCAAACTGAAATCTAGGTTCGCCCAAACTGGTCTACGTTCGTCCAAACCAAGTCACCTTCGTCCAAACAGTACCAATCGAATGTAGAAAATCAACAGAATGTAGAATATACTAAAACAGAATCCACTTTCGACCGTTCTAATTCCACATTTGCTCGCCCGACGAATCGAATGTGAAAATGTATACCCGAATGTGAAAAATTCAAACTCAAACTTCCAGGTTCGACCAAAAGTATCCCACCTTCGACCAGAAATCACTCACTCTCGCCCACTCTAGGTCAGGTTCGCCCACATGACTGCACATTCGACCATTTTTAGTTTGAAAAACAGTTACACTGTGAAAAACGGTTATTTTGATCTCTGATTTTCAAAAGTTTATGGATTTGAATGATCTTTATCAGGTTTTGATTCGGAATTGATTTGGAACAACTTTAATTCTTGGAAAACTTGATTTTATCCACAAATTCAACTCTAAATCAATCAAAAACACTCAAAAACCATTTTCAATAAAAAACAGATGTATTTTGACCAAAATTATGTCCAAATCAGCTCTGAGATTATCAAATTTGTTGTTGTATGATCCGTATGGCTCTGATACCACTTTGTAATTGAAAGAATTTAGCTAAAACAGGAATATATGATCATACAAGTCACAAAACCAGGTGCGGAAACCCTAGTTATGAACAAATTGATAATACTCGGATCAAAACACAGAAAACATCATTTCAAAGGCTTTTTCATAGATTAACTTTGTTAAAAACGTATTACAATTGATCACCTAGTCAATCTAATCAACACACACACTTTCACAAATTAACCTTGAACCTGACCTCAATACACACACAAACTAAAACTCTATCTAACTTAGAAAACATCAAAATCTATTTATACTATCTGCACGTTCGCCCACTTTGAAGGTGCGAATGTGGACTATGTCCACATTCGCCCAGTATCATGGTACGAATGTACATCTTCTTGATCAGTCTTTTACCTTCGCCCCTTTCTTCTCTTCCTTCGCCCATTTCTTCACATTCGGCCCATCAGCAAAACATACTAACACATGTTAATTAGGTTAATCCAATCACTAGTCGCACTTCGTGCATCTACATCTTTAGCCTGTGTCAGATCCCCACTGATGTACTATCATTTCCTCTTTTTATCCTGGAAATCATTTTGTATTTTTCTATTTTTATGACTTTTTGAATTTTTCAATGATTTTGGTTTTTCTGATAACAGACTCCCCCTAAAATGTAAAACATATTTTTGGGTTTTTGAATTTTTCTGAAAAACTGTAAAAACTTTAAAGAAAATTTGAAAACTAAAAAGCGATAAACCGAGGTGATGATCAGTCTTGTTTTTCTTTTATATTGTTTACTTTTAAAAGATATTCGAATCTGGATTTATCAAAAGCTTTTGTGAACAAATCTGCTCTCTGATATCAGTGTGGATTTTGACCATATCGATCAACTCTTTGGCATAACAATCACGGATAAAGTGGTACTTAATCCGGATATGTTTAGCTTTCGAGTGATTGCCCGTATCTTTAGTTAATGCAATTGCGGCTTCATTATCACAATGTATAGGGGTTTTAAGAAATTGCAAACCGTAATCCACCATCTGCTGCTGAATCCTGAGAACCTGTGAGCAACAACTCGAGGCTGCTATGTACTATGCTTCGCAAGTAGACAATGCGACCGAAGTCTGCTTCTTACACTGCCAGGTGACTAACCTGCTCCCTAAAAACTGGCATCCAGCTGTCGTGGATTTGCTGTCTTTGTCACAGCCGCCCCAATCTGCATCACTAAAAGCGATAAAGTCAAAATTATCGTCATTAGGGTACCATAGTCCTCTCGACGGACAACCCTTCAGATATCTAAGGATACGCTTGACCGCTGTCAGATGACTTTGTTTCGGCTTCGATTGAAAACGTGCGCAGAGGCATGTAGCTAACATTATGTCTGGCCTTGATGCGGTTAGATACATCAGAGATCCGATGATTGCTCTGTATGTAAATGGGTCCGTCAGCTCCCCTTTAGCGTCAACACCAATCCTGTGATTAGGTTGAATCGGGGTGTCCATCGGCTTGGAATCCTCCATCTGGAACCGGCTCAAGACTTCGGATACATATTTGGTTTGATGAATAAAGATCCCCGTTGGTCTTTGATCCACCTGCAAGCCGAGGAAGAACTGCATTTCGCCCATCGCACTCATTTCGAACTTTTCCTGCATAACACGTTCAAATTCTCTGCAAAGAAGTTCGTTAGTTGAGCCAAAAATAATATCATCTACATAACTCTGGACGAGAAGCAAATCATCTCCTGTTTTCTTCGTAAACAGAGTACAGTCGACCAATCCGCGTTTGAATCCTTTCGACATGAGGTACGTGCTCAGCTCCTCGTACCATTGGCGTGGAGCCTGGTGCAACCCGTACAATGCTTTGTTTAGAACGTAAACCTTATCCCGGTGGATAGGATCTTCAAAGCCCGGTGGTTGACCGACGTAGACCTCTTCTTTGACCACACCGTAAAGGAAAGCAATTTTGACATCCATTTGATACACCTTAAATTTCTTGTACGAGGCAAACGCTAGAAACATTCGGATAGTTTCTATGCGCGCCACAGGTGCATATATCTCATTGTAGTCAATTCCTTCGATCTGATGAAAACCTTGAACTACCAATCTGGCTTTGTTCCTTACGATCACTCCTCTATCGTCTTTCTTACATTTAAACACCCACTTGGTACGAATCTTCTTCTTTCCTGGAGGTAAATCCGTAAGTGTCCAGACGCCCAACTTCTGAAATTGCAACAACTCATCTTGCATCGCCTCGACCCAAGCATCATCCAATAGAGCTTCTTTGTATGTCCGCGGCTCCACCTGCGAAACGTAACATGCAAACGACCAATCATTCTGACAACCAGACTTTTGTATTTTTGCATATAAAGCTAAAGCACCAAAACTTTCTGGTGAATTGACACTTCTTAGCTGTCCTCTCGTCATAACACTTCTACCAGGGTCACCGATAACTTGCTCTAACAGGTGAATACGATGAATCCGAGATTCCGGATGATCAGGTACAATCACTCCTGTCTGAGTAGTCAAGTTCTCGACTGCATCCAGATCATGACCCGTGTTGGACGATGAAGCAACGTCTGGATTTGGGTTCACTAGCAGTGCCTCTGTTGCATGTTCAAGAATAACTTCTTCGAAATCTCCATCATCTTCCGATTCTGAAGTATCTAAAGTAGTTGAAGCCTCTTGAAACACTTCTTCCTCTGGTACAGGAGCATTGGTATCATTAGAAGCTGTTGGAGGAGTTACGGTGATCGGACGCACCAATGGTGAAGTCGCTGCATTTTCACACTCGTAAAGTAATCGGATAACAGCCTCTTCAACCAAGCTATCTAGATTGAATGATTCAAAGAAATCTTTGTAATCAAACATCCAATCGGGACCATTTCCTTGCACATTTTGAGTATACCGTTGAACCTCAACATTTGCCCAGTCTTCCACCTGTCGAGTTCTTTTGTTGAATACCCGTTTGAGCGGGGTTGCATATCCAACAAAGTATCCTTCTTCAGCTTTCGGACTAAACTTTTCGCCTGGATTCAACATAGTACACGGAGCCCCAAAAGGTTCTAGATACTCCAAGTTCGGCTTTCTTCGGTTCAACAGCTCATAAGAAGTTTTGCCAAACTTCTTCACTGTTAAGGCTCGATTTAGTGTATAATTTGCCGCATAAATCGCCTCGTTCCAGAACATTACTGGAAGATTCGAGTCTGCTAGCATTGTTCTTGCCGTTTCTATAAGAGTCCTGTTTTTCCATTAGCGATACCGTTCTGTTGAGGGGTATACGAAGCAGAATATTCATGATGAATTCCTTTGTCTTCACAAAGAGCATCCATCTGTGCATTTTTGAACTCCGTCCCATTGTCACTCCGAATTCTCCTGATCTTAAGACCATAGACAGAACTTTCATGTTGTTAAACGTGTCACTTTTATGATGCAAACACATCACCCATGAGAATCTTGAGAAATCGTCAGTAACGACTAAACAATAAAGCTCTCAAAGATGACTTTTGCGTTTGACAGGTCCAAATAGGTCCATGTGCAACCGCTCAAGTGGCATCTCAACAGAGTTTACTTTCTTCACCTTATGGGATTGTTTGTGTTGCTTGCCCTTTTTACAGCTTACGCACTTGTCGTTCAAATGAAAATGTTTAACATTTACGCCTTCGACAAGCCCATTTTTCACCAAGTGATTCATTTTCCTCAGGTGAATATGTCCCATCCTTCTATGACACATAATCGACTCTTTCTCAGTAGCCTTCGATAGGAAACATGTCACTTGTCCCTGGGTCGTCATTGCTTTGGACATATCAAGAATATAGAGATTGTTGACTCGAGGTGCCTTCAACATTACCCACTCTTTTGGAATTTTGAAGCCCGGTTTGAGGATATAGCAAGATTTGTCATCGAAATAAACAGAAAATTGTTTGTCGCATATCTGACTGACACTTAACAGATTATAATCGATCTGCTTCACATACGATATCCTCTCGAAACTCACAATCCCGTTACTCACGCTTCCCTCCATCGTGATGTAACCTCCTTTGTTTCCAGCAAATGCAACATATCCTCCATTGATATTCTTCACGTCGAACAGCAATGCTAAATCCCCTGTCATGTGGCCTGAAGCTCCACTGTCAACAATCCAAAGACTGCTAATAGGGCCAGCTGAAGCTCCCTGCACACATCAAGTAAACAAGTTAGTTCTTTCGAGGGACCCAAGCCTGTGTGGTCTTGGGTCTTTGAATATCACCCTTCAAAGATTCATTAACGTCAACATCTGGTTTTGAAACAATCTTTTTCGGATCATTCAAAACTTTTTCAACCTTTTCATTTGATTTTGAAATAGAGGCTCCTTGAGAACCATTTGGTGTCCAAGATTGTTCCGAATGTTTCAGAATTCGAATCTGAGATTTTGGAGTCTCAGTCGTTTTCTTAGTTTCGTTCACAAATGAAACTTTCTTGACTACCTTCTCGGATTTAACCGATTTAGGTCCAACAGTTGATTTGACAGCCGGTTTTTGTGGAACCTTTTGTCGATCAGCCATTGTGTTCACCATTGGTCTCTTCAAAGGTTTTTCCATGGCTATTCGGTTACGACGATCATATTGAAATTGACGATCATTCCTCTTTTGATAAAAATTGTTTTGGTTATAAAATGGTGCTGGTTGAGGAACAAATCGTCTTTGAGGATAATAATGATTGTCGACCGGTCTTTGAGGATAAAAATTGTTTTGGTTATAAAATGGTGCTGGTTGAGCATGCGGCTTTACAAATGTTTTGATGGGATATTGGTCATCAACACATCTACGCCTTAAACTCTCGGGAGCTGGGCCCCTAGAGTAAGCAGGCTCAAGAAAACCGTTTGCTTTCTGTTTTGGTTTTATGAATTCGGTGACGTGAACATTCGGTTCTTTAGGAACATCCAAATACAGTTTCTTTAAAATTTCTGGTGGAATATCATTTGATCTTTCATGTTTAGGAAACCATATTGTGCTTTCTTGCCAAATTTTCTCAATTTTAGAATAGTTAGCAAATTTGATTGGATATTCCTCGTCAGAGATAATCTTATCGGATCCTTCCATCCGATAAAATACCTTGACTGGTTTGTCACCTGAATCCTTTTTCACTTCTTTCTTTTCAGACTGTTTAACACGATGTGCATTAGCCATCGGATGAGAATGCTGAGAAGGTGACACAGGTTCATTCGTGATAATGTGATTTTCCTTAGGAATATCACTCACGTTCTCAACTTTCTCATTCTCAGTGTCCGAACCATCAGTTACGGCAGTAACTCCTTCATCATTCAAACCTAAAATCGGTCTTACATCGGAATTTGGATCTCCGATACTAGAAGTATTGGATTCATCTTCCGATGCAAAATCAGATTTTACTAAGCTCTCCGGTGTCACTTGATGACAATCGTGATTTTCAAACAGCACCGGAGATGGCACAGACTTATAATTTTTGGTTTGAGATGGTTCATCAATAATGTGATCAACAACATATGCAATGTGCTTGTAGCTTTCAAGCTTTTTGTTGACCTTTTCAGCAAAACACTTGATGGTGGCCATTTCTAACTTAGGGGCTGTTTGGCAAGTGCTGAACCAGTAAGTGCTGAATCAATAAGAGGTCTGAATGGTTAAGAGGCTCTAAACCAGTAAGTGCTGAATCAAATAAGAGCTGTTTGGCTGTATCTCTGAATGACTGTGCAGAATGACTATTTTACCCCTCTGAACTATTATGTGCTGAATGAATGTATCTGTTTGGCCAGAGTTCTGAATAGTGTACAAATTGATGAAAAATTGTAAAAGTAAAATACAAAACGTCATAGAAAATCCAAATTAAACATAAATCCTTTAACATCCATGGAAACATACGAAAATCCAAATACAAAATAACACAACATACGAAATCCAAATACAAATAACACAACTCTGCATACAATTTTAATTTGATGAAGCATTTGAAAGCAACTGATTAGCAATCTGGCCACGTAAAGAATTCATATAGTCAATACCTTGTGAACCCCACTCTATGTCATGAACTATCAGGCCGTCATTTTCCCCACTTTGCATTTCATGAAACATCGTGTTCTCATCATACTCCATAAATAACTGATCATAAATATTGCATTTCCTTATAAAATTATGGACGGCGAAACAAGCAATCACTATGTCTCTTTGTATTGGAAAAGAAAAGGGAGCCATTTGCTTTAGGATTGGGAATCTCGCCTTTAGAACACCATATGCACGTTCAATGACATTTCTGAGTTGTGCGTGAGCATGATTGAATCTTTCTTCCTTAGTTAACGCACGTTGTCGTCGAAAATCGGCTAACCAATACCTCGTACCACGGTAAGGAGTCATAAATCCACGAGTGTTGGTGTACGCAGCGTCACAAAGGTAATACTTATCTGTATCAATATCAAAACTATCATATAAAAAACAAATAATGTATGAAATGAACATTGAAGAATGGTTAAAAACCTGGTGGCGGGAAAGGAAAGCCAGAATTTGGGTTGAATGCAACTTCTTTTAAAACTCGTGAATCATGTGCAATTCCCTCCCATCCGGCCCATACGAATGTGAATATCATATCAAAGTCACAAATTGCTAATACATTTTGAAAGCATTCACCTTTTCCTCTTCCCCTGTAACGAGTCTGTTGATCAGCAGGCACAATCGCATGTATAAGCGTTCCATCTGAGGCACCTATTGCTCCAGGAAATATTTCTTTTAGCCTTCTATGTCGTTCGGAGTTATTTGCGTTTACATTGGAAGATGTTGGAACTACAACTTCTCTTGCGAAATTCATCATTGCCTTTAGGACCTCATGAAAACATCTATGAATTGTTTCTGTTGAGTGTTGGAACCTTCGTTTAACCATTCGAAAACGTTCATTATGTCCAATGACCATCAAAAACATAGCCAACTTTTCTTCCAAGGTTATTGACTTACTACTTTGCAACCAATTTTTTTGTTTAAAATGATTGCACAACAATATAAATGCATCACGTGAAAGACGCATCATCTCATGACATTGTGTAGAAGTACCATGCAATAATTCTTGCGTGTATTCATGACCGGTTAATGCCGAATTCAAGTCTCTTATCCTTTTAACATTTATTCTCGAGGCTAATGAGACCCAATACCAACAATAGATAATGAAAACTATAATCTCATCGTCCGAAGCCATAAGATACCTATCATAACATAAATAAACTATATCATCCACATAAACATCCATAAGATACATCCAAAACATAAACATCCATAACATAACATCCATAAAATAAACTATCGACATCCACACCATCCAAATTTTGCTCATTCACTTCCTCAGAAGGATGAGGAAGCGTAGCACTTGGCCCCTAACTATCAAACCCATTTGAAGTAGACCCCTCATACAATTGACAACAAAGCTCGGGGTAAGCAAGTGGCGCGGTTCTCAAAGCTTCTACATACTTGTTAGACTGTGTGAAGAAATATTTTAAAATACTATAATATTAATGAAATATACCACTACTAATGATTAGTATAAAACAAATACCTTCATCTCAATTTGCCACTCTTCTTCTGACAAGTTAAAAGTGTTTGTAACTGGATCATAGACATTCCCGGTTTTGTTTTTAAGCTTTAACCAAGCTGAAAATTTTCCTTTTACAAATTCATAGTGATTCTTCATTTGACGTTGGTCCACTATGAAATTGTTTTGAGTTTTCAATTTTTCAGCTACAGGTTTCCACGACGCTTGTTTAAGACTACTTCCTTCACGTCCATTAACGGTTACTTCATGAACACATGCTTCAAGAAAGGTTTTTTCAACACCTTCTTGCTTCCAATTAATCCTAATCCTTTTCGCCATTTCTTTGGATATTGGTTCCTAAAGATAAGGGATTTAAACCACCTCAATCATACCAATTATCCAATGTTTCTAACAATCAACATACAACATAAAGAAAACATGTATCTTTTTCAACATACAACACAACCATTCTACCATACAACATACAACATAACAATCAACATACTACATACAACATACAACATAACAATCAACATACAACATACAACATAACAATCAACATACAACATACAACATACAACATAACAATCAACATACAACATACAACATACAACATAACAATCCAACATAACAATCAACATACAACATAACATACAACATAGCAACATAACAAAAAAAAATTGAAAAATAAACTAAATTCAGAAAAAAAATCTGAAAAATATATCACCAAATTCATATAAATATCACCAAATTCAGAAAAAAACTAATAAAAGAAAAAAAATCTGAAAAATAAACAAAATCTAAAAAATAAACAAACCATAACAATAACCAAATAATAATACAAGAAAATAAACCAAATAACCAAAATCTAAAACAACCACATCATAATAATACATGAAAATCGGTTAAAAAAAAACGGGACCTGTACCTGTGCTCGCAGATCTGCGGAGGAGGAGAAGAGTATGGCCGGAGAGGAGGTGGGGAGACGGAGGAGGGAGGCTGTGGCCGGAGGTGGAGGGTCGGCGGCGGCTGTTGGTGGTGAGCAGGGGGTTGGGGGCGGAGGGTTGGGTTGGAGGGTTGGGGGTGAAGGGTTTGGAAGGTAAAGAGGAAGGAAGGGGTGTTTTGGTCTCAATATTCTTTCAGCGATGTTTTCTATCTGAATGAATCAGACTTATTGATTCAGTTAAGAGGCTACAATTTTTGCAACCAAACAACCAAGCCTCTGTCCGAATAAGAGGCCAGCCTCTTAATGAATCATTAAGAGGGTAAACAAACAGCCCCTTAGTATTTTCAAGTTCATCAATGTAACTGTTAATTGCCAATTGTTTTAATGAAAGAGTTTTCTTTAAGTCAGAAATGTCCTTTTGTAACCATCAAGCACTTTGTTGAATGCTATAACTTCCTTGCGAGCAGATTGACATTTAATCACAGCACTATCACGTTGTACGCGAAGTTGCTTGTTTTCTTCTGTCAATCTATCACAAGTACCACAATATTTATCACTAGTAATGTCAGTGGTAGATTTACAACTTACCTGTTTTGGAGGATCTGTCATAGCCATTAAAGCGAAATGAGATTCCTTCCCAGCAAAGAATTTGGAATAATCGATTCTGGTAAAGGCATCATCCACTATGCATGACTTCCTCGTCTTCAGAAAATCAGCTTCAGCCAGCAATTGATCAATGTCATCATCTAGAGAAGTCACACTGGCCTCTGAGTCTGATTCACTTTCCGAATCTGAGTATGCTGACTCACTTTCCTCAGGAACATCTGTGACTGAGTCAATCACAACTCCTGAACTTTTCTCTTCACACTGAACTTCAACTGATTCAGTCTCAACATTCATCTCTTCAACTGATTCCTCAACCTCATTCTCAGTTTCTTCAACTTCCTTAACTATCACCGACTCCTCAATGTCAACCTGTTGTGCAACACAAGCCACATTCCCACCTGGTCTAATCTCCTCAACATTAAGTTGTATATCAGTCCAGTCAAAACCTTCATCATTCTGTATCACCAAAGCTTGATTTTGATTGTTATTCTGTGGTTGCTCATTTGGTGTAGTGATGGGTATGACTGTTCTGTTTGGGTTATTTGGTGGTTGAGTTTGATTCTGGTTGGTTGTGTTTGGTTGTCTATTTGTGTTGTTTTGAGAGGTGTTTTGTCGGTTTTGGTAATTGTTTTGGTATTGATAGTTGTTTTGATAAGAAACTTGATTTTGAGATTGGCGATTTTGGTAGTTTGAGTTGAATGGGTTTCGGTTACCTTGTTTAGGAGGTTGTGTACACTCTCTCTTGAAGTGACCTTTTCCACCACAATTGAAACATGTGACTTTTTCTTTGTTAAAGCCATATGTGGTGTTTGGAGACGTACCCAAATCAGTTCTCCCGGTCTTTTCTATGAATTCAGTTGCTCGCCTCATAATGCTTGCGAAAGCCCATTGAATATCGATAAGCTCCATTTCTTCCTTATCGATTTGAGCATAGTCCTCATTGGTTAAATTGTTATTCCCAATTTGGCTAGCTACTAGACCGTTACACGAGGCAACCATTGCTGAAACCAATGCAATGTGTTGCTGAGCAACTTCCACAGTAACAAGTTGGATGTATCCAACACTACCGGTTTCTGATTGGTTTGATTCATTTGAGTCATGTACTGTTGTTGTTGAGGTTGTTGTGGTTGGTTTGCAGAATAGCATGCAGCTTGTTGCATTGGAGAAAATGGTGAAATGAAAGAATTTGTGTATTGTTGTGGTGGTGGTGTGTATGATGGTGGTGTGTAAGATGAGGTTTGAGTTAAGTAGTTGATCAGTTGTTTGGGTGGTTCCATAACACTTGAAAAACATGCTATATGAGGAGCCACTGTTCCACCAAGACTTGAATTACTCACTGTAGATGATGTACTAGCATGGTACAACTCTGGGTTTTGAGGAATCTGAGATCTTTTTGCTTTCCTCTTCTCTTCAAATTCTTTGTTTTCCAGCTTCTGGATAAATTCGTTGATGGTCCAGTACTTGTAAGCATCTTTCTCCTTAAGTACATCGATGTGTTGATCCCAGTATGGTGGTAAAGCATTAGCAAATTTGTCCACCAAATCTGACATAGGAATCTGAATGTCATAGCTTGACAATTCAGTTAATAAGTGACAATATCTGGGAGTCAACTCTTTCAGCGTCTCATTCCCAACATAGCTGAAGTTCTCAAATTCTTTCCTCAGCTCTTCCATTTTCAACCTTCTCGTCTTCTCATTACCATCATGACGATTCTTGAGCACATCCCATAGTTGTTTGGAGGTAGTACACGAACCAAACTGATGTAGCAAATCATTCGTGATTGCTTGGGTTAGCTGAGAATACGCCTTCTTCTCCACCGCAAATTTCTTCTTCTCGTCATCAGTCAAACTCTCTAGAGGAATCTGCTCACCGTTATTCTCTAAAACTGGTGCCACATATCCTTTTGCAATCATCTGCCACGCCTCCGTTCCTTCCAATCCCATTCCTTCAAGATGAATCTTGAATTTCTTCTGCCACTGGTTGTACTCCTGCATCTCCATTAGCTTGGGTGGTCTGTTCCCGCTACCTGAAGATAAATCATTGATTAGTGTAGAAATAGCATTAGTAGTTTGAGTGTTTACCACCGCAGCTGCTACTCCCCAATAATCTGCTGCAGGTTGTTGTGAAGATGATGCAACGCTCTGAGGCATCGAACTCGTCATCGCTAAGTAGTTAATTGGTTGCGAAGACTGAGTGTTCGATTTCTGAGCTGCTACTATCCATGGGTCCATAGTCACTTGCTGTTATTGTCTTGTCCCCGGTCTCGGTGTAGTTGGAAATCCCCACATGTTGTTCACAAGGTTAGAAATGCAACACACTTGAAAATTTCACTACACAGCTTCTACTTTCGCCCTGTCAACTTCACTTTCGCCCAAAATAGTGACCCGAATGTAGAAACTAATCAGATAAAATCCACGTTCGACCAACACACTTCACTTTCGTCCCTCTGATTTCCACCTTCAAACCCACGATCACCCGAATGTGGAAAATATGACCCAAAAGTGAAACACCAACACAACAATCTTAGGTTCGACCCAAATAATGCTACTTTCGTCCAGAAAAAGCCCTAGGTTTGACCTTAAAACCCACTTTCGACCCACTGCTCTCTAGATTCGACCCTACCATGTTCAAAAAACGGTTACACTTTGAAAAACGGTTATTTTGATATGAAATTTTCAAAAGTTAATGGATTTTGATGATCTTTATCAGGTTATGATTCGGAATTGATTTGGAACAACTTTAATTCTTGGAATTGATGATTTTAACCACGAATTGTTATCCAAATCCTTCAAATTGTATCAAAAACCATTTTTCAATGAAAACAGAGAAAATTTGATCAAATTAGGGTCCAAATCAGTTCAGAGATTATCAATTTATTGTTGTATGATCTCTATTGCTCTGATACCACTTTGTAATTGAAGAATTTTAGCTTTAAACAGGAAATCTGATCATATAAGGCACTATTCCAGGTGCGGAAACCCTAGAACAGAACAAAATGATAATCAACGAATCACAACACACAAATTACGCTTTTCAAACTCATTTTCATAGATAACTTGTTCAATATTGATTACATAAACCTTTTACAAGTTAATCTAATGACAATCACACAGACTCAATCTAGAGAGCAAATCTCTGACCCTAACACACACACAATGACCAAGTTCTGACTAACAAAACAAACAAATCCTTTATATAGGTTCTGCACATTCGACCGGTCGTAAGTACGAATGTGGACTTTGTCCACATTCGACCGTTCATTCAGTACGAACATACAATATCTTCAGTCTATCTTTCACATTCGCCCACAAGACTTCACCTTCGACCATATATCTCTACCTACGACCTTCATATAGTCACCTTCGACCCTTCTAAAACTCTAACATTTGTTAATGTTTACAATCCGAAGCATTAGTCTCACATAATGCATCTACATAGTTACGTACTTTAAAACTAAAGTCTTTTCTTGTTTACGAATCTCTATGTCATGGTTGCGTTGTGAGTCTGATTACCATCCGGTTAGCTTCGTATCCTTTATCGGAGTTTGTAGCCTAATCAGATATCTTATGGCCTTCCCGTTCCTCCATTCGGGTGCCAGAAACTTCAAATGTACTTATAGTTACGTTCTTTAAAACTCGAGTCTTTTCTTGTGTACGAATCTCTATGTCATTGTCGCATCGTGTGTCAAATTACCATTCGGTTAGCTTCGTATCCTTTATCTGAGTTTGTAGCCTAATCAGATATCTTATGGCCTTCCCGTTCCTCCATTCGGATGCCTGAAGCTTGAAATGTATCGATAGTTACGTTCTTTAAAACTCGAGTCTTTTCTTGTGTACGAATTTTTATGTGATTATCGCATCGTGAGTCAGATTACCGTCCGGTCAGCTTTGTATCTTTTATCTGAGTCTGTTGGATGATTAGATATCTTATGGCCCTCTCGTTCCTCCATTCGGGCGTCTGAAGCTTCAAATGTACCGATAGTTACAACCTTTAAAACTCTAGTCTTTTCTTATGTACTAATCTCTAAGTCATTGTAACATCGTGAGTCCGATTACCGTCCGGTCAGCTTCGTATCCTTTATCTGAGTCTGTATCACGATCAGATATCTTATGGCCTTCCCGCTCCTCCATTCAGGTGCCCGAAACTTCAAATGTACCGATAGTTACGTCCTTTAAAACTCAAGTCTTTTCTTGTGTACGAATCTATATGTCATTATCGCACCGTGATTCCGATTACCATCCGGTCAGCTTCGTATCCTTTATCTGAGTCTGTAGCATGATCAGATATCTTATGGCATTCCCGTTCCTCCATTCAGGTGCCCGAAACTACAAATATACTGATTGTAACGTCCTTTAAAACACCAGTCCCTTTTGTTGTACGAACCACTATGTGATTGTAGTACCGTGAGTCCAATTACCATCCGGTCAGCTTCGTATCCTTTATCTGAGTCCGTAGCATGACCAAATGTCTTATGGCCTTCCCATTCCTCCATTCGGGTGTCCGAAACTTCAAATGTACCTATAGTTACGTCCTTTAAAACTCGAGTCTTTTCTTGTGTACGAATCACTAAGTCATTGTCGCATCGTGAGTCTGATTACCATTCGGTCCGCTTCATATCCTTTATCTGAGACTGTAGCATGATCAGATATCCTATGGCCTTCCCGTTCCTCCATTCGGGTGTCCGGAACTTCAAATGTACCGATAGTTACGTCCTTTAAAAAGGGAATCTTTTCTTGTGTACGAATCTCTATGTCATTGTCGCATCGTGAGTCCGATTACCGTCCGATCAGCTTCGTATCCTTTATCTGAGTCTGTATCATGATCAGATATCTTATGGCCTTCCCGCTCCTCCATTCAGGTGTCCGAAACTTTAAATGTACCTATAGTTACGTCCTTTAAAACTCGAGTCTTTTCTTGTGTACGAATCTATATGTCATTATCCTACCGTGATTCCGATTACCATCCGGTCAGCTTCGTATCCTTTATCTGAGTCTGTAGCATGATCAGATATCTTATGGCATTCCCGTTCCTCGCATCGGATGCCCGAAGCTTGAAATGTATCGATAGTTACGTTCTTTAAAACTCGAGTCATTTCTTGTGTACGAATTTTTATGTGATTATCGCACCGTGAGTCAGATTACCGTCCGGTCAGCTTCGTATCTTTTATCTGAGTCTGTTGGATGATTAGATATCTTATGGCCCTCTCGTTCCTCCATTCGGACGTCTGAAGCTTCAAATGTACCGATAGTTACGACCTTTAAAACTCGAGTCATTTCTTATGTACTAATCTCTAAGTCATTGTAACATCGTGAGTCCGATTACCGTCCGGTCAGCTTCGTATCCTTTATCTGAGTCTGTATCATGATCAGATATCTTATGGCCTTCCCGCTCCTCCATTCAGGTGCCCGAAACTTTAAATGTACCGATAGTTACGTCCTTTAAAACTCGAGTCTTTTCTTGTGTACGAATCTATATGTCATTATCGCAACGTGATTCCGATTACCATCCGGTCATCTTCGTATCCTTTGTCTGAGTCTGTAGCATGATCAGATATCTTATGGCATTCCCGTTCCTCCATTCAGGTGCCCGAAACTTCAAATGTACCTATAGTTACGTCCTTTAAAACTCGAGTCTTTTCTTGTGTACGAATCACTATGTCATTGTCGCATTGTGAGTTCGATTACCATTCGGTCCGCTTTGTATCCTTTATCTGAGTCTGTAGCATGATTAGATATCTTATGGCCTTCCCGTTCCTCCATTCGGGTACACGAAACTTCAAATGTACCGATAGTTACGTCCTTTAAAAATGGAGTCTTTTCTTGTGTACGAATCTCTATGTCATTGTCTCATCGTGAGTCCGATTACCATCTGGTCAGCTTCGTCTCCTTTATCTGAGTCTGTTGCATGATCAGATATCTTATTGCCTTCCGTTCCTCCATTCGGGTGCCTGAAACTTCAAATGTACCGATAGTTACGTCCTTTAAAACTCGAGTCTTTTCTTGTGTACGAATCTCTATGTGGTTGACGCATCATGAGTCCGACTACCATCCGGTTAGCTTCGTATCCTTTATCTGAGTCTGTTGCATGATCAGATATCTTATGGCCTTCCCATTCCTCCATTCGGGTGCCTGAAACTTCAAATGTACCTATAGTTACGTCCTTTAAAACTCAAGTCTTTTCTTGTGTACGAATCACCATGTCATTATCGCATCATGAGTCCGATTACCATTCGGTCCGCTTTGTATCCTTTATCTGAGTCTGTAGCATGATTAGATATCTTATGGCCTTCCCGTTCCTCCATTCGGGTGCCCGGAACTTCAAATGTACCGATAGTTACGTCCTTTAAAAATGGAGTGTTTTCTTGTGTACGAATCTCTATGTGATTGACGCATCATGAGTCTGATTACCATCCGGTTAGCTTCGTATCCTTTATCTGAGTCTGTTGCATGATCAGATATCTTATTGCCTTCCGTTCCTCCATTCGGGTGCCTAAAAATTCAAATGTACCGATAGTTACGTCCTTTAAAACTCGAGTCTTTTCTTGTGTATGAATCTTTATGTGATTGACGCATCATGAGTCCGATTACCATCCGGTTAGCTTCGTATCCTTTATCTGAGTCTGTTGCATGATCAGATATCTTATGGCCTTCCCATTCCTCCATTCGGGTGCCTGAAACTTCAAATGTACCTAGAGTTACGTCCTTTAAAACTCGAGCCTTTTCTTGTGTACGAATCACTATGTCATTGTCGCATCGTGAGTCCGATTACCATTCGGTCCACTTTGTATCCTTTATCTGAGTTTGTAGCCTAATCAGATATCTTATGGCCTTCCCGTTCCTCCATTCGGGTGCCCGAAGCTTGAAATGTATCGATAGTTACGTTCTTTAAAACTCGAGTCTTTTCTTGTGTACGAATTTTTATGTGATTATCGCATCGTGAGTCAGATTACTGTCCAGTCAGCTTCGTATCTTTTATCTGAGTCTGTTGGATGATTAGATATCTTATGGCTCTCTCGTTCCTCCATTCGGGCGTCTGAAGCTTCAAATGTACCGATAGTTACGACCTTTAAAACTCGAGTCTTTTCTTATGTACTAATCTCTAAGTCATTGTAACATCGTGAGTCCGATTACCGTCCGGTCAGCTTCGTATCCTTTACCTGAGTCTGTATCATGATCAGATATCTTATGGCCTTCCCGCTCCTCCATTCAGGTGCCCGAAACTTTAAATGTACCGATAGTTACGTCCTTTAAAACTCGAGTCTTTTCTTGTGTACGAATCTATATGTCATTATCGCACCGTGATTCCGATTATCATCCGGTCAGCTTCGTATCCTTTATCTGAGTCTGTAGCATGATCAGATATCTTATGGCATTCCCATTCCTCCATTCAGGTGCCCGAAACTACAAATATACTGATTGTAACGTCCTTTAAAACTCCAGTCCCTTTTGTTATACGAACCTCTATGTGATTGTAGTACCGTGAGTCCAATTACCGTCCGGTCAGCTTCGTGTCCTTTATCTGAGTTTGTAGCATGATCAAATGTCTTATGGCCTTCCCATTCCTCCATTCGGGTGCCCGTAACTTCAAATGTACCTAGAGTTACGTCCTTTAAAACTCGAGCCTTTTCTTGTGTACGAATCACTATGTCATTGTCGCATCGTGAGTCCGATTACCATTCGGTCCACTTTGTATCCTTTATCTGAGTTTGTAGCATGATCAGATATCTTATGGCCTTCCCGTTCCTCCATTCGGGTGCCCGAAGCTTGAAATGTATCGATAGTTACGTTCTTTAAAACTCGAGTCTTTTCTTGTGTACGAATTTTTATTTGATTATCGCACTGTGAGTCAGATTACCGTCCGGCCAGCTTCGTATCTTTTATCTGAGTCTGTTGGATGATTAGATATCTTATGGCCCTCTCGTTCCTCCATTCGGGCGTCTGAAGCTTCAAATGTACCGATAGTTACGACCTTTAAAACTCGAGTCTTTTCTTATGTACTAATCTCTAAGTCATTGTAACATCGTGAGTCCGATTACCGTCCGGTCAGCTTCGTATCCTTTATCTGAGTCTGTATCATGATCAGATATCTTACGGCCTTCCCGCTCCTGCATTCAGGTGCCCGAAACTTTAAATGTACCGATAGTTACGTCCTTTAAAACTCGAGTCTTTTCTTGTGTACGAATCTATATGTCATTATCGCACCGTGATTCCGATTACCATCCGGTCAGCTTCGTATCCTTTATCTGAGTCTGTAGCATGATCAGATATCTTATGGCATTCCCATTCCTCCATTCAGGTGCCCGAAACTACAAATATACTGATTGTAACGTCCTTTAAAACTCGATCTTTTCTTGTGTACGAATCTCTATGTGATTGACGCATCATGAGTTCGATTACTATCCGGTTAGCTTTGTATCCTATGTCTGAGTCTGTTGCATGATCAGATATCTTATTGCCTTACCGTTCCTCCATTCGGGTGCCCGAAACTTCAAATGTACCGATAGTTACGTCCTTTAAAAATGGAGTCTTTTCTTGTGTACTAATCTCTATGTGATTGTCGCATCGTGAGTCTGATTACCATCCGGTTAGCTTCGTATCCTTTATCTGAGTCTGTTGCGTGATCAGATATCTTATGGCCTTCCCGTTTCTCCATTCGGGTGCCCGAAACTACAAATGTACCAATTGTTACGTCCTTTAAAACTCGAGTCTTTTCTTGTGTACGAATTTCTATGTCATTGTCCCATCGTGAGTCTGATTACCATCCGGTCAGCTTCGTATCCTATGTCTGAGTCTGTTGCATGATCAAATATCTTATTGCCTTCGCATTCCTCCATTCGGTTGTCCGAAACTTCAAATGTACCGATAGTTACATCCTTTAAAACTCAAGTTTATTCTTGTGTACGAATCTCTATGTGATTGTCGCATCGTGAGTCCGATTACTGTACGGTCAGCTTCGTATCCTTTATCAGAGTTTGTAGCATTATCAGATATCTTACAGCCTTCCCGTTCCTCGATTCCGGTGCCCGAAACTTCAAATGTACCGATAGTTACGTCCTTTAAAACTCGAGTCTTTTCTTGTGTACTAATCTCTATGTGATTGTCGCATTGTGAGTCCGATTACCATACCGTCAGCTTCGTCTCCTTTATCTGAGTCTGTTGCATGATTAGATATCTTACGGCCTTCCCGTTCCTCCATTCAGGTGCCCAAAACTTCAAATGTACAAATAGTTACGTCCTTTAAAACTCGAGTCTTTTCTTGTGTACGAATTTCTATGTCATTGTCCCATCGTGAGTCTGATTACCATCCGGTCAGCTTCGTATCCTATGTCTGAGTCTGTTGCATGATCAAATATCTTATTGCCTTCGCGTTCCTTCATTCGGTTGTCCAAAACTTCAAATGTACCGATAGTTACATCCTTTAAAACTCAAGTTTATTCTTGTGTACGAATCTCTATGTGATTGTCGCATCGTGAGTCCGATTACTGTACGGTCAGCTTCGTATCCTTTATCAGAGTTTGTAGCATTATCAGATATCTTATGTCCTTCCCGTTCCTCCATTCGGTTGCTCGAAACTTCAAATGTACTTATAGTTACGTCCTTTAAAACTCAAGTCTATTCTTGTTTACGAATCGCTATCTCATTGTTGCATCGTGAGTCCGATTACCAAACGGTCCGCTTGGTATCCTTTACCTGAGTCTGTAGCATGATCAAATGTCTTATGGCCTTCCCATTCCTCCATTCGGGTGCCCGTAACTTCAAATGTACCTAGAGTTACGTCCTTTAAAACTCGAGCCTTTTCTTGTGTACGAATCACTATGTCATTGTCGCATCGTGAGTCGGATTACCATTCGGTCTGCTTTGTATCCTTTATCTGAGTTTGTAGCATGATCAAATATCTTATGGCCTTCCCGTTCCTCCATTCGGGTGCCCGAAGCTTGAAATGTATCAATAGTTACGTTCTTTAAAACTCGAGTCTTTTCTTGTGTACGAATTTTTATGTGATTATCGCACTGTGAGTCAGATTACCGTCCGGTCAGCTTCGTATCTTTTATCTGAGTCTGTTGGATGATTAGATATCTTATGGCCCTCTCGTTCCTCTATTCGGGCGTCTGAAGCTTCAAATGTACCGATAGTTACGACCTTTAAAACTCGAGTCTTTTCTTATGTACTAATCTCTAAGTCATTGTAACATCGTGAGTCCGATTACCGTCCGGTCAGCTTCGTATCCTTTATCTGAGTCTGTATCATGATCAGATATCTTATGGCCTTCCCGTTCCCCCATTCGGGTGCCCGAAACTTCAAATGTACCGATAGTTACGTCCTTTAAAACTCGATCTTTTCTTGTGTACGAATCTCTATGTGATTGACGCATCATGAGTTCGATTACTATCCGGTTAGCTTTGTATCCTATGTCTGAGTCTGTTGCATGATCAGATATCTTATTGCCTTACCGTTCCTCCATTCGGGTGCCCGAAACTTCAAATGTACCGATAGTTACGTCCTTTAAAAATGGAGTCTTTTCTTGTGTACGAATCTCTATGTCATTGTCGCATCGTGAGTCCGATTACCATCTGGTCAGCTTCGTATCCTTTATCTGAGTCTGTTGAATGATCAGATATCTTATTGCCTTTCCGTTCCTCCATTCGGGTGCCTGAAACTTCAAATGTACCGATAGTTATGTCCTTTAAAACTCGAGTCTTTTCTTGTGTACGAATCTCTATGTGATTGACGCATCATGAGTCCGATTACCATCCGGTTAGCTATGTATCCATTATCTGAGTCTGTTGCATGATAAGATATCTTATGGCCTTCCCGTTCCTCCATTCGGGTGCCCAAAACTACAAATGTACCAATTGTTACGTCCTTTGAAACTCGAGTCTCTTTTTGTGTACGAATCTCTGTGTGGTTGTCGCATCGTGAGTCCGATTACCATCTGGTCAGCTTCGTCTCCTTTACCTGAGTCTGTTGCATGATCAGATATCTTACGGCCTTCCCGTTCCTCCATTCAGGTTCCCAAAACTTCAAATGTACAGATAGTTACGTCCTTTAAAACTCGAGTCTTTTCTTGTGTACGAATTTCTATGTCATTGTCGCATCGTGAGTCAGATTACCATCCGGTCAGCTTCGTATCCTATGTCTGAGTCTATTGCATGACCAGATATCTTATTGCCTTCGCATTCCTCCATTCGGTTGTCCGAAACTTCAAATGTACCGATAGTTACATCCTTTAAAACTCGAGTCTTTTCTTGTGTACGAATCTCTATGTGATTGTCGCATCGTGAGTCCGATTACCGTCCGGTCAGCTTCGTATCCTTAATCAGAGTCGGTAGCATTATCAGATATCTTATGGCCTTCCTGTTCCTCCATTCGGTTGCTCGAAACTTCAAATGTACTTATAGTTACGTCCTTTGAAACTCAAGTCTTTTATTGTTTACGAATCTCTATCTCATTGTTGCATCGTGAGTCTGATTACCAAACGGTCCGCTTGGTATCCTTTACCTGAGTCTGTTGCATGATCAGATATCTTATGGCCATCCCGATCCTCCATTCGGGTGCCAGAAACTTCAAATGTACTTATAGTTACGTTCTTTAAAACTCGAGTCTTTTCTTATGTATGAATCTCTATGTCATTGTCGCATCGTGAGTCCGATTACCATCTGGTCAGCTTCGTATCCTTTATCTGAGTCTGTTGCATGATCAGATATCTTATTGCCTTTCCGTTCCTCCATTCGGGTGAATGAAACTTCAAATGTACCGATAGTTATGTCCTTTAAAACTCGAGTCTTTTCTTGTGTACGAATCTCTATGTGATTGACGGATCATGAGTCCGATTACCATCCGGTTAGCTTTGTATCCTTTATCTGAGTCTGTTGCGTGATCAGATATCTTATGGCCTTCCCTTTCCTCCATTCGGGTGCCCGAAACTACAAATGTACCAATTGTTACGTCCTTTAAAACTCGAGTCTCTTTTTGTGTACGAATCTCTATGTGGTTGTCGCATCGTGAGTCCGATTACCAACCGGTCAGCTTCATATCCTTTATCTGAGTCTGTAGCATGATCAGATTTCTTACAGCCTTCCCGTTCCTCGATTCGGGTGCCCGAAACTTCAAATGTACCGATAGTTACGTCCTTTAAAAATGGAGTCTTTTCTTGTGTACGAATTTCTATAAAATTGTCGCATCGTGAGTCTGATTACCATCCGGTCAGCTTCGTATCCTACGTCTGAGTCTGTTGCACGATCAGATATCCAATTGCCTTCGCGTTCCTCCATTCGGTTGTCCGAAACTTCAAATGTACCGATAGTTACATCCTTTAAAACTCGAGTCTTTTTTTGTGTACGAATCTCTATGTGATTGTCGCATCGTGAGTCCGATTACCGCCCGGTCAGCTTCGTATCCTTAATTAGAGTCTGTAGCATTATCAGATATCTTATGGCCTTCCCGTTCCTCCATTCGGTTGCTCGAAACTTCAAATGTACTTATAGTTACGTCCTTTAAAACTCAAGCCTTTTCTTGTTTACGAATATCTATATCATTGTCGCATCGTGTGTCCAATTACCATCCGGTTAGCTTCGTATCCTTTGTCTGAGTTTTTAGCCTAATAAGATATCTTATGGCCTTCCCGTTCCTCCATTCGGGTGCCCAAAACTTGAAATGTACCGATAGTTACGTCCTTTAAAACTCGAGTCTTTTCTTGTATACGAATTTCTATGTGATTGTCGCATCGTGAGTCCGATTACCATCTGGTCCGCTTCGTATCCTTTATCTGAGTTTGTTGCATGACCAGATATCTTATTGCCTTCCCGTTCCTCCATTCGGGTGCCCGAAACTTCAAATGTACCGATAGTTACGTCCTTTAAAACTCGAGTCTTTTCTTGTGTACTAATCTCTATGTGATTGTCGCATCGTGAGTCCGATTACCATCTGCTTAGCTTCGTATCCTTTATCTGAGTCTGTAGCATGATCAGATGTCTTACAGCCTTCCCGTTCCTCGATTCGGGTGCCCGAAACTTCAAATGTATCGATAGTTACGTCCTTTAAAACTCGAGTCTTTTCTTGTGTACTAATCTCTATGTGATTGTCGCATCGTGAGTCCATTTACCATACCGTCAGCTTCGTCTCCTTTATCTGAGTCTGTTGCATGATTAGATATCTTACGGCCTTCCCGTTCCTCCATTCAGGTGCCCAAAACTTAAAATGTACAGATAGTTACGTCCTTTAAAACTCGAGTCTTTTCTTGTGTACGAATTTCCATGTCATTGTCCCATCGTGAGTCTGATTACCATCCGGTCAGCTTCGTATCCTATGTCTGAGTCTGTTGCATGATCAGATATCTTATTGCCTTCGCGTTCCTCCATTCGGTTGTCTGAAACTTCAAATGTACCGATAGTTACATCCTTTAAAACTCAAGTCTTTTCTTGTGTACGAATCTCTATGTGATTGTCGCATCGTGAGTCCGATTACCATACGGTCAGCTTCGTATCCTTTATCAGACTCTGTAGCATTATGAAATATCTTATGGCCTTTCCGTTCTGTGACAACCGGCAAATTCCGTACAACGCCTGATGCGATTTTAATCATATTTTGGAAGTGATTAACATGGTTTAAAGTTAATTTTGATTTAATGAGCCGTTACAAGTCCTACGATGCCCTCCTCGAAGTTCGGGGACGCCTTGATGATTTTAAAGAAAGATTCGCGCGTATTCAACGTTAACGAACTGACATCAGTAAAAATGTGATGAACTGGACCGACGTAAGTTTATTATACGAAAAATACGGTGCGTATTTACTATCGATGCGTTCGGATGTGAAATCGGCGCGAAAAACGATCTAAAACACAGCGTTTTGGAGAATGCGGAGAGGAACTGACGTGGGATTCGAACGTCAAAACACATGGTTTTAACCGTTATCGAGCTTTCGGAATACTTATTTATTGTAAATAATGTCATTCATTGAGTTTCGAAAGTAAACGTGTCGTTTAATTATAGGATAGCACGACCTGATCGATTAACGCGATTTTAACGCGTGTTTTGATTTCACGCGTCGGGTGACAAATATGATAATTAAATTGCTCCGTTTAGTGTTATTTACGATTTCGAACAAAACCGGCTAATTTTTGTAAGTAGTTATCGAGCCTAAAATAAAACCGAGCCGATTTATGTTAATATGGGTTCGATACGCGGTATACACCCACCTACCAACAAACCCTAGCTATAAATACTCTCTTTCTCCTTTTCCTCTTCATTTCACCAGCCATACTCTCTCTCTCTCTCTCTCTCCTCCTTTTAAAGCAGCGGCCGGCCACCACACTCCTTGGTGGTGGCGGCGCGACAGTTTAAGCAGATCAGGGAGACAGGGAGCTCGATTTGGCTCGGGGTTATGTGGTTTTGCTCGGGTTAGTGATGTGTAGGTGACGAGCTGCTGTTTTCAGTCGGGTTTGGGGTCGCAGAGACCGGATCTGGTCAGATCCGGTTATGGTTGTGGTCAAGCTTGGTAGTGGTTATAGATCCGGAGCTTCTCGGCTCAGATCTGGTAGTTTTTGGTGGTCTCGGTGGTTCGGGTGTCGTTTTGGTCTTGGTTCTTGAGGTTTTCGGGTTTGGGCCTCAAGTTGGTTGTGGTCCGGTATGAGTCACGGTTCAGATCCGGTTCGGGTTTTGTTCGGGTCTAGTGTCTCGGGTCAGATCCGGTTGTTTTGGGTTAAGTTTTATCGCGTAGGCCAGATCTGGTTAGATCCGTGCGGTTCGGGATAGATCCGGGTGGTCCGGTTCAGATCTGGATGGTTCGGTTCAGTCAACACGCGGTCAACACTGGTCAATGTTCAGTCAAAGCTGGTCAACTGTTCGGGTCAACAGTCAAGCTGAGTCAATTGGCCAGATTCGGTCAACGCGCCAACCAAATAGAGTTCACATGGCGAAACACGCGTTTAAACATTCGGTATAACTTATTCGTGATTGCTTTGTTATATTTACGATATATATATATATATTTATATGTAAATAATGAATACGAATAAGAAACTAACTCGCGAATGAACCGATAATATACTAAGCAGAAAGTGGTATTTGGACTAAAGCGTGACTTATTATATCGTGTATTGGACTAAATATGTTGGACTATATGGTATATATATTGTTATATGTGTTATATAAATAAGTATAATTTATATAAAGTGTCGAAACGTATAAGTGTCGTTTGGTTTGGATTTGCGGATAAATGGAATGTGGTCTTGTGTTGGAAATTGATTTCGGGAAATTGTAGACAACTTGTGTTGTCTGGTATGCGCAAAAACAGAGGAAACTCTGGCGAAATCTTTACAGAATCCTAAGTGCAAAGAAGGCGAAGTAGTTGTGTATTTTATAAATAAATTTCCAAGTGCTTTAAATATATGTATTTATACAAAGTCGCAACGCTTTGACAAAAGATTATTTGTAACAATAATAAGTGAATCCAACAATCGTTTCAAACAAGTATAATATATATAGTTTTGCCGAGCGTCCAGGATGACGAATTTTCGAAAGCCTTCGGTAACTAAATAATGTTTATTGTTCGGATTCAAAATTTATAAAACGTTCGATTTTGCTTGGGAATTACTTTTATAAAAAGCAAACTTTTGAACACTTTAAATGTTCGGATTTTGGGAAAGAAGTAACAAATGTTATTAATCGGAATTAATAACAAGAGTTGTATTTTTGCAAAGCATATTTTCCTAAATATAAACATACAAGACAAATACATTTATCCGACTAACGAGACGAGCTACGGCTCAGGATAAGAAATGCGTTTCGTTGTTTTAGTCCAACATGGTTTACACACGAATAGTAACAAGTGCGCAACTTGGGTGCTATGTCGTATGTTAAACATGATTAAGATAAGTCATGATCGGTTCGTCGAGTTAAAACACTTTAAGACTCGGGTTTGTATACACGAGTCTAGATAGTTGGATAAACTATCTTGTAACTGGTAAATAAGCTAGGCTTATTTGTGTTAGACCTTAAGGTGTCCTTTGTTGGTAATAGGACACAAGGAAGTCGGTCAAAGCTTCGGGCTTTATTTGCTAGCTAAGCAAGGAGATTAAGGTGAGTTCATGACCCCACTTTTTACTGTTTTGTAAATGTTTTCGGGGGGAAGACATGCTTGTTTTATGAAAACCTGATGAATTTAAAGCGTAACAAAGTTTTTGAGAAAACGTTTAAAGTTACAAATGCTTTTATAAAGTCGTGCAGGGACAAAAGGGAAATGAAGGATATGTTTGTTAAATAGTTGTAAGGTGTAGAAAGTAACAATTATTCGATCGACAAGATCCTAGTATATTTATCTTAATGGGGAGGTAAATATACGGTAAAGTGAGTCGAGTCGAGGTGAGGATGATAAGTAGCAAGATGGGTACCTGGAACCTGGGTAACGGAAACCAGTCGGGGTAGGTCCTCGCGTGTTTACTGTAACCATTAATTCAGGGATATGAAACCGAAGGAATATTTGGATAGTACTATCGGTGCCTGACGAGGCCCACCTCTGGTTGATAGCGTCAACCCGGTAAAGACAAGAGGTGCACGTATTCTGAACTGAGTTGTTGATCCGACAGACAACTCGCGCGGGGCAAATGAAATGTGTAGTCTTGGTTTGGTTATGGGCTCAGGATTGGTCGCCATCGTCATGTAGGGGTTCGCGACTCCACATATATGACACTACTTAATCTAACTATGTTACTTGCACTGGTTTATGAATACTGGCTATTTTAATGTTCATTTCCGCTTTTAAGTACGAATTTACCGGTGGGATTTACCGGGGGAAAATGGTTTTCATAATTATATTTACGGATGTCCAGTGAGGAATCCGAGTGGGAAAATAGTTTACAAAAAGAAAGTTTTCAAAAGTAATTGTGGAATGCCCGACGAGGATTCCATGGGAATAAAGTCTCATTTTAAATGTTGTTGTTCGGTCGACAAGAACCTAGTATATTTATCTTTATGGGGAGATAAATATACGGTAAAGTGAGTCGGGCCGAAGAGTAAATAAAATGGAATACCTGGCGAGGATTCCAATGGGACTTTTACAAGATTTTTCACAAATAACGGTTTGTGTAATGAAAATAAACTTTCTTAAAATGTTGATGAATATTTTCCCAAAGGTTTGAAATGAACGGGTTTTGATGAGAAATAAACCTAAAACCTTGAACTCACCAACTTTATGTTGACCTTTTTAAGCATGTCTTTCAGGTCTAGAATTTGGCAACGACACGGTTGGAATAGGCGATGTCTTGGGATTGGAGATCCTAGAAGGCTTAGTAAAGGCGTTCAGAATTAAAAGAGTCTTAGATGTGTTATTTCCGCTGCGTAGCAAAGGTACCAAACGTTCACAACCGACGGGAAAATCGGGGTGTGACAGCTTGGTATCAGAGCTATAGGTTTTAGCGAATTAGGTGTCGTGTAGATACCTAGGCTTTAACCGGAGTCTTGTTTTGAATAAGGGACCAAAAATTGCTAAGACTGAAAATTTAGCACGAACGCCTAGGAATTGAAATTCCAACCGTTGCCGGATAAGTTGAATGATTTTTGGTGTACGGAATTACACTAGCTCGGCTTATGTTTCTTCGGCGCAAGAAACCTTTGCTTATGTGAATAGTGAGTAAGAAAATTCTATATTTGTATATAGAAAGGTATAATAGCGCGTGATGGCTAGACATATCTCACTAGTGACCGGCGAGTCATCGCTTGGAATAGCGAATGTATGTTCACATAGAATTTAGCTGAGTCATTGTTCCGTAGTTATTAGGAACAATTTACTTGATCATATACTCTGTGTATTATGTAAAGTATATAAGTATGTTTCGAAAATAGTACGTATCGCCAACGGATGTCAACACTAGCTTGGACGTGGCGAGGATGCGCACTCATGTCAAGCAGTTGGACAAGTTGGTAGCACCGACATGCAGAACGGATTGTTTGTAGCATCTGCGGTTTCGCATCCCCAGGTTCAGGGTTTGCGTACGTCGTCAAGGTCGACTTCGGTCCGAAACATTGTAATAAAGCACCTCGTTTTGCTAATGATACTGCGCAAGCTGTAATGTGGTCGGGGAAAAGCACCAGGAAAGGTGGCGCGTACGACTAACATTATATACGTAATATGTATACGTATGAATATGTGAATTTAACGAGTGCTTGTGATATAACTCATGATGGAGATTATTAGGATGATCTTGTGAGGTAAATTTTTGATAACGCAAACATCACGTTATTGCGAATTTACAGGCACAAGAAAGTCCTAAGAAGATCTATCGTGAGGGTATATGTGTAAGACATAAAGGTTGCCTATTTTGTTGTTACGGACATGATTGCCGATTCTCCCCTGTTCGTGTCAGTTGTGACTTCGGTTTTCTTAAACCAGTTTAAGATCTTGATGATCTTGTTTCTTGAGCCTCTGAGGTTCGTGTTGAAGAACCTGGTTATATCTTTTGAGTACGTTTTACATTTCTCTTCGTTAGTGTTTGTGGCCTTCAACATACTATCAAAAAGGAATCCAATTTTTGTTGATTCCTTATCTTTTCACAGAACTGGACACGTATTTTGTACACGTGTCAACTGTCGTATGTTTGAATTCTTTAAATTGTGAACGTCCATTGAAGGGCTTCACATCGAACGATGGTTTCATTAATGGTTGTTATCATTACGTTGTTCGTAATGCTTGCATTCTAACCTTGTTGTGTCAGGCCATTGTGGGCAATGAATCTCTTGAAAATTTGTCGATGAGTTTCTTGGAATCGACACTTCAGTTGAATCGAATCATTGGAAATTGATACAGCACCTTGTGGTGAATATTCATTCGACTTGTAATAATGGGTGATCTTTAATTGCGTGTTTATTTTCATCAACTTGTTTGTTATTGTCTCAAATTCAAACACACCTTGTGGCGTGTAACGGAAAAGTTGGTGCACTAGTTGTTTCGTTGAGGTGTGCCAATGTTATTTGTTGACAAATTTATTGATAGCATTGTTGGGCGTTTGTATGCCACTTGTGCTAAATCATTTTGATTTCATTAATCATAACCACGTCGATGTTTTGTAAACTAGACAAACTATCGTAGCTTGTCTATTCATCAATTGCAAAGGATATTGTTTCCCATATATCGCCCATTTGAAACTAATTGAGTATATGAACACTTTCTTTTGTTTCAAGTGTTGGAATACCAAGTCGTTCGATCTCATAGCATGGCTCTTTGAGGAGTCTTGCCATTGCTTTTGTAAAGCGGTTATTGTATATGTGTACATTGTAGAGGACTATTGGTAGTCCCTAATTTGCCACAAACAATCCATCGATATTTTTTTTTTTCAGAGAAATTGAGCGGTTGATTCTAACATTCAAGCTATTGTCCACACATTTGCAAATCGTGTGGAAGGTTGAAAATGTATATACTTTCCTTGAGACTTGTTCAAGTGGAACATTTGAGGTTTGTTACCTAATGTCCTTGTATTCGGTTGATTCTGAAAATCTACCTTGTCTCATTCGTACCGGTAGGTACCTTGACTCATTTATTGTTGTGAAACTTCTATTGAGTCTTCAAAAGATATTTTAACTCAAATTTTGAGGACAAAATTTCTGTAACAGGGGGAGAATGTGACAACCGGCAAATTCCGTACAACGCCTGATGCGATTTTAATCATATTTTGGAAGTGATTAACATGGTTTAAAGTTAATTTTGATTTAATGAGCCGTTACAAGTCCTACGATGCCCTCCTCGAAGTTCGGGGACGCCTTGATGATTTTAAAGAAAGATTCGCGCGTATTCAACGTTAACGAACTGACATCAGTAAAAATGTGATGAACTGGACCGACGTAAGTTTATTATACGAAAAATACGGTGCGTATTTACTATCGATGCGTTCGGATGTGAAATCGGCGCGAAAAACGATCTAAAACACAGCGTTTTGGAGAATGCGGAGAGGAACTGACGTGGGATTCGAACGTCAAAACACATGGTTTTAACCGTTATCGAGCTTTCGAAATACTTATTTATTGTAAATAATGTCATTCATTGAGTTTCGAAAGTAAACGTGTCGTTTAATTATAGGATAGCACGACCTGATCGATTAACGCGATTTTAACGCGTGTTTTGATTTCACGCGTCGGGTGACAAATATGATAATTAAATTGCTCCGTTTAGTGTTATTTACGTTTTCGAACAAAACCGGCTATTTTTTGTAAGTAGTTATCGAGCCTAAAATAAAACCGAGCCGATTTATGTTAATACGGGTTCGATACGCGGTATACACCCACCTACCAACAAACCCTAGCTATAAATACTCTCTTTCTCCTTTTCCTCTTCATTTCACCAGCCATACTCTCTCTCTCTCCTCCTTTTAAAGCAGCGGCCGGTCACCACACTCCTTGGTGGTGGCGGCGCGACAGTTTAAGCAGATCAGGGAGACAGGGAGCTCGATTTGGCTCGGGGTTATGTGGTTTTGCTCGGGTTAGGGATGTGTAGGTGACGAGCTGCTGTTTTCAGTCGGGTTTGGGGTCGCAGAGACCGGATCTGGTCAGATCCGGTTATGGTTGTGGTCAAGCTTGGTAGTGGTTATAGATCCGGAGCTTCTCGGCTCAGATCTGGTAGTTTTTGGTGGTCTCGGTGGTTCGGGTGTCGTTTTGGTCTTGGTTCTTGAGGTTTTCGGGTTTGGGCCTCAAGTTGGTTGTGGTCCGGTATGAGTCACGGTTCAGATCCGGTTCGGGTTTTGTTCGGGTCTAGTGTCTCGAGTCAGATCCGGTTGTTTTGGGTTAAGTTTTATCGCGTAGGCTAGATCTGGTTAGATCCGTGCGGTTCGGGATAGATCCGGGTGGTCCGGTTCAGATCTGGATGGTTCGGTTCAGTCAACACGCGGTCAACACTGGTCAATGTTCAGTCAAAGCTGGTCAACTGTTCGGGTCAACAGTCAAGCTGAGTCAATTGGCCAGATTCGGTCAACGCGCCGACCAAATAGAGTTCACATGGCGAAACACGCGTTTAAACATTCGGTATAACTTATTCGTGATTGCTTTGTTATATTTACGATATATATATATATATATATATTTATATGTAAATAATGAATACGAATAAGAAACTAACTCGCGAATGAACCGATAATATACTAAGCAGAAAGTGGTATTTGGACTAAAGCGTGACTTATTATATCGTGTATTGGACTAAATATGTTGGACTATATGGTATATATATTGTTATATGTGTTATATAAATAAGTATAATTTGTATAAAGTGTCGAAACGTATAAGTGTCGTTTGGTTTGGATTTGCGGATAAATGGAATGTGGTCTTGTGTTGGAAATTGATTTCGGGAAATTGTAGACAACTTGTGTTGTCTGGTATGCGCAAAAACAGAGGAAACTCTGGCGAAATCTTTACAGAATCCTAAGTGCAAAGAAGGCGAAGTAGTTTATAAATAAATTTCCAAGTGCTTTAAATATATGTATTTATACAAAGTCGCAACGCTTTGATAAAAGATTATTTGTAACAATAATAAGTGAATCCAACAATCGTTTCAAACAAGTATAATATATATAGTTTTGCCGCGCGTCCAGGATGACGAATTTTCGAAAGCCTTCGGTAACTAAATAATGTTTATTGTTCGGATTCAAAATTTATAAAACGTTCGATTTTGCTTGGGAATTACTTTTATAAAAAGCAAACTTTTGAACACTTTAAATGTTCGGATTTTGGGAAAGAAGTAACAAATGTTATTAATCGGAATTAATAACAAGAGTTGTATTTTTGCAAAGCATATTTTCCTAAATATAAAC
Organism: Ambrosia artemisiifolia; assembly: GCA_032199755.1. Lineage (NCBI taxonomy): Eukaryota > Viridiplantae > Streptophyta > Magnoliopsida > Asterales > Asteraceae > Ambrosia > Ambrosia artemisiifolia. The sequence goes on along the minus strand of CM063523.1, from coordinate 29,704,724 downwards.
ATACAAGACAAATACATTTATCCGACTAACGAGACGAGCTACGGCTCAGGATAAGAAATGCGTTTCGTTGTTTTAGTCCAACATGGTTTACACACGAATAGTAACAAGTGCGCAACTTGGGTGCTATGTCGTATGTTAAACATGATTAAGATAAGTCATGATCGGTTCGTCGAGTTAAAACACTTTAAGACTCGGGTTTGTATACACGAGTCTAGATAGTTGGATAAACTATCTTGTAACTGGTAAATAAGCTAGGCTTATTTGTGTTAGACCTTAAGGTGTCCTTTGTTGGTAATAGGACACAAGGAAGTCGGTCAAAGCTTCGGGCTTTATTTGCTAGCTAAGCAAGGAGATTAAGGTGAGTTCATGACCCCACTTTTTACTGTTTTGTAAATGTTTTCGGGGGGAAGACATGCTTGTTTTATGAAAACCTGATGAATTTAAAGCGTAACAAAGTTTTTGAGAAAACGTTTAAAGTTACAAATGCTTTTATAAAGTCGTGCAGGGACAAAAGGGAAATGAAGGATATGTTTGTTAAATAGTTGTAAGGTGTAGAAAGTAACAATTATTCGATCGACAAGATCCTAGTATATTTATCTTAATGGGGAGGTAAATATACGGTAAAGTGAGTCGAGTCGAGGTGAGGATGATAAGTAGCAAGATGGGTACCTGGAACCTGGGTAACGGAAACCAGTCGGGGTAGGTCCTCGCGTGTTTACTGTAACCATTAATTCAGGGATATGAAACCGAAGGAATATTTGGATAGTACTATCGGTGCCTGACGAGGCCCACCTCTGGTTGATAGCGTCAACCCGGTAAAGACAAGAGGTGCACGTATTCTGAACTGAGTTGTTGATCCGACAGACAACTCGCGCGGGGCAAATGAAATGTGTAGTCTTGGTTTGGTTATGGGCTCAGGATTGGTCGCCATCGTCATGTAGGGGTTCGCGACTCCACATATATGACACTACTTAATCTAACTATGTTACTTGCACTGGTTTATGAATACTGGCTATTTTAATGTTCATTTCCGCTTTTAAGTACGAATTTACCGGTGGGATTTACCGGGGGAAAATGGTTTTCATAATTATATTTACGGATGTCCAGTGAGGAATCCGAGTGGGAAAATAGTTTACAAAAAGAAAGTTTTCAAAAGTAATTGTGGAATGCCCGACGAGGATTCCATGGGAATAAAGTCTCATTTTAAATGTTGTTGTTCGGTCGACAAGAACCTAGTATATTTATCTTTATGGGGAGATAAATATACGGTAAAGTGAGTCGGGCCGAAGAGTAAATAAAATGGAATACCTGGCGAGGATTCCAATGGGACTTTTACAAGATTTTTCACAAATAACGGTTTGTGTAATGAAAATAAACTTTCTTAAAATGTTGATGAATATTTTCCCAAAGGTTTGAAATGAACGGGTTTTGATGAGAAATAAACCTAAAACCTTGAACTCACCAACTTTATGTTGACCTTTTTAAGCATGTCTTTCAGGTCTAGAATTTGGCAACGACACGGTTGGAATAGGCGATGTCTTGGGATTGGAGATCCTAGAAGGCTTAGTAAAGGCGTTCAGAATTAAAAGAGTCTTAGATGTGTTATTTCCGCTGCGTAGCAAAGGTACCAAACGTTCACAACCGACGGGAAAATCGGGGTGTGACAGCTTGGTATCAGAGCTATAGGTTTTAGCGAATTAGGTGTCGTGTAGATACCTAGGCTTTAACCGGAGTCTTGTTTTGAATAAGGGACCAAAAATTGCTAAGACTGAAAATTTAGCACGAACGCCTAGGAATTGAAATTCCAACCGTTGCCGGATAAGTTGAATGATTTTTGGTGTACGGAATTACACTAGCTCGGCTTATGTTTCTTCGGCGCAAGAAACCTTTGCTTATGTGAATAGTGAGTAAGAAAATTCTATATTTGTATATAGAAAGGTATAATAGCGCGTGATGGCTAGACATATCTCACTAGTGACCGGCGAGTCATCGCTTGGAATAGCGAATGTATGTTCACATAGAATTTAGCTGAGTCATTGTTCCGTAGTTATTAGGAACAATTTACTTGATCATATACTCTGTGTATTATGTAAAGTATATAAGTATGTTTCGAAAATAGTACGTATCGCCAACGGATGTCAACACTAGCTTGGACGTGGCGAGGATGCGCACTCATGTCAAGCAGTTGGACAAGTTGGTAGCACCGACATGCAGAACGGATTGTTTGTAGCATCTGCGGTTTCGCATCCCCAGGTTCAGGGTTTGCGTACGTCGTCAAGGTCGACTTCGGTCCGAAACATTGTAATAAAGCACCTCGTTTTGCTAATGATACTGCGCAAGCTGTAATGTGGTCGGGGAAAAGCACCAGGAAAGGTGGCGCGTACGACTAACATTATATACGTAATATGTATACGTATGAATATGTGAATTTAACGAGTGCTTGTGATATAACTCATGATGGAGATTATTAGGATGATCTTGTGAGGTAAATTTTTGATAACGCAAACATCACGTTATTGCGAATTTACAGGCACAAGAAAGTCCTAAGAAGATCTATCGTGAGGGTATATGTGTAAGACATAAAGGTTGCCTATTTTGTTGTTACGGACATGATTGCCGATTCTCCCCTGTTCGTGTCAGTTGTGACTTCGGTTTTCTTAAACCAGTTTAAGATCTTGATGATCTTGTTTCTTGAGCCTCTGAGGTTCGTGTTGAAGAACCTGGTTATATCTTTTGAGTACGTTTTACATTTCTCTTCGTTAGTGTTTGTGGCCTTCAACATACTATCAAAAAGGAATCCAATTTTTGTTGATTCCTTATCTTTTCACAGAACTGGACACGTATTTTGTACACGTGTCAACTGTCGTATGTTTGAATTCTTTAAATTGTGAACGTCCATTGAAGGGCTTCACATCGAACGATGGTTTCATTAATGGTTGTTATCATTACGTTGTTCGTAATGCTTGCATTCTAACCTTGATGTGTCAGGCCATTGTGGGCAATGAATCTCTTGAAAATTTGTCGATGAGTTTCTTGGAATCGACACTTCAGTTGAATCGAATCATTGGAAATTGATACAGCACCTTGTGGTGAATATTCATTCGACTTGTAATAATGGGTGATCTTTAATTGCGTGTTTATTTTCATCAACTTGTTTGTTATTGTCTCAAATTCAAACACACCTTGTGGCGTGTAACGGAAAAGTTGGTGCACTAGTTGTTTCGTTGAGGTGTGCCAATGTTATTTGTTGACAAATTTATTGATAGCATTGTTGGGCGTTTGTATGCCACTTGTGCTAAATCATTTTGATTTCATTAATCATAACCACGTCGATGTTTTGTAAACTAGACAAACTATCGTAGCTTGTCTATTCATCAATTGCAAAGGATATTGTTTCCCATATATCGCCCATTTGAAACTAATTGAGTATATGAACACTTTCTTTTGTTTCAAGTGTTGGAATACCAAGTCGTTCGATCTCATAGCATGGCTCTTTGAGGAGTCTTGCCATTGCTTTTGTAAAGCGGTTATTGTATATGTGTACATTGTAGAGGACTATTGGTAGTCCCTAATTTGCCACAAACAATCCATCGATATTTTTTTTTTTCAGAGAAATTGAGCGGTTGATTCTAACATTCAAGCTATTGTCCACACATTTGCAAATCGTGTGGAAGGTTGAAAATGTATATACTTTCCTTGAGACTTGTTCAAGTGGAACATTTGAGGTTTGTTACCTAATGTCCTTGTATTCGGTTGATTCTGAAAATCTACCTTGTCTCATTCGTACCGGTAGGTACCTTGACTCATTTATTGTTGTGAAACTTCTATTGAGTCTTCAAAAGATATTTTAACTCAAATTTTGAGGACAAAATTTCTGTAACAGGGGGAGAATGTGACAACCGGCAAATTCCGTACAACGCCTGATGCGATTTTAATCATATTTTGGAAGTGATTAACATGGTTTAAAGTTAATTTTGATTTAATGAGCCGTTACAAGTCCTACGATGCCCTCCTCGAAGTTCGGGGACGCCTTGATGATTTTAAAGAAAGATTCGCGCGTATTCAACGTTAACGAACTGACATCAGTAAAAATGTGATGAACTGGACCGACGTAAGTTTATTATACGAAAAATACGGTGCGTATTTACTATCGATGCATTCGGATGTGAAATCGGCGCGAAAAACGATCTAAAACACAGCGTTTTGGAGAATGCGGAGAGGAACTGACGTTGGATTCGAACGTCAAAACACATGGTTTTAACCGTTATCGAGCTTTCGAAATACTTATTTATTGTAAATAATGTCATTCATTGAGTTTCGAAAGTAAACGTGTCGTTTAATTATAGGATAGCACGACCTGATCGATTAACGCGTGTTTTGATTTCACGCGTCGGGTGACAAATATGATAATTAAATTGCTCCGTTTAGTGTTATTTACGATTTCGAACAAAACCGGCTAATTTTTGTAAGTAGTTATCGAGCCTAAAATAAAACCGAGCCGATTTATGTTAATACGGGTTCGATACGCGGTATACACCCACCTACCAACAAACCCTAGCTATAAATACTCTCTTTCTCCTTTTCCTCTTCATTTCACCAGCCATACTCTCTCTCTCTCTCCTCCTTTTAAAGCAGCGGCGGGTCACCACACTCCTTGGTGGTGGCGGCGCGACAGTTTAAGCAGATCAGGGAGACAGGGAGCTCGATTTGGCTCGGGGTTATGTGGTTTTGCTCGGGTTAGGGATGTGTAGGTGACGAGCTGCTGTTTTCAGTCGGGTTTGGGGTCGCAGAGACCGGATCTGGTCAGATCCGGTTATGGTTGTGGTCAAGCTTGGTAGTGGTTATAGATCCGGAGCTTCTCGGCTCAGATTTGGTAGTTTTTGGTGGTCTCGGTGGTTCGGGTGTCGTTTTGGTCTTGGTTCTTGAGGTTTTCGGGTTTGGGCCTCAAGTTGGTTGTGGTCCGGTATGAGTCACGGTTCAGATCCGGTTCGGGTTTTGTTCGGGTCTAGTGTCTCGAGTCAGATCCGGTTGTTTTGGGTTAAGTTTTATCGCGTAGGCCAGATCTGGTTAGATCCGTGCGGTTCGGGATAGATCCGGGTGGTCCGGTTCAGATCTGGATGGTTCGGTTCAGTCAACACGCGGTCAACACTGGTCAATGTTCAGTCAAAGCTGGTCAACTGTTCGGGTCAACAGTCAAGCTGAGTCAATTGGCCAGATTCGGTCAACGCGCCGACCAAATAGAGTTCACATGGCGAAACACGCGTTTAAACATTCGGTATAACTTATTCGTGATTGCTTTGTTATATTTACGATATATATATATATATATATATATATATTTATATGTAAATAATGAATACGAATAAGAAACTAACTCGCGAATGAACCGATAATATACTAAGCAGAAAGTGGTATTTGGACTAAAGCGTGACTTATTATATCGTGTATTGGACTAAATATGTTGGACTATATGGTATATATATTGTTATATGTGTTATATAAATAAGTATAATTTATATAAAGTGTCGAAACGTATAAGTGTCGTTTGGTTTGGATTTGCGGATAAATGGAATGTGGTCTTGTGTTGGAAATTGATTTCGGGAAATTGTAGACAACTTGTGTTGTCTGGTATGCGCAAAAACAGAGGAAACTCTGGCGAAATCTTTACAGAATCCTAAGTGCAAAGAAGGCGAAGTAGTTTATAAATAAATTTCCAAGTGCTTTAAATATATGTATTTATACAAAGTCGCAACGCTTTGACAAAAGATTATTTGTAACAATAATAAGTGAATCCAACAATCGTTTCAAACAAGTATAATATATATAGTTTTGCCGAGCGTCCAGGATGACGAATTTTCGAAAGCCTTCGGTAACTAAATAATGTTTATTGTTCGGATTCAAAATTTATAAAACGTTCGATTTTGCTTGGGAATTACTTTTATAAAAAGCAAACTTTTGAACACTTTAAATGTTCGGATTTTGGGAAAGAAGTAACAAATGTTATTAATCGGAATTAATAACAAGAGTTGTATTTTTGCAAAGCATATTTTCCTAAATATAAACATACAAGACAAATACATTTATCCGACTAACGAGACGAGCTACGGCTCAGGATAAGAAATGTGTTTCGTTGTTTTAGTCCAACATGGTTTACACACGAATAGTAACAAGTGCGCAACTTGGGTGCTATGTCGTATGTTAAACATGATTAAGATAAGTCATGATCGGTTCGTCGAGTTAAAACACTTTAAGACTCGGGTTTGTATACACGAGTCTAGATAGTTGGATAAACTATCTTGTAACTGGTAAATAAGCTAGGCTTATTTGTGTTAGACCTTAAGGTGTCCTTTGTTGGTAATAGGACACAAGGAAGTCGGTCAAAGCTTCGGGCTTTATTTGCTAGCTAAGCAAGGAGATTAAGGTGAGTTCATGACCCCACTTTTTACTGTTTTGTAAATGTTTTCGGGGGGAAGACATGCTTGTTTTATGAAAACCTGATGAATTTAAAGCGTAACAAAGTTTTTGAGAAAACGTTTAAAGTTACAAATGCTTTTATAAAGTCGTGCAGGGACAAAAGGGAAATGAAGGATATGTTTGTTAAATAGTTGTAAGGTGTAGAAAGTAACAATTATTCGATCGACAAGATCCTAGTATATTTATCTTAATGGGGAGGTAAATATACGGTAAAGTGAGTCGAGTCGAGGTGAGGATGATAAGTAGCAAGATGGGTACCTGGAACCTGGGTAACGGAAACCAGTCGGGGTAGGTCCTCGCGTGTTTACTGTAACCATTAATTCAGGGATATGAAACCGAAGGAATATTTGGATAGTACTATCGGTGCCTGACGAGGCCCACCTCTGGTTTATAGCGTCAACCCGGTAAAGACAAGAGGTGCACGTATTCTGAACTGAGTTGTTGATCCGACAGACAACTCGCGCGGGGCAAATGAAATGTGTAGTCTTGGTTTGGTTATGGGCTCAGGATTGGTCGCCATCGTCATGTAGGGGTTCGCGACTCCACATATATGACACTACTTAATCTAACTATGTTACTTGCACTGGTTTATGAATACTGGCTATTTTAATGTTCATTTCCGCTTTTAAGTACGAATTTACCGGTGGGATTTACCGGGGGAAAATGGTTTTCATAATTATATTTACGGATGTCCAGTGAGGAATCCGAGTGGGAAAATAGTTTACAAAAAGAAAGTTTTCAAAAGTAATTGTGGAATGCCCGACGAGGATTCCATGGGAATAAAGTCTCATTTTAAATGTTGTTGTTCGGTCGACAAGAACCTAGTATATTTATCTTTATGGGGAGATAAATATACGGTAAAGTGAGTCGGGCCGAAGAGTAAATAAAATGGAATACCTGGCGAGGATTCCAATGGGACTTTTACAAGATTTTTCACAAATAACGGTTTGTGTAATGAAAATAAACTTTCTTAAAATGTTGATGAATATTTTCCCAAAGGTTTGAAATGAACGGGTTTTGATGAGAAATAAACCTAAAACCTTGAACTCACCAACTTTATGTTGACCTTTTTAAGCATGTCTTTCAGGTCTAGAATTTGGCAACGACACGGTTGGAATAGGCGATGTCTTGGGATTGGAGATCCTAGAAGGCTTAGTAAAGGCGTTCAGAATTAAAAGAGTCTTAGATGTGTTATTTCCGCTGCGTAGCAAAGGACCAAACGTTCACAACCGACGGGAAAATCGGGGTGTGACACGTTCCTCCATTCGGTTGCTCGAAACTTCAAATGTACTTATAGTTACGTCCTTTAAAACTCAAGTCTTTTCTTGTTTACGAATCTCTATCTCATTGTTGCATCGTGAGTCCGATTACCAAACGGTCCACTTGGTATCCTTTACCTGAGTCTGTTGCATGATCAGATATCTTATGGCCTTCCCGTTCCTCCATTCTGGTGCCAGGAACTTCAAATGTACTTATAGTTACGTTCTTTAAAACTCGAGTCTTTTCTTGTGTACGAATCACTATGTCGTTGTCGTATCGTGTGTCCAATTACCATCCGGTTAGCTTCGTATCCTTTATCAGAGTTTGTAGCCTAATCAGATATCTTATGGCCTTCCCGTTCCTCCATTCGGGTGCCCGAAACTTGAAATGTACCGATAGTTACGTTCTTTAAAACTCGAGTCTTTTCTTGTGTACGAATTTCTATGTGATTGTCGCATCGTGAGTCCGATTACCATCTGGTCCGCTTCGTATCCTTTATCTGAGTTTGTTGCATGATCAGATATCTTATTGCCTTCCCGTTCCTCCATTCGGGTGCCCGAAACTTCAAATATACCGATAGTTACGTCCTTTAAAACTCGAGTCTTTTCTTGTGTACGAATCTCTATGTGATTGACGCATCGTGAGTCTGATTACCATCCGGTTAGCTTCGTATCCTTTATCTGAGTCTGTTGCGTGATCAGATATCTTATGGCCTTCCCGTTCCTCCATTCGGGTGCCCGAAACTACAAATGTACCAATTGTTACGTCCTTTAAAACTCGAGTCTCTTTTTGTATACGAATCTCTATGTGGTTGTCGCATCGTGAGTCCGATTACCGTCCGGTCAGCTTTGTATCCTTAATCAGAGTTGGTAGCATTATCAGATATCTTATGGCCTTCCCGTTCCTCCATTCGGTTGCTCGAAACTTCAAATGTACTTATAGTTACGTCCTTTAAAACTCAAGTCTTTTCTTGTTTACGAATCTCTATCTCATTGTTGCATCGTGTGTCCGATTACCAAACGGTCCGCTTGGTATCCTTTACCTGAGTCTGTTTCATGATCAGATATCTTATGGCCTTCCCGATCCTCCATTCGGGTGCCAGAAACTTCAAATGTACTTATAGTTACGTTCTTTAAAACTCGAGTCTTTTCTTGTGTACGAATCTCTATGTGATTGTCGCATCGTGAGTCCGAATACCATCTGCTCAGCTTCGTATCCTTTATCTGAGTCTGTAGCATGATCAGATATCTTACAGCCTTCCCGTTCCTCGATTCGGGTGCCCGAAACTTCAAATGTACCGATAGTTACGTCCTTTAAAACTCGAGTCTTTTCTTGTGTACTAATCTCTATGTGATTGTCGCATTGTGAGTCCGATTACCATACCGTCAGCTTCGTCTCCTTTATCAGAGTCTGTTGCATGATTAGATATCTTACGGCCTTCCCGTTCCTCCATTCAGGTGCCCAAAACTTCAAATGTACAAATAGGTACGTCCTTTAAAACTCGAGTCTTTTCTTGTGTACGAATTTCTATGTCATTGTCCCATCGTGAGTCTGATTACCATCCGGTCAGCTTCGTATCCTATGTCTGAGTCTGTTGCATGATCAAATATCTTATTGCCTTCGCGTTCCTCCATTCGGTTGTCCGAAACTTCAAATGTACCGATAGTTACATCCTTTAAAACTCAAGTTTATTCTTGTGTACGAATCTCTATGTGATTGTCGCATCGTGAGTCCGATTACTGTACGGTCAGCTTCGTATCCTTTATCAGAGTTTGTAGCATTATCAGATATCTTATGGCCTTCCCGTTCCTCCATTCGGTTGCTCGAAACTTCAAATGTACTTATAGTTACGTCCTTTAAAACTCAAGTCTATTCTTGTTTACGAATCGCTATCTCATTGTTGCATCGTGAGTCCGATTACCAAACGGTCCGCTTGGTATCCTTTACCTGAGTCTGTTGCATGATCAGATATCTTATGGCCTTCCCGTTCCTCCATTCTGGTGCCAGAAACTTCAAATGTACTTATAGTTACGTTCTTTAAAACTCGAGTCTTTTCTTGTGTACGAATCACTATGTCGTTGTCGTATCGTGTGTCCAATTACCACCCGGTTAGCTTCGTATCCTTTATCAGAGTTTGTAGCCTAATCAGATATCTTATGGCCTTCCCGTTCCTCCATTCGGGTGCCCGAAACTTGAAATGTACCGATAGTTACGTTCTTTAAAACTCGAGTCTTTTCTTGTGTACGAATTTCTATGTGATTGTCGCATCGTGAGTCCGATTACCATCTGGTCCGCTTCGTATCCTTTATCTGAGTTTGTTGCATGATCAGATATCTTATTGCCTTCCCGTTCCTTCATTCGGGTGCCCGAAACTTCAAATATACCGATAGTTACGTCCTTTAAAACTCGAGTCTTTTCTTGTGTACGAATCTCTATGTGATTGACGCATCGTGAGTCCGATTACCATCCGGTTAGCTTCGTATCCTTTATCTGAGTCTGTTGCGTGATCAGATATCTTATGGCCTTCCCGTTCCTCCATTCGGGTGCCCGAAACTACAAATGTACCAATTGTTACGTCCTTTAAAACTCGAGTCTCTTTTTGTATACGAATCTCTATGTGGTTGTCGCATCGTGAGTCCGATTACCGTCCGGTCAGCTTCGTATCCTTAATCAGAGTCGGTAGCATTATCAGATATCTTATGGCCTTCCCGTTCCTCCATTCGGTTGCTCGAAACTTCAAATGTACTTATAGTTACGTCCTTTAAAACTCAAGTCTTTTCTTGTTTACGAATCTCTATCTCATTGTTGCATCGTGAGTCCGATTACCAAACGGTCCACTTGGTATCCTTTACCTGAGTCTGTTGCATGATCAGATATCTTATGGCCTTCCCGATCCTCCATTCGGGTGCCAGAAACTTCAAATGTACTTATAGTTACGTTCTTTAAAACTCGAGTCTTTTCTTGTGTACGAATCTCTATGTGATTGTCGCATCGTGAGTCCGAATACCATCTGCTCAGCTTCGTATCCTTTATCTGAGTCTGTAGCATGATCAGATATCTTACAGCCTTCCCATTCCTCGATTCGGGTGCCCGAAACTTCAAATGTACCGATAGTTACGTCCTTTAAAACTCGAGTCTTTTCTTGTGTACTAATCTCTATGTGATTGTCGCATCGTGAGTCCGATTACCATACCGTCAGCTTCGTCTCCTTTATCTGAGTCTGTTGCATGAATAGATATCTTACGGCCTTCCCGTTCCTCCATTCAGGTGCCCAAAACTTCAAATGTACAAATAGTTACGTCCTTTAAAACTCGAGTCTTTTCTTGTGTACGAATTTTTATGTCATTGTCCCATCGTGAGTCTGATTACCATCCGGTCAGCTTCGTATCCTATGTCTGAGTCTGTTGCATGATCAAATATCTTATTGCCTTCGCGTTCCTCCATTCGGTTGTCCGAAACTTCAAATGTACCGATAGTTACATCCTTTAAAACTCAAGTTTATTCTTGTGTACGAATCTCTATGTGATTGTCGCATCGTGAGTCCCATTACTGTACGGTCAGCTTCGTATCCTTTATCAGAGTTTGTAGCATTATCAGATATCTTATGGCCTTCCCGTTCCTCCATTCGGTTGCTCGAAACTTCAAATGTACGAATCGCTATCTCATAGTTACGTCCTTTAAAACTCAAGTCTATTCTTGTTTACGAATCGCTATCTCATTGTTGCATCGTGAGTCCGATTACCAAACGGTCCGCTTGGTATCCTTTACCTGAGTCTGTTGCATGATCAGATATCTTATGGCCTTCCCGTTCTTCCATTCGGGTGCCAGAAACTTCAAATGTACTTATAGTTACGTTCTTTAAAACTCGAGTCTTTTCTTGTGTACGAATCTCTATGTCATTGTCGCATCGTGTGTCTAATTACCATCCGGTTAGCTTCGTATCCTTTATCTGAGTTTGTAGCCTGATCAGATATCTTATGGCCTTCGCGTTCCTCCATTCGGGTGCCCGAAACTTGAAATGTACCGATAGTTACCTCCTTTAAAACTCGAGTCTTTTCTTGTGCACGAATTTCAATGTGATTGTCGCATCGTGAGTCCGATTACCATCTGGTCTGCTTCGTATCCTTTATCTTAGTCTGTTGCATGATCAGATATCTTATTGCGTTCCCGTTCCTCCATTCGGGTGCCCGAAACTTCAAATGTACCGATAGTTACGTCCTTTAAAACTCGAGTCTTTTCTTGTGTACGAATCTCTATGTGATTGACGCATCGTGAGTCCGATTACCATCCGGTTAGCTTCGTATTCTTTATCTGAGTCTGTTGCGTGATCAGATATCTTATGGCCTTCCCGTTCCTCCATTCGGGTGCCCGAAACTTCAAATGTACCGATAGTTACGTCCTTTAAAACTCGAGTCTTTTCTTGTGTACGAATCTCTATGTGATTGTCGCCTCGTGAGTCCGATTACTATACGTTTAGCTCCGTCTCCTTTATCTAAGTCTGTTGCAGGATCAGATTTCTTACGGCCTTCCCGTTACTCCATTCAGGTGCCCAAAACTTCAAATGTACAGATAGTTATGTCCTTTAAAACTCGAGTCTTTTCTTGTGTACCAATCTCTATGTGATTGCCGCATCGTGAGTACGATTACCGTCCGGCCAGCTTCGTATCTTTTATCTGAGTCTGTTGGATGATCAGATATCTTATGGTCTTCTCGTTCCTCCATTCTGGCATCCAAAACTTCAAATGTACCGTTAGTTACGACCTTTAAAACTCGAGTCTTTTCTTGTGTACTAATCTCAATGTCGTTGTAGCATTGTGAGCCCGATTACCATCCGGTCAGCTTCGTATCCTTTATCTGAGTCTGTAGCATGATCAGATATGTTATGGCCTTCCGTCTCCTCCATTCGGGTGCCCGAAACTTCAAATGTAACTATAGGTACGTCCTTTAAAACTCGAGTCTTTTCTACTGTACGAATCGCTATCTCATTGTTGCATCGTTAGTCTGATTACCGTCCAGTCCGCTTCTTATCCTTTATCCGAGTCTGTTGCGAGATCAGATATCTTATGGCCTTCCCGTTCCTCCATTCGGGTGCCCGAAACTACAAATGTACGTTTGTTACGTCCTTTAAAACTCAAGTCTTTTCTTGTTTACGAATCTCTATCTCATTGTTGCAACGTGAGTCCGATTACCAAACGGTCTGCTTGGTATCCTTTACCTGAGTCTGTTGCATGATCAGATATCTTATGGCCTTCCCATTCCTCCATTAGGGTGCCAGAAACTTCAAATGTACTTATAGTTACGTTCTTTAAAACTCGAGTCTTTTCTTGTGTACGAATCTCTATGTCATTGTCGCATCGTGTGTCTAATTACCATCCGGTGTAGATGAAGAATTTTAGCTAAAACAGGATATTATGATCATACAAGTCACAATTCCAGGTGCGGAAACCCTAGAACTGAACAAAATGATAATACGCAAATCACAACACGGAAAATACCTTTTCAATCACCATTTTTATAGATTACTTGTTCAAAATATTCTTACAATGACCTTACAAGTTAATCTAAATCAACTTAACACAACTTCAATCTAGAGAGAAACCTGACCACAAAACACACACTCTCGAAAACTATTCTTACATTCAAAATGAGCAAATCCTATATATACAGTCTGCACATTCGCCCGTTTGTATGGTGCGAATGTGGACAAAGTCCACATTCGCCCAGTTCATCAGTACGAATGTATCTTCTGTTCTTCAGCATTCTACCTTCGCCCATGACAATTCTTCCTTCGCCCAGTAACAAACACCTTCGCCCATCCTGAATTCACCTTCGCCCCTACAGAATCATACTAACATATGTTAAAAGCCTAATCCAATCATTAGTCGCAAAACGTGCATCTACAAACTCCCCCTCGACTATTGATTGGATTGTCTTCGTTCTTCATCCATTATCTTGTTCAACAACTTGAGTCTCAACTGCTTTTTCTGATCTTTCGTCATCTCAGGTTCCAGCTTCCGTTTCACTGAACGTTTCGGCACATCAGTCATCTTCACCTTCTTACCCAACTTAGTATCCAAGTTACTTCCAGAGTTGATATCATAAGCAAAACAAACTCCAACAACTTGCTGATACTGCTTCGCCTGCTCTGCATCATTGGGATCACTGAATATTGGATTGTAGTAAAGCATGATTATATCCTCAAAAGTACAGTTGATAAGCCACATTGGATCAAACACATAGATCTTGTAGATGCGTTTTGCGACTAATGATTAGATATGTTAACATGTGTTAGAAGTGGGCTAAGGGGCGAAGGTAAACAGGATGGACGAAGGTGAACATAATATGGGCGAAGGTAGAATAGAGTTGGACGAATCTGGAACAGAGCTGATCAGAAGACACATTCGACCACCTGATGTGGGCGAATGTGGAGAAGGCCTACATTCGACCAGTGAAACTGGGCGAATGTGCAGGTGCTATAAATAGATTTTGTGATTTTGTAATGTTAAGCGAGTCATTCAGTGTGTGTGTTTTAGAGGTGTGTTCCAGAGAGGTCTGAGAGTGTTAGTTTGTGTGCTAGATTAACTGTAATCAATCTGTAACCAATTATTTGGAAAAGTTAATCTATGAAAAGCTTTTAAAATGACTTTGATTGTGTTTTGATTGAGTTTATATCAGTTTGTTCTAAGCTAGGGTTTCCGCACCTGGTTTAGCAACTTGTATGATCATATAATCCTGTTTTCGTGTCAAATCACATCCTCTACAAAGTGGTATCAGAGCGTAGAGAATCATACAACAACAAATTGATAAACTCAGAGCTGATTTGGACATTATTTTCATCAATTCACATCTGTTTTTACATAAAAATGGTTTTTGAGTGTTTTTGAAAGAATTAGAGGTGATTTTGTGGTTAAAATTCAAAATTCCAAGTATTAAAGTTGTTCCAAATCATCTCCGAAGCAAAACCTAATCAAGATCATTCAAATCCACAAACTTTTGAAAATCAGAGATCAAAATAACCGTTTTTCAAAGTGTAACCGTTTTTCAAAAGTTAAAAATGGGCGAACCTGGAGTTGTTGGACGAATGTGTGAGTTTTAGGTCGAAGGTGAGTGATTTTCTGGGCGAATCTAGAGTTTAGTGGGCGAACCTAGAGTTTTTCACTTGAATATTTTACATTCGGGCAACATTTTTTACCTTCGGGACATCGTGCGGGCGAACGTAAAACTGAAACGGTCGAACCTAGGATATTGTGGACGAACGTAGAAAAGTGTTAGTGTATTTTTATATTCTGGTGAGATTTTACCTTCGGGAGAGACTTTTTGGGCGAACCTGAAACCAAAAGGGACGAACCTGATCACATTTGGGCGAACCTAGACTAGTGTTTGGAAAATTTTTCTGAGTGTTGAATTTCTCAAAGTTCGTGATCATGTGGCGTTATCAGACTACTCCTACACCAGCAACTACACAACCACAACAGCAGGTGATGGACCCATGGACAGTGGCAGCACAGAAGACAAGCACACAGTCTTCGCAGCCGGTTAACTACATGACTCAAAGTGCACCTCCAGCACCACAGTCTGACTACTGGGGAGTAGCAGCAGCGGTGGTAAACACTCAAACTACAAATGCTATTTCCACACTGATTAATGATTTGTCTTCAGGTAGCGGGACTCGGCCACCGAAGCTTATGGAGATTCAAGAATACAATCAGTGGCAGAAAAAGTTCAAGATACATTTGGAAGGCATGGGAGTGGAAGGTGCTGAAGCATGGAACATGATTGCTAAAGGTTACACACCACCAGTTCTGGAGAACACAGGTGAACCAGTACCATTGGAGAGCATGGCGGAGGATGAGAAAAAGAAGTTTGCTGTGGAAAAGAAGGCGTTTTCCCAATTGACACAAGCAATCACAAATGATCTTTTGCATCAATTTGGGACTTGCACAACGTCTAAGGCACTGTGGGATATGCTTAAAAGGAAGCATGATGGAAATGAGAAGACTAGAAGTTTGAGGACGGAAGAACTTGTTAAGGAGTTTGAGAATTTTTCTTATGTTGGAAATGAAACTTTGAAAGAACTAACTCCTAGATATAATCATTTGATATCTGAATTGTCTAGCTATGGTATACAGATTCCTATGGCAAAGCAGGTTGACAAATTTGCAGAAGCATTACCACCAAACTGGGATCAGCATGTAGATGTTTTGAAGGAGAAAGATGCTTATCAATACTGGTCTCTTCAGGAGTTCATTGAGAAGCTGGAAAACAAAGAATTGGAAGAGAAGAGGAAGGCTAGGAGAGCACAGATTCCTCAGAATCCAAATTTATACTTTGGAGGATCTTCAGTTCCAGTGAGTACAAGCTCAGGAGGGCTAGTTACACCACATGTTGCATGTATATCCAATGCTGTGGAATCACCTACCATTAACTACCATCAACAAACTTCATCTTTATCACAACCACAACCACAAGTTCCATATCAATATTCATACATTCCACCATTCTCCCCAAAGCAACAAGCAGCTTTTTACACTGCTAGTCAATCTCAACCACAATCATTGATCCAACCTAATCAACAAACAGTGGTTTTGGAGACTTCCAATCTTGGAAATGTGACAGTTGAAGTTGCTCAGCAACACATTGCATTAGTCTCTGCAATGGTTTCTTCCTACAATGGGTTAGTTGCTAGTCAAATTGGTAATAACAACTTGACCAATGAAGACTACGCACAGATTGACAAGGAGGAGATGGAACTCATTGATATTCAATGGGCATTTGCGAGCATAATGCGAAGAGCAACGGAGTTTATCGAGAAGACAGGTAGAACAGACTTGGGAACTTCTCCTAACACAACCTACGGGTTCAATAAGGAGAAAGTGACTTGTTTTAACTGTGGAGGGAAAGGTCACTTTAAACGTGAATGCACCCAGCCACCAAAACAAGGCAACAGAAATCCATTCAATGCTACCTATCAGAACCGTAAACAACAAAACCAAAACCAAGTTTCTTCCCAAAACAACAACAACAACTACCAAAATCGTCAAAACAACTTTAATAACAACCAAAATAGACAACCAAACACACCAAACCAGACACAAACCCAAACACCAAACAATACTAACCGAACAGTCATACCAATCACTACACCAAATGAACAACAGAATACCAATCAAGCATTGGTTACTCAACAAGATGAGAGGTTTGACTGGTCGAGTATTCAGATAGGTGTTGAGGAAATCACTACTGGGGGAAATGTGGCTTGTGTTGCATATCAGGTTGATATTGAAGATTCTGCGACGATGGAGGAGAAGGTTGAAACTGAGGTTGATAGTGATGAGTCTGAGGCTGAGATGGATGGGGATTTTGAACCTGTTAAGGTTAATGCTGAGGTTGATGTTGAAGTTCAAAATGAAGAAACAAATTCTGGAGTTGTGATTGATACTGTTTCTGACATTCCTGAGGAGTGTGAATCAGTTTATTCTGATTCAGACAGTGATTCGGATACGGAAGCAAGCGTTAATTCTCTTGATGAAGATATTGATCAGTTGCTTGCAGAAGCGGATTTTCTGATGACAAGGAAGTCGTGCATTGCAGATGATGCTTTCACAAAGATTGATTATTCCAGATTCTTTGCAGGAAAGGAAGCTCATTTCGCATTAATGGCCATGACTGATCCGCCAAAACCTGTAAGTTCTGCATGTAGTACTGATAATACAAGTGAAAAATATTGTGGTACATGTGATAGATTGACTGAGGAGGTTAAACAACTCCGTGTTCAACGTGATAGTGCTATCATGAACAGTCAATCTACTCGCAAAGAGTTGAATGCTTTTAACAAAGTATTAGATGGCTACAAAAAGGACATTTCCGACTTGAAAAACACTTTGTCTTTAAAACAATTGGCAATTAACAACTATATCAATGAAATTGAAAACACCAAGTTGGAAATGGCAGCCATCAAATGCTTTGCTGAAAAAGTAAACAAAAAGCTGGAAAGTTATAAGCATATTGCTTATGTGGTAGACCATATTATTGATGATAAAACCACCAATTATCGGTCTGTACCATCTCCGGTTCTTTTTGAAAACCATAATTGTCACCAAGTGACACCGGAGAGTTCGGTAAAATCTGATTCAGCATCGGAAAATGAATCTAATACTTCAAGTATTGGTGATCCAAATTCCGATGTTAGACCGATTTTGGGAATCAATGATGAGGGTGTTACTGCAGAAAGTGTAGATTCAGACTCAGAGAGTGATGATACTGGTTGTAACCAAAATGTTAATGCATGTGAAATTCCAAAAGAAAATCACATCATTACAAATGAACCAGTTTCATCATCTCAAATTGTTCCGATGAGAAGTATTCATTGTGAAAAGAAGTCTGAAAAGAATGTTGTGAAGAAAGATCTTAATGTGGTGAAGAAAGATTTTGAAAAGAATGATAAAAACGAACAATGTGACAAACCTGTCAAAGTGTTTTATCGGATGGAAGGATCCGATAAGATCATTTCTGACGAGGACTTTCCAATAAAAAATGCCAATTATGCTAAAATTGAAAAGATTTGGCAAGAAAGTACTATTTGGTTCCCAAAACATGAGAGAACAAATGAAATTCCACCAGCTTTATTAAAGAAGTTGTATTTGGATGTTCCTCAAGAACCAAAGGTTCATGTCACAGAGTTTGTTAAACCCAAAAACAGAGCTAATGGTTTCAATGAGCCTACTTACTCAAAAGGGCCACTCCCTGAGAGTTTAAGGAAGCAACAGTACAATGATCAATATCCTGTTAGATCATTTGCTCAACCAAATGCTCCAAATGTTTTTGAAGAGTACCGTGCGTGCTTTAAGTGTGGGGAACGTGGGCATTTACTTGCTCAGTGCCCATATGTAAGGCACAAGAGGCACGAAGTTGAAGTGAGGAATTCTATGCGAAAACCGATTGATCATTATGTGCCACCTCATAGGAGAGTTGTTCCTCAACAACCACAACCGTTTTATAATCAAAATAATTTTCAAATGAGGAACACTCGTCCAATGCACTATGATAGAAGGAATCGGATTGCGATGGAAAACTCGTGGAGGAAGCCTGTGGTGAACACAACAGTTGATAGGCAAAAGGTTCCACCAAAACCAATTGTCAAATCAAATGTTGGACCTAAGTCTGTTAAATCAGATAAGGTTACCAAGAAAGTTACCTTTGCTAACAATGTTCAGAAACCGACTGAGAACCCAAAGTCTCAGATTCGTATCCTGAAAAGGACTGAACAATCTTGGACACCCAATGGTACTCCAGGAGCCTCAACTTCAAAAGTCAATGAGAAAAAGGAAACTGTTTTGAAAAATCAGAAAAAGATTGATCAAAAAGTTGTTGAAAATGTTTGTGACAATGTTACTGTGAAACCTGATGTTGAAAGACCCAAGACTCAGGCTTGGGTCCCCCGAAAGAACTAACTGATTTACTTTTTGTGTGCAGGGAGCTTCAGCTGGCCCTATTAGCAGTCTTTGGATTGTTGATAGTGGAGCTTCAGGCCACATGACAGGGGATCTTGCGTTGCTGTTCGACGTGAAGAACATCAATGGAGGGTATGTAGCTTTCGCAGGAAACAAAGGTGGATATATCACAATGGAAGGAAGTGTGAGCAATGGGATAGTGAGTTTCGAGCGGATTTCGTATGTGAAGCAGATAGATTACAATCTGTTGAGTGTCAGTCAAATATGTGACAAGAAATTTACTGTGCATTTTGATGACAAATCCTGCTATATTCTGAAACCGGGCTTTACAATTCCTAAAGAGTGGATAATGTTGAAGGCACCTCGCGTCAACAATCTATACATTCTTGATATGTCCAAGGCGATGACATCACAAGGGCAGATAACATGCTTTTTGTCCAAGGCGACTGAGAAAGAATCGATAATGTGGCACCGAAGAATGGGGCACATTCATCTGAAGAAAATGAATCAACTTGTGAGAAATGGACTTGTCGAGGGAGTAAATGTGAAACATTTCCATTTAAATGACAAGTGTGTGAGTTGTAAAAAGGGGAAGCAACACAAACAGTCCCACAAAGTGAAAAAGGTTAACTCTGTTGAGATGCCACTAGAGCGACTGCACATGGATCTTTTCGGACCGGTCAAGCGCAAAAGTCATCTTGGAGAGCTTTATTGTTTAGTCGTCACTGACGATTACTCAAGATTTTCATGGGTGATGTGTTTGCAGAACAAAAGCGACACTTTTATCAATCTAAAAGTTCTGTTCACTCGACTGGAGAATCTCTACAATGTGAAGATAAAGAGAATTCGGAGTGACAATGGGACGGAGTTCAAAAATGCCAAGATGGATGAACTTTGTGAAAACAAAGGGATACATCATGAATATTCGGCTCCGTACACCCCTCAACAGAACGGTGTTGCTGAACGTAAGAATAGGACTCTAATTGAAGCGGCTAGAACAATGCTTGCTGACTCAAATCTTCCAGTAATGTTCTGGAATGAGGCGATTTATGCAGCAAATTATACATTAAATCGGGTTCTAACAGTGAAGAAGTTTGGTAAAACATCTTATGAGCTGTTACACCGAAGAAAGCCGAACTTAGAGTATCTAGAACCTTTTGGGGCACCTTGCACCATGTTGAATCCAAGCGAAAAGTTTAGTCCTAAAGCCGAGGAGGGTTACTTTGTTGGATATGCAACCCCGCTCAAACGGGTATACAACAAGCGAACTCGTCGTGTGGAAGACTGGGCTAACGTGGACGTTCAACGATATACTCAAAATATTCAAGGCACGGGTCCTGATTGGATGTTTGATTACAAAGATTTCTTTGAATCATTCAATCTAGATAGCTTGGTTGAAGAAGCTGTCATTTGATTACTTTACGAGTGTGAATATGCAACAACTTCACCGTTGGTGCGTCCGATCACCGTGAACCCCCTACCAGCTTCTAATGAT
Organism: Ambrosia artemisiifolia; assembly: GCA_032199755.1. Lineage (NCBI taxonomy): Eukaryota > Viridiplantae > Streptophyta > Magnoliopsida > Asterales > Asteraceae > Ambrosia > Ambrosia artemisiifolia. The sequence goes on along the minus strand of CM063523.1, from coordinate 29,684,045 downwards.
ACCAATGCTCCTATACAAGAAGAAGAAATATTTCAAGAGGCTTCAACTTCATTAGACACTTCAGAATCTGAAGATGAACAATTTGAAGAAGCTATTCTTGATCAAGCTGAAGAACCAGAGGCACCGCCAGTGAACCCAACTCCAAATTCAGATGTGGCTTCATCATCAAATACGGGTCATGATCTGGATGCTGTAGAGAACTTGACTGTTCAGACGGGAGTGCAAGTACCTGATTATCCGGAATCTCGGATTCATCGTATTCACCCGCTGGAGCAAGTAATCGGTGATCCTGGAAGTAGTGTTATGACCAGAGGGCAGCTTAAAAGCGTTAATTCGCCAGAGAGTTTTGGTGCTTTAGCTTTATATGCCAAAATTCAACAATCTGGTAGTCAAAATGATTGGTCGTTTGCGTGTTATGTGTCGCAGGTAGAGCCAAGGACATACAAGGACGCTTTGAAGGATGATGCCTGGGTGGAAGCTATGCAGGAGGAGTTATTACAATTCCAGAAATTGGGAGTTTGGACGCTCACGGATTTGCCGCCGGATAGGAAGAAGATTGGCACCAAATGGGTGTTTAAGTGTAAGAAGGATGATCGTGGGGTAATTGTTTGTAACAAAGCCAGATTGGTCGTGCAGGGTTTCCATCAAATCGAAGGGATTGATTATAACGAAATCTATGCACCGGTAGCACGAATCGAAGCTATTCGGATGTTCCTCGCGTTTGCTTCTTATAAGAAATTCAAAGTTTATCAGATGGACGTGAAAAGCGCATTTCTGTACGGGAAAGTCAAGGAAGAGGTGTATGTCGGGCAGCCACCAGGCTTTGAGGACCCAATCCACCGGGATAAGGTCTACGTGTTGAACCAAGCTCTTTATGGCTTGCACCAGGCTCCGAGGCAGTGGTACGAGGAGCTAAGTACATACCTCATCACCAAAGGATTTAAGCGCGGCCTCGTCGATTGCACCCTCTTTACGAAAAAGACGGGAGATGATTTGCTTCTAGTACAGATATACGTTGATGATATAATATTTGGTTCAACTAACGAGCTTTTATGCAGGGAGTTCGAAACTGTCATGCAGGAAAAGTTCAAAATGAGCGCCATGGGGGAGATGCAGTTTTTCCTAGGCTTGCAGGTGGACCAAAGACCCGACGGGATCTTCATTCACCAGACGAAATATGTCTCCGACATCTTGAGCCGGTTCCAGATGGAGGACTCAAAGCCGATGGATACCCCGATTCAACCCAATCACGGGATTGGAGTGGACGCTAAGGGGGAGCTGACGGATCCTTTTACATACAGAGCAATCATCGGATCTCTGATGTATTTGACGGCGTCTCGACCAGATATTATGTACGCAACGTGTCTCTGTGCTCGTTATCAATCGAAGCCGAAACAAAGTCATCTGACGGCGGTCAAGCGTATCCTTCGATATCTGAAGGGTTGTTCCTCAAAAGGACTTTGGTACCCTAATGATGATAATTTTGATTTCATATCTTTTAGTGATGCAGATTGGGGCGGCTGTGACAAAGATAGCAAATCTACTACAGCTGGTTGCCAGTTTTTCGGGAGCAGGTTAATCACCTGGCAATGCAAGAAACAGACTTCCGTAGCACAATCTACCTGTGAAGCCGAGTACATTGCAGCCTCGAGTTGCTGTTCCCAAGTACTCTGGATTCAACAACAAATGGTGGATTACGGTTTGCAGTTTCTAAAAACTCCTATTTACTGTGACAACGAAGCCGCAATTGCATTAACTAAAAATTCGGATAATCATTCTAAAGCGAAACACATCCGGATCAAATATCATTTTATCAGAGATTGTTACGCTAAGGAATTGATCGATATGATCAAAATACACACTGACTACCAACGTGCAGATCTGTTTACTAAAGCTTTTGACCGTTCACGCTTTGAATATCTTTTAAAAGTAAACAATATAAAGGAAAAACAGGACTAATCGGCACCTCAGTTTATCGCTTTTTAGTTTTTAGTTTTTATATTTTGCTAATTGGGAATTTCTCTTTGCTAATTGGGAATTTCTCTTTACTATCATAATCCTCAAAGAAGTTGATGCTTTCGAGGGGATTGTTTAATCCTCAAAGAAGTTGATGCTTTCGAGTGGATTGTTTCTTTCAAAATTTTTTGTTTTTGTTTTTTTTTTTTTTTTTTTTCAGAAAAATCAAAAATCCCAAAAATATGTTCTTTATTTTAGGGGGAGCCATTTTATCAGAAAAGCCAAAAACATTATAAAATTCAAAAAGATCTAAAAATTAGAAAATCAAAAATGATTTCCTGGAAAAACAGAGGAAATGATAGTACATCAGTGGGGATCTGACACAGGCTAAAGAATTGTATAGTTTATGAGGCGTGTGTTGATTACGTGTGATATGCTGATAGGCTTCGTAGACTAAATATTGCGTGCATTAGTGATACAAACATAACGAACTACGCGTTCGTGGCTGAACACCTCATGGGCATATGGTCTTAGTACCGTAATTTCGTTTGATAGGATTGCCAAAATCTGAGGTTTCGGGTCGTTATGTTATGGTTATCCGGGATATTCTGATAAACTTTTGTCGTATTGATTTACGGACCTAGTTTTATCAGAATATTTGCTAAAAGAGCTTAATTGCCAAAACCGGAAGTTACCGAATTGAGGAACTTTATGTTTTAATTGATCATAGATCATTATTACATCGTATTGATCATCTGATGCAAATCAGTGATTAATATCAGCCTCAACCTAGTATATACGCACATGTTACTCTGCTGCATTCATTTGCTGACCTGTACACCTCTGTGCTATATACTTTGTAACTTTTACGGATAAATCTGGCATAATCACGCGTTACGACGAAGCTTTGTGCAATTACTTGATACGGGAGTATGTCGTGTGTGTGGGCACCACATCGTGTTAGTCTAAATACACCTAACTCGTATCATTTTAAAGCATTGCGTAATTGTCTGCATGTGAGCTTACGTGGACCACAATATCAGCAATTGCCGTATCAAATACAGTTTCTACTGATAATATTACACAAAAAGATCAACGCTGTGATCAGATTTCTCAGAAAACTGATATGATCCTCTGACCGGATTTCACAAAATGTTTACTGCTTTCATTTACTTTGTTGCATTTTATTTTGTTGCAATTTACTTTTAATGTCAAAAAGATACAAAATCCAAAAAGATTTTAGGTGTGTTTTGATAAAATTTCAGAAAAATCCAAAATTTTTGTATTTCTGCTTTATTTTTTGATAACCGGGGATGCTTGATAGTCAATTTCTGAGATTTGACAACACCATCTGGGCTTTGTATCATTCTAAAAGTGAAAATTTGTGTTTTGGAAGCTTAACAAATTGAAAAAATGTTGAACGGGATTCGAATTTGTAATTTGGCAAAATTTTTCAAAATTTCCATTTTACATTCACCCTTCATTGGGACGAATGTGGATCTTTTTCTACCTTCGGGTTGTGTTCAAATGGGCGAATGTGGCTTTTAGCCTATAATCCACTTCCGGGTGAAATATTTTTACCTTCGTGCCTTTAACTAGGGGCGAAGGTGGAAAATCTGTACATTCGACCAAACGAACCGGGCGAAGGTAGAGCTTATATATAAGCCTCTTGCACATTCGACCCTCACTTCAAATTTTTTCAAAATTTCTTCAATACCAGACTCTTGTTGATTTTGATTTTCTTGCTTGTGTGTTTTTGATCCCTGGCTTATACTGATCATTTTAATACCTTTTTAACAGGTAATGGACAAGGAATGAATCCGGAATCGTTTGTATTATAAACGGCCTTAGGGTTTTAGGGTTCTTGAATTTCCAGTGTTCGTTAATGCTTAATGTTGATAGAATATCATTCCATATCAGTTTTAGGGGGAGAGTATGAAAGGAATTAGGTTTTTAACAATGTTTCAGTAGTGATTGATTGTTTAAATAAAGAAAAACCCTAATTCTTGTTAAAAACTGATATAGAATGAAAATTAAGGACAATTGATAGTATACGAAGGATAATCGGCCATATTAGAATGAGTTCTGATCAAAATTAGAGGTTAAAAACAGGTTTGATAATTTTTTAAAATTTGGGGATGAACAATTTCCACCTTCGGCTCGTCGATATGGACGAAGGTGAAATTGGATGGACGAAGGAGTCATGAAACGGACGAATGTATATTTTATCCAAAATCAGTTTTTCATTCGACCAGAAATTTGCACCTTCGGCCACAATAACCTACATTCGACCAGTTCATTATGGGCGAATGTGGAATTAAAAAAAAAAAACCCAAAATTTTGAATTTTTGACGATTTCGTGTTTTGACGTTTATTTTGATTTTACATTTCAGATGGCTGAAGAACAAGCAAATATTGATATTCCTGTGGAGACTGAAGTTACTGATCCAGTTCCAGAGACTGTGCAAGAAGGAGAATCATCAAGCGGTACTAAATGGCCGTTTGAGAAGACTCATAATTGTTGTGCGTATCTTGGAGATGTGGAGAAGAATGTGGAGTTTACAGAGATCATTAAGTTTTTGAAGAGATGCAGAGTGGTTTATGCTTTGGCCACACCAACTATTATCTACAAGGATATAGTTGAGGATTTTTATAACAACGCCAAGTATGATTACTTTGATAATCAGACTATAATCAGAAGCAAGATTCAGGGAATGGAGATGTTTATCACTGAAGCAGATATCAGAGAAGCTCTCCAGATCCAGTTTGAAACAAGTGAGGATCCAAGGGAATTGTCATGGACTGAGCAGAAAGCTTGTTTCCTAAGGATGAAATACAAAGGACCGATCACTGATGGTTCTATGTATAAAGGGAAGCTGAGCGTGCAGTTCAAGTATTTTGCTCACGTCATCATACTAGTATTTGGATGTGTTAGTGGGGGTTATGACGTGATGAGGAAGAGTTTGAGCTCGTTAATGGTTGCATTGACTCTAAATAAACCATTTAACGTTGCTGGGATGATTTTAGATCACATGCTGAAGATGTTGAAAGGATTGAAGAAGAAATACTTTATGCTTTATCCTAGATTTCTGATGATGATCTTCGATCACAAATATCCAAACCTGAAGAAGGATCCGACACAGATACTTGCTATGGATCATATGAATGTTAGAACCTTGGTTAGAATGAAAGGTTATAAAGGTGTGCCTGACAATGAGAGACCACCTTACAGGAGATTGTTTGGAGCCTTGGCTAGAGAGGATTACATGGATCCTGGAAAGAATACAGCAAGGCATCCTGATAGTGATAGTGATAATGATGATCCATTAGTTTATGCTGATGCAAGCACGAAGAGAAAAAGGCAGGTTGTCAATCCCGGAGCCAAAGGGAAGGGTAAGGGAAAGACAGATCAAGGAAGTTCAAAACAACAAGTGGTGAGGAAGAAAACTACTGCTAAGAAGGGTACTAGTTTGGTAGATGAAGAGTCTGTTGATTCAGAGGAGACAGAGACTGAAGAACAGTGGGATTCGGATGCTGAAAATGTCCGGACTACCAAACAAAAGGCCACTTTGGTTGGTAAGTCTGAATCACTTAACAGATCAATTGAGGAAGCTAAGAAGAGCAAGCAGTATGTTGGTGCTGAAGATGAAGGGTTGACTGTGAATTTGGACGAGTTGAATGAAGGTGAAACTGTTGTAGTAAACTTGCCCAAGCCCAAACACAAAACTATGGCAAAGAAAACAAGTACCAAGCAGCTGAGAGAGAAAGAGTTAAACTTACTTTTGAAAGGGAAGAGATTACCTGATGCTGGTACATCATCTAAACAATCTTCACCAGCCACTAAGAAGCAAAAGACTAAGGAGGCTACAACATTACCAGTGGATCAATTCAATATTGCACTGGATAATGTTCTTAACATGTTTACACAGCCTCAGAAAGGAAAAGAAACAGAGATTGAGCCATCTAAGTCAAAGTCCAAGTCAAAGAAAGTCACTGTGGATGACGATGTGATGAAGCAGGTGAATAAAAGGATGGATGACATGATGAAGATGTTAGTGGCTCAGCAAGCTGAGATTGCCAAGTTCAAGCTGAATGAAGAGAAAATGCTTCAGATAGTTGTAGCTTCAAAGTCAAATCAAGATGAGATAGACGAGAAAGTGAAGAAGCTAGAAGCTAAGAATAAGAAGCTTGAAGGGAAATGTTTGAGAAACAAGAACAGATATAAGGCTATAAAAGAAGACAATAAAGAATTGAAGGCTGAAAACAAACGCCTTAGTGAGCTGATAGATAATCTGTACAACATTGCACCCAAGCTGAAGGAGGGTGAGGAAGATACAGAGAAAGAGGTTGAACAGGTTGACTTTGAACCATCTGAATCTGACAAAGAGGAAGATGAGGATGATGAGGATGAAGAATCGGAAAAGAGTGATGATGGAGATGATAATAATGATGATGATGATGATGCTGAAGGATCGGGAAGTCAAAAGGAGGATGATAGTAGTAGTAGTGATGATGATGATGGAGGAGATGATACTTCAAAGTTTACTTTTGAGAAGAGACCACCTTCAAAGAAGAAGAAAGACGCAGGTGAGTCTAGTTCGAAGAAGAGTAGTGAGAATGTTGATGATGAAACTGTGTTTTGGAATGAGAAGGTGAGGTCCTTGTCTGATGATGCTAAACAAGTATACAAGGACATGTTAGAAAGAAGAGAATGGACCATTGAGTTCACAGGTCGTTTTGCTGAAATATTCCAAACTGATGACATGCGATATGAATTGGAATATAACGATCCTGATTTGGAAGAAGGGGAAGTACCTGCATCTGTGGCAAAGGAGATTTTAGATGGACTTGCACAGAGGGTAGGGAAAACGTTTGAAGAGTTCATTGTTGATGAGTCGATTCCACATATTCCTGAAAAGGATATTGGAAGTCACTCTGATGACAAAGAAACCCCTGAATTTGAAGAAGTTGAGATAGAGGATATCACACATGAGGAATATCCACAGTACTTCAGACAAACTGATGAAGACTTGGTGTTTCCTGATTTTACTGAGAGACATAATACGTCTGCAAAAAGAAAGGCAAAGAAGAGGAGTGCTGAGTTTGTTGAGAAAGTACTTGGAGCTGATTTGCCAGAATCTTCAAATAAAACTGATGAATTGAAGGAGTATTTGAAGAAGTTAAGACTGATGGATGAAAACCGACCAAAACCTGAAGCTCAAGGAAACTTTTATAGGTTTCACAATGCGAAGTTCAGAGGTAGAGCTCTCGGGTGGACATACTTAGGCAGGCTGAAGTGCTTAGCTGCTAAGTGGGAATCTGGAATCTTGTATTTTTACAGATTCATTGACTTGCTGACTCAACCGTATTGGGCGGTTAGAGATCTTTGCAGATTCCAAATGTCGGGTGCTTCAGTAAATAATTCACATGTCGGTTGGTGTGCAGACAAATTGGTTTGGGAAAGTAGAACTAAATGGAACAGATTTAAACCACAATATCCCCGGAGGAAAGTTCACAGGGATATTGATCCCAGAACCAAGTTGAAACGGGTTACCTTGATATATAAGGCACCTGAAGTGATGAGAAAGATACCTTTGATGCCTATGCCTCAACACTTCAGTGCTGACTTCATTTTCTGGTACTATGATTGGAGGAAGGCAGAAGCAGTGATCGTGTTGAGAGATGGAAAGGACAAATACAAGCATGTTCATGTATTTGATCCTATGTGGTTAATCAATTGCACCTTCGAAGACATCATCATGCTCTTTTATAATCCGATTCATTATGAGCCGAACGATGCAGATCAAGCAAAGAAATACACACAAGTTGTTGGTGTTTGCTTTGCTTATGACATTAATGCTGGAAGTAATTTGGAGGGGAAGCTTGGCAAAAAGGTGAAGATGGCTAATGTGTCAAAGCCTGTGAAGAGGAGGTTAGAGCCTGAGATGACGAAAGAACAGAAGAGTCTGCTCAGAATCAAGCTGCTGAACAAAGCCATGGACGAAGACAGAAAACGATCTAATCAATAGTCGAGGGGGAGTTTGTAGATGCGTTTTGCGACTAATGATTAGATATGTAAGAAGTGGGCTAAGGGGCGAAGGTAAACAGGATGGACGAAGGTGAACATAATATGGGCGAAGGTAGAATAGAGTTGGACGAATCTGGAACAGAGCTGATCAGAAGACACATTCGACCACCTGATGTGGGCGAATGTGGAGAAGGCCTACATTCGACCAGTGAAACTGGGCGAATGTGCAGGTGCTATAAATAGATTTTGTGATTTTGTAATGTTAAGCGAGTCATTCAGTGTGTGTGTTTTAGAGGTGTGTTCCAGAGAGGTCTGAGAGTGTTAGTTTGTGTGCTAGATTAACTGTAATCAATCTGTAACCAATTATTTGGAAAAGTTAATCTATGAAAAGCTTTTAAAATGACTTTGATTGTGTTTTGATTGAGTTTATATCAGTTTGTTCTAAGCTAGGGTTTCCGCACCTGGTTTAGCAACTTGTATGATCATATAATCCTGTTTTCGTGTCAAATCACATCCTCTACAGATCTTCTTGTACTTATCCTTTCCATCTCTTAACACAATCACTGCCTCTGCATTTCTCCAATCATAGTACCAGAAGATAAAGTCTGCACTGAAGTGTTGTTGTAAAGGCATCAAAGGAATTTTCTTCATCACTTCAGGCGCTTAATAAATCAAAGTAACCCTCTTCTTTCCTGTTCTCGGATCAACATCCCTATGAACCTTTCTCCTAGGGTATTGAGGCTTAAACATATTCCATTTCGTTCTGCTTTCCCAGACTAACCGATCAGCAAACCAACCTACAGCCGTGTTGTTCACAGAAGCTCCAGTCATAGGGAATCGACAAATGTCTCTAACCGCCCAGTACGATAGAGTTAATAAATCATGAAATCTGTAAAAGTACAAGATTTCTGATTCCCATTTAAATGCTATACACTTCAATCTTCCAAGATACTTCCAACCAAGAGCTCTGCCTTTGAACTTCTGGTTGTGGTACCTGTAGAATCCACCTTGAGCTTCCGGCTTAGGTCGTTTATCATCAGCTTCTTTCAACTTCTGTAATAACGTCTTCAAATCATCATTCTGATTAGACGGTTTCTGCTGATCTTCACCAAACACTTTCTCTACAAACTCCTCACTTCGTTTTTCAGCTGTCTTTCTAGCTTCTCTCTGTCTGAGTTCAGTAAAATCTGGGAATACCTCATCTTCATTGTTCTCCCTGAAATGTTGTGGATATTCTTCATGAGTAATATCCTTAATTTCAATCTCTTCCATCTCCGGTGTATGTTTGTCATCAGAATGATTTCCAATATCCTTTTCAGGAATATCTGGAATCATCTGATCCATCATGATCTCTTCCAATGACTTTCCTACTCGCTGTGCTATACCTTCTAAGATCTCCTTGGCAACAGCAGCAGGTACTTCACCCTCTTCCAAATCAGGGTCATTATATTCAGAGTTAATGGCCAAATCCGTCCCTGGGGTTTGACCAATATTGCCACATCCATCCATTTTGAGAATTTATGACAACTGGGCCACTGTACTTCAAACTTCTTTGCCGGATCAGTCCAATTTACAAACCCAGTTAAATAATTCTGTTAACTCGAGGGCATTATAGTCATTTCCCCTATTAAAATTCCCACCCCTTTTAAAACTTGTTTTCTTATTTCTAAAAAAAATGGTGGGTGTGGGAATCGAACCAGGGTGCAAACCCGGTTCAAACATTAACAACCACAATTTCCACCACTGGGCTACGCCCTTGTTTGTATTTACAACAGAAAACATAATTTATAAACCCAAAGTCTGCAGGTTCCCCATTCCTTACAAACCCTAGAAACTTAATCCGGTTAATCGACCAAGAAAACGAAGCTGATTATAACATTAATGTTAGGGCTTTTAATCTATACTATAAAACGACTGTAAAGCCAATGTTAATTGGATTTTAACGTACCAGAGGTCGTATAAACGGGTGCAAAAAGGGCCGAACACAAGAGCTTTGATTTCCAGAGATTTAGAAGGTGAAAGAGAGTGGTCAACATGCACAAATGGAACAAATGGGTCAAATGGGTCAACATGCACAAATGTAACCATAGTTTAATAGGGGTCAACATGCACAATTGGAACAAATGGGTCAAATGGGTCAACATGCACAAAATGCACAAATGTAACCATCATTTAATACATACCAAAGTTTAACAAAACAATCATCATAACAAAACAACCAAAATAACTTCACATCAGCAGACAACTAACAAACAGCAGCAGACAACTAAGTTCCAGCAGCAGCAACACCTGAACTTCCAGCAGCAGCAACACCTGAACTTCCAGCAGCACTTGAACTTCCAGCAACACTTGGTGGTCCAGTAGATGAACAAACCTGTTAAAAACACCTGACCCATTTTGACCCATTAACAAACATTAACAAACCATAATCATACACCATACTAACACAAAGTTTACATAATCATAACAACCATTACAGGTTGGTATCCCAACCTGTTGATGTTTACATACTAGCTGATGTTTACAAATCATAACACAAAGTTTAACATATTTGCAAACTAATTCACCAAGACCCAAAATATGATTACATACCTGTTGCAAACTAATTCAACATTAACAAAGCTGCTACTAAGACCAACCTCCTCCTATTTATAACACACAGGAGGCGGTTCTACATACAAAATTACCGATGTAGCGGTGTACCTTAATAACTAAGACCAACCTCCTATTTATAACACATAGGAGGCGGTTCCACATACAAAACAAAATTACCATCCAGGTTCATCTGTAGTGCCGCTACATATTTGCAAAATTTGAACCTGATCCGGAGTTCTTGTTAGTGTTGGTTTAACTAACAAGAGCACCCCATCCAGGTTCATCTCCAATAGACAAAGGATCCCCGGCCTGCACCCCGACGACCGTCATCATCTGCAACAGTGTTGATTCATCTGCAACAGTGTTGATGGCGTCCATCTGTTGATACAGCCCAACGGACAAAGGATCCCCTGCCTGCACTCCGTTTTCCGCTAAAAATAGAAAGTCTTTAAATCTTCGGTTGCTAGATCCGGTGGATCATCATCATCTACAACAATAATCAACAACAATTTATCAGAGTCTGATAGACTACCCTCATTCTCACTGCCCTCAGTCACATTAAAGCCCTCAACAAATCTAGCCTCTTGTGTAACCTCCCCTGTATCTAAGTCATCACTTTCATTAGAATAAGTTCTTATGTGCTCAACATATACCTCCAATACTTTAAAATGGTACTTTAAAATGGTATGTTACTATATCATCTTCTGAATAACCTAGCTCTATCAGCATATCATTCAACGTAATCACAGTAAATTCAGAAATTCAGAAAACTTACCACCATGATGAAATTCCAAAGTAAAGTATACCAATCGTCGAACAACCCAATCATGCTCTCGAACATACCAATCGTCGTCGCTCATTATTCTGATTAGGAAGGAGATGAACTCTGGTGGTTTTGTGATTATCGTTGTGGATTATAATCAGATTAGGGTTGGGGGGTTTTTTAAGAGGCCCTCGATTATAATCAGATTAGGGTTTGAGGGTTTGTGATTATCATTGTGGATTATAATCAGATTAGGGGTGGGAATTTTAATAGGGGAAATGACTATAATGCCCTCGAGTTAACAGAATTATTTAACTGGGTTTGTAAATTGGACTGATCTGACAAAGAAGTTTGAAGTACAGTGGCCCAGTTGTCATAAATTCTCAAAATGGATGGATGTGGCAATATTGGTCAAACCCCAGGGACGAATTTGGCCATTAACTCTTATATTCAAGTTCAAACCTCATATCCTCCGTTTGAAAGATTTCAGCAAACTTTCCTGTAAACTCTATTCTCCATTCTCTTTTCTCGAGCATCTCCCGATACACATTCTTTGCATCGTCAGATAGAGATCTCACCTTCTCGTTCCAAAAGATAGTTTCATCAGAATCAACATTCTCACTACCTTTCTTCTTTGAGCTCGACTCTCCAGCATCACTTTTCTTTGTCTTTCTCTTCTGAAATGAAAACTTGATAGAGTCGTCTCCACCATCATTATCACTATCATCACTTTTATCATCATCATCTTTACTTCCAGATCCCTCAGCATCATCATCATCCTTATCATCTTTATCACCTTCTTCATCAGAACTTTCCTATGATTCATCATCTTCATCATCCTCTTTCTCTTCTTCAGAAGGCTCAAAATCGACTTGCTCCTCATCTCTCTCCTTATCCTCTTCTCCCTCTTTCAACTTTGGAGCGTCACCATAAAGTTTGTCCAACAAATCACTCAAACGTTTGTTCTCTTTCTTTAGTTCTTTGTTATCAACCTTCACAATCTTAATCATCCTTCTGTTTCTGTTGCACTTAACCTCAAGATCTTTATTCTCTTCTTCAAGTTGTTTTACCTTCTTCTCGATCTCATCTTGGTTAGCTTTTGATGCAACTACAATCTGGAGCATCTTTTCTTCATTCTTTTTAAACTTACTGATTTCAGCTTGCTGTGCAACTATCATCTTCATGATGTCATCCATCTTCTTGTTAACATGTTTCATAACATCATCCGAAACAGTAACTTTGGAAGATTTGGATGGTTCAACTTCCTAAGACTTCTCTTTCTCAGGATTCTTAAACATATTCAACTCATTCTCTAAAGCAGCTTCAAAATCTGGAACTGGTACTGCTTCAGATTCTTTGCTCTTTTTCTGCTTCTTTGCTACAGGTGAAGATAACTTTGATGATGTACCTGCTTCAGGTATTTTCTTACCTTTCAGCAACTGTTCGATCTCTTTCTCTCTTAGTTTCTTTGTGCTAGACTTCTTGGCCATCGACTTATGCTTTGGTTTCTTCAAGTTCACAACCACTGTCGACCCTTCAAAATCATCAATATCAACGCTTAAGCCTTCATCAACATCAATCGGCTTTTTCTGTAATACTTCTTCAACAGTCTTGTTTAGTAATTCAGACTCCCCAACCGCAGTGGCCTTGCGTTTGGTAGTCTTAACACGTTCTTCTTCCGAATCCCACTGTTCTTCAACTTCAGTTTCTTCTGAATCAACAGAATCCTCGTCTACCAAACTTGTACCTTTCTTAGCAGTCGTCTTCTTACGTGCACCTTGTTTCTTAGAAGCACCCTGATCAACCTTCGCCTTGCCCTTCCCTTTGGCTCCAGCGTTTACAACTTGCCTCTTCCTCTTAGTGTTTGCATCAGCGTATACTAGAGGATCATTGTTATCTGAATCACTGTTATCATGCCTTGCTTTGTTCAATCCTGGGTCAGTGTAACCCGGATTAACTAAAGCACCAAACAACCTTTTATGAGGTGGCTTCTCATTATCTGGCACACCTTTGTAACCCTTCATCCTCACAAGTGTTCTAATGTTCATATGATCTTGACCCAAAATCATTGTTGGATCCTTCCTCAAGTCAGGATACTTGTTGTCCAAGATCATCATCAGAAACCTTGGATATAACATGAACTTCTTGCTCTTTAAACCTTTCAACATCTCAAGCATATGATCCAAAATCATTCCAGAAACATTAAATGGTTTGTTGAGAGTCAACGCAACCATTAATGAGCTAAGACTTTTCCTCATCACATCATAACCACCACTAACGCATCCAAAGACATGTATAATCACGTGTGCGAAATACTTAAACTGCACACTGAGCTTTCCTTTGTGCATTGCTCCGTCTGTAATTGGACCTTTATACTTCATCCTAAGAAAGCAAGCCCTCTGCTCAGTCCATGACAATTCTCTGGGATCAGTACTCACTTCAAATTTGATCTTCAAAGCTTCTCTGATGTCATCTTCAGTAATGAACATCTCCATCCCTTGAATAACACTACGAATGATCGTCTTGTCTTCCCAGAAATCATATCTTGCATTCTTATAGAAATCCTCCACGATGTCTTTATAGATGATGGCTGGTGTAGCTAAGGCATGTATGATTCGGCTTCACCTCAGAAAGTCCACAATCCCAGAAAATTCAGTATTCTTTAAAACGTCACCAACATACGCACAACAGTTATGCGATGCTTCAAACGACCAAACTTGTGGAACATTCTCGGCTTCTGGAACTGGATCTGGTACAACATTCTCAACTGGAATCTCAACGTTCTCGGGTTGTTCAGCCATCTGTAAATCAAAAAATCAGAAAAATACGTCAGAAACACAAAAACAACAAACTTAGAAATTTTAGGTTTTTCACATTTTCCACTTTCGCCCATTTGGAAAGGTACGAAAGCGGGTTTTATGGTTCGAAGGTAGAATTTTAGGTACGAATGTGCAAATTTTTAGATAAAAATCACATTCGCCCTTTTTATGATCACATTCGCCCTTTTTATGATCACCTTCGTCCCTATTTTCACATTCGCCCATTCTAGTTTGGTCGAATGTGAAACTTTATTAACCCAAAATTTGAAAATCTGTAAACTTGTGTTTAAGCCTCTGATTTTGATTCATTTGGAACCTAAAAAGGCCGACTAAGACTACTACACAATCAATTGATATTATCATTCAATTTTTATTAGGTTTATAAAGGAATTAGGGTTTGAAACCTATAAACAATCGATTAAACATCACAAACAACTAATTAACCTAATTCGTGTTATCTTCTCCCCCTAAAACTAATAACAATTGAATCCATGTCAAAAATTCTCATTGAAACAGTCCATATAGGTCCAGTTTAATGAAACTAGGGTTCGAAGAAGAAAAACCCCAATTACAACGTCTGTACTGGTCCATTACCTGTAAAAAAAATGAGTCAAAAGGATCAGCAATGAACAGAGAACAAGATTCAAGGTTGAAAAAGATCAGGGCAACAAGGTCTGGTACTTTGAAAATTTTTTGAAAAAATCAGAATGAGGGACGAATCTGTGATTGGGCTATATATAGACTGTACGTTCGCCCGTTTCACTTGGACGAATGTGGTATTGTCCCACATTCGCCCCAACCAAATGGCACGAATGTAAGAAATACACCCGAAGGTGGAAAAAGGTAAGTACAAAGCCACCTTCGCCCAAAATAAAACGCACGAATGTGAAAATTTTTCCACATTCGACCCATTTAAGGGGCGAATGTGAAATGGAAAAATTTGAAAATTTTCCAAAACACGAATTCGAATCCCGTTCAACATTTTTCAACCCGTTAAGTCTCAAACACTCATTATTTCAATTTAGAATGATACAAAGCTCAGATGGTTTCATCAAATCTCAGAAATTGACCATCAAACACCGTCGGTTATCTAAAAATAAAGCAGAAATGCAAAACTTTTGGTTTTTCTGAAATTTATATCAAAACACACCTAAAATCTTTTTGAGTTTTGTATCTTTTTGACAATGAAACTAAAATGCATCAAAGTAAATAAAGCAGTAAACATTTTGTGATGTCCGGTAAGAGGATCATATCAGTTGTTTGAGAAATCTGATCACAGCGTTTATCTTTTTGTTTATATATTATCATTAGAAACAATATGTGACACGGCAACTGCTGATATTGTGGTCCACATAAGCTCACATGTAGACTATTACGCAGTGCTTTAAAATGATACGATTTAGGTGTATTATACTAACACGTTGTGGTTCCCACACACACGACATACTCCCATATCAAGAAATTGCACAAAGCTTCCTCGTAACGCGTAATTATGCCAGAGTTATCCGTTGAGTTACAAGATATATAGCACAGAGGTATACAGGTCAGCAAATGAATGCAGCAGAGTAACATGTGCATATATACCAGGTTGAGGCTGATATCAACTACTGATTTGCATCAGTAAATTGATACGATGTAATTCTGATGTTTGATCAGTAAAAACATGAAGAGCCTCAATTCGGTAACTTTCGGTTTTGGCATTTAAGCTCTTTTAGCAAATATTCTGATGAAACTAGGTCCGTAAATCAATACGACAAAAGTTTAATCAGAATATCCCGGATAACAATAACATAACGACCCGAAACCTCAGATTTTGGCAATCCTATCAAACGAAATTACGGTACTAAGACCATATGCCCATGAAGTGTTCAGCCACGAACGCGTAGTTCGTTATGTTTGTATCACTAATGCACGCAATTTTTAGTCTACGAAGCCTATCAGCACATCACACGTAATCAACACACGCCTCATATTACTATACATATCCTTAGCCTGTGTCAGATCCCCACTGACGTACTATCATTTCCTCTTTTTATCCTGGAAATCATTTTTGGGTTTTCTATTTTTTATGGATTTTTGAATTTTTCAATGTTTTTGGTTTTTCTGATAAAAGACTCCCCCTAAAATATAAAACATATTTTTGGGTTTTTGAATTTTTCTGAAAAACTGTAAAAACTTTAAAGAAATTTTTTTAAAACTAAACAGCGATAAACCGGGGTGCTGATTATTCCTGTTTTTCTTTTATGTTATTTACTTTTAAAAGATACTCAAATCGGGATCTGTCAAAAGCTTTAGTGAACAAATCTGCACGTTGATAGTCAGTATGGATTTTGACCATATCTATCAATTCTTGAGCGTAACAATCACGGATAAAATGGTATTTAATCCGGATATGTTTAGCCTTAGAATGATTGCCCGTATCTTTAGTTAATGCGATCGCGGCTTCATTATCACAGTGTATAGGGGTTTTAAGAAACTGCAAACCGTAATCCACCATCTGCTGTTGGATCCAGAGTACTTGCGAACAGCAACTCGAGGCTGCAATGTACTCGGCTTCACAAGTAGACAGCGCGACCGAAGTCTGCTTCTTACATTGCCAGGTGACTAACCTGCTCCCTAAAAACTAGCATCCAGCTATCGTGGATTTGCTATCCTTGTCACAGCCGCCCAATCTGCATCACTAAAAGCGATAAAATCAAAATCATCATCATTAGGGTACCAAAGTCCTCTCGAGGGACAACCCTTCAGATATCTAAGGATACGCTTGACCGCCGTCAGATGACTTTGTTTCGGCTTCGACTGGTAACGAGCGCAGAGACATGTTGCGAACATAATGTCTGGCCGAGATGCGGTAAGATACATCAGAGATCCGATGATTGCTCTGTATGTAAACGGGTCCGTCAGCTCCCCCTTAGCGTCAACTCCAATCCCGTGATTGGGCTGAATCGGGGTATCCATCGGCTTGGAATCCTCCATCTGGAACCGGCTCAAGACTTCGAATACGTATTTCGTCTAGTGAATGAAGATCCCCGTTGGTCTTTGATCCACCTGCAAGCCGAGGAAAAACTGCATCTCCCCCATCGCACTCATTTCGAACTTTTCCTGCATAACACGTTCAAATTCCCTGCACAAAAGTTCGTTAGTTGAGCCAAAAATTATATCGTCAACATATATCTGAACTAGAAGCAAATCATCTCCTGTTTTCTTCGTGAACAGGGTGGTGCAGTCGACGAGTCCGCGCTTAAATCCCTTCGACATGAGGTACGTGCTCAGCTCCTCGTACCACTGGCGTGGAGCCTGGTGCAGACCATACAGTGCTTTGTTCAATACTGTACACCTTATCCCGGTGGATAGGGTCTTCAAAGCCCGGTGGTTGCCCGACGTAAACCTCCTCTTTGACTTTCCCGTACAGAAATGCACTTTTGACGTCCATCTGATACACCTTAAATTTCTTGTAGGAGGCAAATGCTAGAAACATTCGAATTGCCTCTATGCGTGCCACAGGTTCATAGATTTCGTTATAGTCAATCCCATCGATCTGATGAAAACCTTGTACGACCAATCTGGCTTTGTTCCGTACAATCACTCCTCGATCATCTTTCTTACACTTAAACACCCACTTGGTTCCAATCTTCTTCCGTCCTGGAGGTAAATTAGTGAGCGTCCAGACTCCCAACTTCTGAAATTGTAACAACTCCTCTTGCATGGCTTCATCCCAGGCGTCATCCAAAAGAGCTTCTTTATATGTCCGCGGCTCGACCTGCGAAACATAACATGCAAACGACCAATCATTCTGACTACCAGATTTTTGTATTTTTGCATATAAAGCTAAAGCACCAAAACTTTCTGGTGAATTAACACTTCGCAGCTGTCCTCTCGTCATCACACTGCTTCCAGGGTCACCGATAACTTGCTCCAGCGGGTGAATACGGTGAATCCGAGATTCCGGATGTTCAGGTACAGTAACTCCTGTCTGAATAGTCAAGTTCTCAACTGCATCCAGATCATGACCCGTGTTAGACGATAAAGCAACATCTGGATTTGGGTTCACTGGCGGTGCCTCTGTCTCTGTCGCATTTTCAAGAATAACTTTTTTAAATTCTCCGTCATCTTCCGATTCTGAAGTATCTAAAGTTGTGGAAGCCTCTTGAAACACTTCTTCCTTCGGTACAGGAACATTGGTATCATTAGAAGCTGTTGGAGGAGTTACGGTGATCGGACGCACCAACGGTGAAGTCGCCGCGTTTTCACACTCGTAAAGTAATCTAATAACAGCCTCTTCAACCAAGTTATCTAGATTGAATGATTCAAAGAAATCTTTGTAATCAAACATCCAATCAGGACCAATCCCTTGCACATTCTGAGTATACCGTTGAACTTCTACGTTAGCCCAATCCTCCACCTGATGAGTTCTTTTGTTGTATACCCGTTTGAGCGGGATTGCATATCCAACAAAGTATCCCTCTTCAGCTTTCGGACTAAACTTCTCGCTTGGATTCAACATCGTGCACGGAGCCCCAAAAGGTTCTAGATACTCCAAGTTCGGCTTTCTTCGGTGTAACAGCTCATAAGAAGTCTTGCCAAACTTCTTCACCGTTAAAACCCAATTAAGTGTATAATTTGCTGCATAAATCGCCTCGTTCCAGAACATTACTGTTAGATTCGAGTCTGCTAGCATTGTTCTCGCCGCCTCTATTAGAGTCCTGTTTTTACGTTCAGCAACACCGTTCTGTTGTGGGGTATACGGAGCCGAATATTCATGATGAATTCCTTTGCTTTCACAAAGTTCATCCATCTTGGCATTTTTGAATTCCGTCCCATTATCACTCCTAATTCTCTTGATCTTGAGATTGTAGATATTTTCCAGTCGAGTGAACAGAACTTTCAGGTTATCAAAGGTGTCAATTTTATGCTGCAAACACATCACCCATGAGAATCTTGAGTAGTCGTCAGTGACAACTAAAAAATAAAGCTCCCCAAGATGACTTTTACGTTTAACAGGTCCGAATAGGTCCATGTGCAATCGCTCAAGCGGCATCTCAACAGAATTAACTTTCTTCACTTTGTGGGACTGTCTGTGTTGCTTTCCCTTCTTACAGCTCACGCACTTGTCATTCAAATGGAAGTGTTTAACATTCACGCCATCGACAAGTCCATTCTTTACTAGATGATTCATTTTCCTCAAATGAATGTGCCCCATTCTTCGGTGCCACATAATCGATTCCTTCTCGGTCGCCTTTGATAGAAAACATGTTACTTGCCCCTGGGATGTCATTGCCTTGGACATATCAAGAATATAGAGATTGTTGACGCGAGGTGCCTTCAACATTACCCACTCTTTTGGAATTTCGAAGCCCGGTTTGAGAATGTAGCAAGATTTGTCATCAAAATAAACAGTGAATTGTTTGTCACAGATTTGACTAACACTCAACAGATTATAGTCTATCTACTTCACATACGATATCCTCTCAAAGCTCTCAATCCCATTACTCATACTACCTTCCATCGTGATATATCCTCCCTTGTTTCCGGCAAATGCAACATACCCTCCATGTATGTTCTTCACATCAAACAATAAAGCTAAATCCCCAGTCATGTAGCCTGAAGCTCCACTATCAACAATCCAGAGACTGCTAATAGGGCCAGCTGAAGCTCCCTGCACACATCAAGTAAACCAGTTAGTTCTTTCGGGGGACCCAAGCCTGAGTGGTCTTGGGTCTTTGAATATCATTGTTCAAAGAATCATTCACTTCAACATTTTGTTTTGGATCAATCTTTTTAGGATCATTCAAAACTTGGCCAACTTTTTCACTTGTCTTTGAAGTTGAGGCTCCCGGAGTACCATTTGGTGTCCAAGACTGTTCCGAACGTTTCAAGATACGAATCTGAGATTTTGGAGTCTTAGTCGTTTTCTTAACATCATTCGCAAACGAAACCTTCTTGGTTACCTTCTCTGATTTAACAGATTTAGGTCCAACATTTGACTTGACAATAGGTTTTTGTGGAACCCTTTGTCTATCATTTGTTGTGTTCACCACTGGTTTTCTCCACGGTTTCTCCATAGCAATCCGGTTACGACGATCATACTGAAATGGACGATCATTCCTCTTTTGATAAAAATTATCTTGGTTATAAAATTGTTGTGGTTGAGGAACAAAACGCCTTTGTTGTGGATAGTAATGATTATCAACCGGTTTCCTCATGGATTGCCTAACTTCAACTTCGTGCCTCTTGTGCCTTACGTACGGGCAGTGAGCAAGTAAATGCCCTCTCTCCCCACATTTAAAGCATGCACGGTATTCTTCAAAAACATTTGGAGCATTTGGTTGAGCAAATGTTCTGACAGGATATTGATCATTATACTGTCTATGCCTTACACTCTTAGGAAGTGGACCCTTCGAGTATGCTGGCTCATGAAAACCGTTTGCTTTGTTTTTGGGTTTAATGAACTGGGTGACATGAACCTTTGGTTCTTTCGGAACAGCCAAATACAATTTCTTTAGAATTTCCGGTGGAATCTCATTTGTTCTCTCATGTTTTGGAAACCAAATAGTGCTTTCTTGCCAAATTTTATCAATTTTAGAATAGTTAGCAAACTTAATTGGATATTCCTCGTCAGAGATGATCTTATCGGATCCTTCCATCCGATAAAACACCTTGACTGGTTTGTCACTCATTTCTTTCTTAACCTCTTTCTTTTCAGACTTTTTCTCACGATGTGCGTTAGCCATCGGATGCACATGCTGAAACGGTGACACTGGTTCAGTAGTAATGATGTGATTTTCTTTTGGAATATCAAACGCATTAGCACTTTTGTCACTCTCAGAGTCACTCTCAGAGTTTGAATCATCATTTTCAACTGTTACCCCTACATCATTCAAACCTAAAATCGGCCTCACATCGGAATGAGGATCACCAACACTTGAGGTATTGGATTCATTTTCCGATGATGAGTCTGACTTTACTGAGCTCTCCGGTGTCACTTGATGACAATTGTGATTTTCAAAAAGCACCGGAGATGGCACAGACTTATAATTTGTGGTTTGATCATCAATGATGTGGTCAACAACATAAGCAATGTGCTTATAACTCTCCAATTTCTTGTTGACTTTTTCAGCAAAACACTTAATGGTGGCCATTTCCAACTTAGTGTTCTCAAGTTCATTAATATAGTTGTTAATTGCTAATTGTTTTAATGAAAGAGTTTTCTTAAGATCGGAAATGTCCTTTTTATACCCATCAAGTACTTTGTTAAAAGCAATCACTTCTTTGCGAGCATATTGACAATTGATTATAGCACTATCACGTTGAACGTGAAGTTCTTTGTTTTCTTCTGTCAATCTGTCACAAGTTCCACAGTACTTGTCACTTGTAACATCAGTGCTAGATTCAGAACTTACCTGTTTAGGAGGATCTGTCATGGCCATCAAAGCAAAATGAGCTTCCTTCCCAGCGAAAAACTTTGAATAATCGATTCTGGTGAAAGCGTCATCCACTATGCACGACTTCCTCGTCTTCAGAAAATCTGCTTTTGCCAGCAACTGATCAATCTCGTCATCCAAAGATGTAACACTAGCCTCTGAGTCTGATTCACTGTCTGAATCTGAATAAACTGAATCACTCTCCTCAGGAACATCAGAAACTGTGTCAATCACCACTCCTGAACTTGCTTCCTCAGCCTGAACTTCAACAGTCTCAGTCTCCACATTCATCTCTTCAACAGATTCATCAACTTCACTCTCAGTTTCTACAGTTTTATCAACTATCACCGACTCCTCGATATCAACCTGTCGGGCAACACAAGCCACATTCCCACCAGTAGTGATCTCCTCAACACCAATTTGCATCCCAGACCAGTCAAACCTTTCATCCTGCTGGATCACCAAAGCTTGATTCTGATTTGTATTCTGTGGCTGCTCATTTGGTGTAGTGATCGGTATAACTGTTCTGTTTGTGTTATTTGGTGAGTGGTTTTGATTCTGGTTGGTTGTGTTTGGTTGTCTGTTTTGGTTGTTGTTTGAGGTGTTTTGTCGGTTTTGGTAATTGTTTTGGTTTTGATAGTTGTTGTTGTTTTGGAAAGAAACTTGGTTTTGGTTTTGTTGTTGACGGTTCTGATAGTTTGAGTTGAAAGGGTTTCTGTTACCTTGTTTAGGTGGCTGAGTGCATTCTCTTTTAAAGTGACCCTTACCTCCACAGTTAAAGCATGTAACTTTCTCCTTGTTGAAACCATAGGTTGTGTTAGGAGAAGTACCCAAATCAGTCCTCCCGGTCTTTTCAATAAACTCGGTTGCCCTTCTCATAATGCTAGCAAAAGCCCACTGGATGTCAATCAGCTCCATCTCCTCTTTGTCGATTTGTGCATAGTCTTCATTGGTCAAGTTGTTATTACCAATTTGACTTGCAACTAACCCGTTATATGAAGAAACCATTGCTGAGACTAAAGCAATATGTTGTTGAGCAACCTCAACAGTCACATTTCCCAAATTGGATGTCTCCAATACCACAGGTTGCTGATTGGTTTGGTTCACTTGATTCATGTATTGTGGTTGTAGAGGTGGTTGTTGTGGTTGGCTAGCAGTATAGAATGCTGCTTGCTGCATCGGGGAAAATGGTGAAATGTAAGAATTTGTGTATTGTTGTGGTGGTGGTGTATATGTTGGTTGTGAATAGGATGAGGTTTGTGCTAGGTAGTTGATGGGTTGTTTCGGTGGTTCCATGACACTTGAAATACAGGCTATGTGAGGTGCCACTGTTCCACCAACACTCGAGTTTCCAACAGTTGCTGAAGTACCACCATGATATAACTCTGGGTTCTGAGGAATCTGAGATCTCTTAGCTTTCCTCTTCTCCTCGAGTTCTTTATTCTCCAGCTTCTGAATGAACTCGTTGATAGTCCAATACTTGTAAGCATCCTTCTCTTTGAGTACCTCGACATGTTGATCCCAGTACGGTGGTAATGCATCTGCAAACTTGTCCACCAGATCTGTCATAGGAATCTGTATATCATAACTAGACAATTTAGTTAGTAAATGACAATATCTAGGAGTCAACTCTTTTAATGTTTCGTTCCCAACATAAGTGAAGCTCTCAAATTCTTTTCTCAACTCCTCCATCCTCAACCTTCTCGTCTTTTCGTTACCATCATGACGATTCTTTAGCACATCCCATAACTGCTTCGAAGTAGTGCACGACCCAAACTGATGTAGCAAATCGTTTGTGATCGCCTGAGTTAACTGAGAGTATGCTTTCTTTTCCACAGAAAATTTCTTCTTCTCATCGTCCGTCAAACTCTCCAACTGAACAGGTTCACCGGTGTTCTCCAGAATTGGTGCAACATAACCTTTAGCTATCATCTGCCACGCCTCTGTACCTTCCAACCCCATGCCTTCCAGATGAATCTTGAATTTCTTCTACCACTGGTTATACTCGTGCATCACCATTAGCTTGGGTGGCCGATTCCCACTACCTGAAGATAAGTCATTTATTAGTGTGGAAATAGCATTGGTAGTTTGAGTATTTACCACCGCAGCTGCTACTCCCCAATAGTCTGTCACAGGTTGTTGTGGGGAAGACGCAACACTCTGAGGTATCTAGCTAGTCATCGCTAAGTAATTGATCGGTTGCGAAGACTGATTGCTCGATTTCTGGGCTGCCACTGTCCATGGGTCCATAGTCACTTGCTGCTGTTGTTGTGTCGTTGCTGGTCTCGGTGTAGTTGGAAAATTCCACATGATGTTCACAAACTTAGAAATTATCCAAACTTAGAAAATTTTCCAATAACCTTTCTACTTTCGCCCAAAAAGTCCTACTTTCATCCACTTCTGTTCACCCGAATGTAGAATGATAATCAGAAAGTAGAATATCCACAATCCTTTTCCACGTTCGTCCAAAAATATTCACTTTCGTCCACTCTAGTTCCACGTTCGCCCGCCCGTAAAACCGAAGGTGGAAAATTCAACCCGAATGTGGAAAAAATCAACACAACAACTTAGGTTCGACCTGAAATAAGCTACGTTCGTCCAAAATAAGCTCAGGTTCGCCCTAAACTGGTCCAGGTTCGCCCACTCTCTCTAGATTCGACCCAAACATCTTTGAAAAACCGGTTACACTTTGAAAAACGGTTATTTTGATCTTAGATTTTCAAAAGTTTGTGGATTTTGATGATCTTAATCAGGTTATGATTCGGAATTGATTTGGAACAACTTTAATTCTTGGAAAACTTGATTTTAACCACAAATTCAAATCAAAAACCTTCAAAAACAATCAAAAACCATGTTCATTCAAAAACAGATGAATTTTGATCAAAAATAAGTCCAAATCAGCTCTGATATTATCAATTTTGTTGTTGTATGATCCGTATGGATCTGATACCACTTTGTAGATGAAGAATTTTAGCTAAAACAGGATATTATGATCATACAAGTCACAATTCCAGGTGCGGAAACCCTAGAACTGAACAAAATGATAATACGCAAATCACAACACGGAAAATACCTTTTCAATCACCATTTTTATAGATTACTTGTTCAAAATATTCTTACAATGACCTTACAAGTTAATCTAAATCAACTTAACACAACTTCAATCTAGAGAGAAACCTGACCACAAAACACACACTCTCGAAAACTATTCTTACATTCAAAATGAGCAAATCCTATATATACAGTCTGCACATTCGCCCGTTTGTATGGTGCGAATGTGGACAAGTCCACATTCGCCCAGTTCATCAGTACGAATGTATCTTCTGTTCTTCAGCATTCTACCTTCGCCCATGACAATTCTTCCTTCGCCCAGTAACAAACACCTTCGCCCATCCTGAATTCACCTTCGCCCCTACAGAATCATACTAACATATGTTAAAAGCCTAATCCAATCATTAGTCGCAAAACGTGCATCTACATCCGGTTAGCTTCGTATCCTTTATTTGAGTTTGTAGCCTGATCAAATATCTTATGGCCTTCCCGTTCCTCCATTCGGGTGCCCGAAACTTGAAATGTACCAATAGTTACTTCCTTTAAAACTCGAGTCTTTTCTTGTGTACGAATTTCTATGTGATTGTCGCATCGTGAGTCCGATTACCAACTGGACCGCTTTGTATCCTTTATCTGAGTCTGTTGCAAGATCAGATATCTTATTGCCTTCCCGTTCCTCCATTCGGGTGCCCGAAACTACAAATGTACCAATTGTTACGTCCTTTAAAACTCGAGTCTCTTTTTGTGTACGAATCTCTATGTGGTTGTCGCATCGTGAGTCCGATTACCATCCGGTCAGCTTCATATCCTTTATCTGAGTCTGTAGCATGATCAGAAATCTTACGGCCTTCCCGTTCCACGATTTGGGTGCCCGAAACTTCAAATATACCGATAGTTACGTCCTTTAAAACTCGAGTCTTTTCTTATGTACGAATCTCTATGTGATTGTCGCCTCGTGAGTGCTACATCAGATATCTTACGGCCTTCCCGTTCCTCCGTTCAGGTGCCCAAAACTTCAAATGTACAGATAGTTATGTCCTTTAAAACTCGAGTCTTTTCTTGTGTACGAATTTCTATGTCATTGTCGCATCGTGAGTCTGATTACCATTTGGTCAGCTTCGTATGCTATATCTGAGTCTGTTACATGATCAAATATCTTATTGCCTTCGCGTTCCTCCATTCGGTGGTCCGAAACTTCAAATGTACCGATAGTTACATCCTTTAAAACTCGAGTCTTTTCTTGTGTACGAATCTCTATGTGATTGTCTACCAAACTTGTACCTTTCTTAGCAGTCGTCTTCTTACGTGCACCTTGTTTCTTAGAAGCACCCTGATCAACCTTCGCCTTGCCCTTCCCTTTGGCTCCAGCGTTTACAACTTGCCTCTTCCTCTTAGTGTTTGCATCAGCGTATACTAGAGGATCATTGTTATCTGAATCACTGTTATCATGCCTTGCTTTGTTCAATCCTGGGTCAGTGTAACCCGGATTAACTAAAGCACCAAACAACCTTTTATGAGGTGGCTTCTCATTATCTGGCACACCTTTGTAACCCTTCATCCTCACAAGTGTTCTAATGTTCATATGATCTTGACCCAAAATCATTGTTGGATCCTTCCTCAAGTCAGGATACTTGTTGTCCAAGATCATCATCAGAAACCTTGGATATAACATGAACTTCTTGCTCTTTAAACCTTTCAACATCTCAAGCATATGATCCAAAATCATTCCAGAAACATTAAATGGTTTGTTGAGAGTCAACGCAACCATTAATGAGCTAAGACTTTTCCTCATCACATCATAACCACCACTAACGCATCCAAAGACATGTATAATCACGTGTGCGAAATACTTAAACTGCACACTGAGCTTTCCTTTGTGCATTGCTCCGTCTGTAATTGGACCTTTATACTTCATCCTAAGAAAGCAAGCCCTCTGCTCAGTCCATGACAATTCTCTGGGATCAGTACTCACTTCAAATTTGATCTTCAAAGCTTCTCTGATGTCATCTTCAGTAATGAACATCTCCATCCCTTGAATAACACTACGAATGATCGTCTTGTCTTCCCAGAAATCATATCTTGCATTCTTATAGAAATCCTCCACGATGTCTTTATAGATGATGGCTGGTGTAGCTAAGGCATGTATGATTCGGCTTCACCTCAGAAAGTCCACAATCCCAGAAAATTCAGTATTCTTTAAAACGTCACCAACATACGCACAACAGTTATGCGATGCTTCAAACGACCAAACTTGTGGAACATTCTCGGCTTCTGGAACTGGATCTGGTACAACATTCTCAACTGGAATCTCAACGTTCTCGGGTTGTTCAGCCATCTGTAAATCAAAAAATCAGAAAAATACGTCAGAAACACAAAAACAACAAACTTAGAAATTTTAGGTTTTTCACATTTTCCACTTTCGCCCATTTGGAAAGGTACGAAAGCGGGTTTTATGGTTCGAAGGTAGAATTTTAGGTACGAATGTGCAAATTTTTAGATAAAAATCACATTCGCCCTTTTTATGATCACATTCGCCCTTTTTATGATCACCTTCGTCCCTATTTTCACATTCGCCCATTCTAGTTTGGTCGAATGTGAAACTTTATTAACCCAAAATTTGAAAATCTGTAAACTTGTGTTTAAGCCTCTGATTTTGATTCATTTGGAA
Organism: Ambrosia artemisiifolia; assembly: GCA_032199755.1. NCBI lineage: Eukaryota > Viridiplantae > Streptophyta > Magnoliopsida > Asterales > Asteraceae > Ambrosia > Ambrosia artemisiifolia. The sequence goes on along the minus strand of CM063523.1, from coordinate 29,656,744 downwards.
CCTAAAAAGGCCGACTAAGACTACTACACAATCAATTGATATTATCATTCAATTTTTATTAGGTTTATAAAGGAATTAGGGTTTGAAACCTATAAACAATCGATTAAACATCACAAACAACTAATTAACCTAATTCGTGTTATCTTCTCCCCCTAAAACTAATAACAATTGAATCCATGTCAAAAATTCTCATTGAAACAGTCCATATAGGTCCAGTTTAATGAAACTAGGGTTCGAAGAAGAAAAACCCCAATTACAACGTCTGTACTGGTCCATTACCTGTAAAAAAAATGAGTCAAAAGGATCAGCAATGAACAGAGAACAAGATTCAAGGTTGAAAAAGATCAGGGCAACAAGGTCTGGTACTTTGAAAATTTTTTGAAAAAATCAGAATGAGGGACGAATCTGTGATTGGGCTATATATAGACTGTACGTTCGCCCGTTTCACTTGGACGAATGTGGTATTATCCCACATTCGCCCCAACCAAATGGCACGAATGTAAGAAATACACCCGAAGGTGGAAAAAGGTAAGTACAAAGCCACCTTCGCCCAAAATAAAACGCACGAATGTGAAAATTTTTCCACATTCGACCCATTTAAGGGGCGAATGTGAAATGGAAAAATTTGAAAATTTTCCAAAACACGAATTCGAATCCCGTTCAACATTTTTCAACCCGTTAAGTCTCAAACACTCATTATTTCAATTTAGAATGATACAAAGCTCAGATGGTTTCATCAAATCTCAGAAATTGACCATCAAACACCGTCGGTTATCTAAAAATAAAGCAGAAATGCAAAACTTTTGGTTTTTCTGAAATTTATATCAAAACACACCTAAAATCTTTTTGAGTTTTGTATCTTTTTGACAATGAAACTAAAATGCATCAAAGTAAATAAAGCAGTAAACATTTTGTGATGTCCGGTAAGAGGATCATATCAGTTGTTTGAGAAATCTGATCACAGCGTTTATCTTTTTGTTTATATATTATCATTAGAAACAATATGTGACACGGCAACTGCTGATATTGTGGTCCACATAAGCTCACATGTAGACTATTACGCAGTGCTTTAAAATGATACGATTTAGGTGTATTATACTAACACGTTGTGGTTCCCACACACACGACATACTCCCATATCAAGAAATTGCACAAAGCTTCCTCGTAACGCGTGATTATGCCAGAGTTATCCGTTGAGTTACAAGATATATAGCACAGAGGTATACAGGTCAGCAAATGAATGCAGCAGAGTAACATGTGCATATATACCAGGTTGAGGCTGATATCAACTACTGATTTGCATCAGTAAATTGATACGATGTAATTCTGATGTTTGATCAGTAAAAACATGAAGAGCCTCAATTCGGTAACTTTCGGTTTTGGCATTTAAGCTCTTTTAGCAAATATTCTGATGAAACTAGGTCCGTAAATCAATACGACAAAAGTTTAATCAGAATATCCCGGATAACAATAACATAACGACCCGAAACCTCAGATTTTGGCAATCCTATCAAACGAAATTACGGTACTAAGACCATATGCCCATGAAGTGTTCAGCCACGAACGCGTAGTTCGTTATGTTTGTATCACTAATGCACGCAATTTTTAGTCTACGAAGCCTATCAGCACATCACACGTAATCAACACACGCCTCATATTACTATACATATCCTTAGCCTGTGTCAGATCCCCACTGACGTACTATCATTTCCTCTTTTTATCCTGGAAATCATTTTTGGGTTTTCTATTTTTTATGGATTTTTGAATTTTTCAATGTTTTTGGTTTTTCTGATAAAAGACTCCCCCTAAAATATAAAACATATTTTTGGGTTTTTGAATTTTTCTGAAAAACTGTAAAAACTTTAAAGAAATTTTTTTAAAACTAAACAGCGATAAACCGGGGTGCTGATTATTCCTGTTTTTCTTTTATGTTATTTACTTTTAAAAGATACTCAAATCGGGATCTGTCAAAAGCTTTAGTGAACAAATCTGCACGTTGATAGTCAGTATGGATTTTGACCATATCTATCAATTCTTGAGCGTAACAATCACGGATAAAATGGTATTTAATCCGGATATGTTTAGCCTTAGAATGATTGCCCGTATCTTTAGTTAATGCGATCGCGGCTTCATTATCACAGTGTATAGGGGTTTTAAGAAACTGCAAACCGTAATCCACCATCTGCTGTTGGATCCAGAGTACTTGCGAACAGCAACTCGAGGCTGCAATGTACTCGGCTTCACAAGTAGACAGCGCGACCGAAGTCTGCTTCTTACATTGCCAGGTGACTAACCTGCTCCCTAAAAACTAGCATCTAGCTGTCGTGGATTTGCTATCCTTGTCACAGCCGCCCAATCTGCATCACTAAAAGCGATAAAATCAAAATCATCATCATTAGGGTACCAAAGTCCTCTCGAGGGACAACCCTTCAGATATCTAAGGATACGCTTGACCGCCGTCAGATGACTTTGTTTCGGCTTCGACTGGTAACGAGCGCAGAGACATGTTGCGAACATAATGTCTGGCCGAGATGCGGTAAGATACATCAGAGATCCGATGATTGCTCTGTATGTAAACGGGCCCGTCAGCTCCCCCTTAGCGTCAACTCCAATCCCGTGATTGGGCTGAATCGGGGTATCCATCGGCTTGGAATCCTCCATCTGGAACCGGCTCAAGACTTCGGATACGTATTTCGTCTAGTGAATGAAGATCCCCGTTGGTCTTTGATCCACCTGCAAGCCGAGGAAAAACTGCATCTCCCCCATCGCACTCATTTCGAACTTTTCCTGCATAACACGTTCAAATTCCCTGCACAAAAGTTCGTTAGTTGAGCCAAAAATTATATCGTCAACATATATCTGAACTAGAAGCAAATCATCTCCTGTTTTCTTCGTGAACAGGGTGGTGCAGTCGACGAGTCCGCGCTTAAATCCCTTCGACATGAGGTACGTGCTCAGCTCCTCGTACCACTGGCGTGGAGCCTGGTGCAGACCATACAGTGCTTTGTTCAATACTGTACACCTTATCCCGGTGGATAGGGTCTTCAAAGCCCGGTGGTTGCCCGACGTAAACCTCCTCTTTGACTTTCCCGTACAGAAATGCACTTTTGACGTCCATCTGATACACCTTAAATTTCTTGTAGGAGGCAAATGCTAGAAACATTCGAATTGCCTCTATGCGTGCCACAGGTTCATAGATTTCGTTATAGTCAATCCCATCGATCTGATGAAAACCTTGTACGACCAATCTGGCTTTGTTCCGTACAATCACTCCTCGATCATCTTTCTTACACTTAAACACCCACTTGGTTCCAATCTTCTTCCGTCCTGGAGGTAAATTAGTGAGCGTCCAGACTCCCAACTTCTGAAATTGTAACAACTCCTCTTGCATGGCTTCATCCCAGGCGTCATCCAAAAGAGCTTCTTTATATGTCCGCGGCTCGACCTGCGAAACATAACATGCAAACGACCAATCATTCTGACTACCAGATTTTTGTATTTTTGCATATAAAGCTAAAGCACCAAAACTTTCTGGTGAATTAACACTTCGCAGCTGTCCTCTCGTCATCACACTGCTTCCAGGGTCACCGATAACTTGCTCCAGCGGGTGAATACGGTGAATCCGAGATTCCGGATGTTCAGGTACAGTAACTCCTGTCTGAATAGTCAAGTTCTCAACTGCATCCAGATCATGACCCGTGTTAGACGATAAAGCAACATCTGGATTTGGGTTCACTGGCGGTGCCTCTGTCTCTGTCGCATTTTCAAGAATAACTTTTTTAAATTCTCCGTCATCTTCCGATTCTGAAGTATCTAAAGTTGTGGAAGCCTCTTGAAACACTTCTTCCTTCGGTACAGGAACATTGGTATCATTAGAAGCTGTTGGAGGAGTTACGGTGATCGGACGCACCAACGGTGAAGTCGCCGCGTTTTCACACTCGTAAAGTAATCTAATAACAGCCTCTTCAACCAAGTTATCTAGATTGAATGATTCAAAGAAATCTTTGTAATCAAACATCCAATCAGGGCCAATCCCTTGCACATTCTGAGTATACCGTTGAACTTCTACGTTAGCCCAATCCTCCACCTGATGAGTTCTTTTGTTGTATACCCGTTTGAGCGGGATTGCATATCCAACAAAGTATCCCTCTTCAGCTTTCGGACTAAACTTCTCGCTTGGATTCAACATCGTGCACGGAGCCCCAAAAGGTTCTAGATACTCCAAGTTCGGCTTTCTTCGGTGTAACAGCTCATAAGAAGTCTTGCCAAACTTCTTCACCGTTAAAACCCAATTAAGTGTATAATTTGCTGCATAAATCGCCTCGTTCCAGAACATTACTGTTAGATTCGAGTCTGCTAGCATTGTTCTCGCCGCCTCTATTAGAGTCCTGTTTTTACGTTCAGCAACACCGTTCTGTTGTGGGGTATACGGAGCCGAATATTCATGATGAATTCCTTTGCTTTCACAAAGTTCATCCATCTTGGCATTTTTGAATTCCGTCCCATTATCACTCCTAATTCTCTTGATCTTGAGATTGTAGATATTTTCCAGTCGAGTGAACAGAACTTTCAGGTTATCAAAGGTGTCAATTTTATGCTGCAAACACATCACCCATGAGAATCTTGAGTAGTCGTCAGTGACAACTAAACAATAAAGCTCCCCAAGATGACTTTTACGTTTAACAGGTCCGAATAGGTCCATGTGCAATCGCTCAAGCGGCATCTCAACAGAATTAACTTTCTTCACTTTGTGGGACTGTCTGTGTTGCTTTCCCTTCTTACAGCTCACGCACTTGTCATTCAAATGGAAGTGTTTAACATTCACGCCATCGACAAGTCCATTCTTTACTAGATGATTCATTTTCCTCAAATGAATGTGCCCCATTCTTCGGTGCCACATAATCGATTCCTTCTCGGTCGCCTTTGATAGAAAACATGTTACTTGCCCCTGGGATGTCATTGCCTTGGACATATCAAGAATATAGAGATTGTTGACGCGAGGTGCCTTCAACATTACCCACTCTTTTGGAATTTCGAAGCCCGGTTTGAGAATGTAGCAAGATTTGTCATCAAAATAAACAGTGAATTGTTTGTCACAGATTTGACTAACACTCAACAGATTATAGTCTATCTACTTCACATACGATATCCTCTCAAAGCTCTCAATCCCATTACTCATACTACCTTCCATCGTGATATATCCTCCCTTGTTTCCGGCAAATGCAACATACCCTCCATGTATGTTCTTCACATCAAACAATAAAGCTAAGTCCCCAGTCATGTAGCCTGAAGCTCCACTATCAACAATCCAGAGACTGCTAATAGGGCCAGCTGAAGCTCCCTGCACACATCAAGTAAACCAGTTAGTTCTTTCGGGGGACCCAAGCCTGAGTGGTCTTGGGTCTTTGAATATCATTGTTCAAAGAATCATTCACTTCAACATTTTGTTTTGGATCAATCTTTTTAGGATCATTCAAAACTTGGCCAACTTTTTCACTTGTCTTTGAAGTTGAGGCTCCCGGAGTACCATTTGGTGTCCAAGACTGTTCCGAACGTTTCAAGATACGAATCTGAGATTTTGGAGTCTTAGTCGTTTTCTTAACATCATTCGCAAACGAAACCTTCTTGGTTACCTTCTCTGATTTAACAGATTTAGGTCCAACATTTGACTTGACAATAGGTTTTTGTGGAACCCTTTGTCTATCATTTGTTGTGTTCACCATTGGTTTTCTCCACGGTTTCTCCATAGCAATCCGGTTACGACGATCATACTGAAATGGACGATCATTCCTCTTTTGATAAAAATTATCTTGGTTATAAAATTGTTGTGGTTGAGGAACAAAACGCCTTTGTTGTGGATAGTAATGATTATCAACCGGTTTCCTCATGGATTGCCTAACTTCAACTTCGTGCCTCTTGTGCCTTACGTACGGGCAGTGAGCAAGTAAATGCCCTCTCTCCCCACATTTAAAGCATGCACGGTATTCTTCAAAAACATTTGGAGCATTTGGTTGAGCAAATGTTCTGACAGGATATTGATCATTATACTGTCTATGCCTTACACTCTTAGGAAGTGGACCCTTCGAGTATGCTGGCTCATGAAAACCGTTTGCTTTGTTTTTGGGTTTAATGAACTGGGTGACATGAACCTTTGGTTCTTTCGGAACAGCCAAATACAATTTCTTTAGAATTTCCGGTGGAATCTCATTTGTTCTCTCATGTTTTGGAAACCAAATAGTGCTTTCTTGCCAAATTTTATCAATTTTAGAATAGTTAGCAAACTTAATTGGATATTCCTCGTCAGAGATGATCTTATCGGATCCTTCCATCCGATAAAACACCTTGACTGGTTTGTCACTCATTTCTTTCTTAACCTCTTTCTTTTCAGACTTTTTCTCACGATGTGCGTTAGCCATCGGATGCACATGCTGAAACGGTGACACTGGTTCAGTAGTAATGATGTGATTTTCTTTTGGAATATCAAACGCATTAGCACTTTTGTCACTCTCAGAGTCACTCTCAGAGTTTGAATCATCATTTTCAACTGTTACCCCTACATCATTCAAACCTAAAATCGGCCTCACATCGGAATGAGGATCACCAACACTTGAGGTATTGGATTCATTTTCCGATGATGAGTCTGACTTTACTGAGCTCTCCGGTGTCACTTGATGACAATTGTGATTTTCAAAAAGCACCGGAGATGGCACAGACTTATAATTTGTGGTTTGATCATCAATGATGTGGTCAACAACATAAGCAATGTGCTTATAACTCTCCAATTTCTTGTTGACTTTTTCAGCAAAACACTTAATGGTGGCCATTTCCAACTTAGTGTTCTCAAGTTCATTAATATAGTTGTTAATTGCTAATTGTTTTAATGAAAGAGTTTTCTTAAGATCGGAAATGTCCTTTTTATACCCATCAAGTACTTTGTTAAAAGCAATCACTTCTTTGCGAGCATATTGACAATTGATTATAGCACTATCACGTTGAACGTGAAGTTCTTTGTTTTCTTCTGTCAATCTGTCACAAGTTCCACAGTACTTGTCACTTGTAACATCAGTGCTAGATTCAGAACTTACCTGTTTAGGAGGATCTGTCATGGCCATCAAAGCAAAATGAGCTTCCTTCCCAGCGAAAAACTTTGAATAATCGATTCTGGTGAAAGCGTCATCCACTATGCACGACTTCCTCGTCTTCAGAAAATCTGCTTTTGCCAGCAACTGATCAATCTCGTCATCCAAAGATGTAACACTAGCCTCTGAGTCTGATTCACTGTCTGAATCTGAATAAACTGAATCACTCTCCTCAGGAACATCAGAAACTGTGTCAATCACCACTCCTGAACTTGCTTCCTCAGCCTGAACTTCAACAGTCTCAGTCTCCACATTCATCTCTTCAACAGATTCATCAACTTCACTCTCAGTTTCTACAGTTTTATCAACTATCACCGACTCCTCGATATCAACCTGTCGGGCAACACAAGCCACATTCCCACCAGTAGTGATCTCCTCAACACCAATTTGCATCCCAGACCAGTCAAACCTTTCATCCTGCTGGATCACCAAAGCTTGATTCTGATTTGTATTATGTGGCTGCTCATTTGGTGTAGTGATCGGTATAACTGTTCTGTTTGTGTTATTTGGTGAGTGGTTTTGATTCTGGTTGGTTGTGTTTGGTTGTCTGTTTTGGTTGTTGTTTGAGGTGTTTTGTCGGTTTTGGTAATTGTTTTGGTTTTGATAGTTGTTGTTGTTTTGGAAAGAAACTTGGTTTTGGTTTTGTTGTTGACGGTTCTGATAGTTTGAGTTGAAAGGGTTTCTGTTACCTTGTTTAGGTGGCTGAGTGCATTCTCTTTTAAAGTGACCCTTACCTCCACAGTTAAAGCATGTAACTTTCTCCTTGTTGAAACCATAGGTTGTGTTAGGAGAAGTACCCAAATCAGTCCTCCCGGTCTTTTCAATAAACTCGGTTGCCCTTCTCATAATGCTAGCAAAAGCCCACTGGATGTCAATCAGCTCCATCTCCTCTTTGTCGATTTGTGCATAGTCTTCATTGGTCAAGTTGTTATTACCAATTTGACTTGCAACTAACCCGTTATATGAAGAAACCATTGCTGAGACTAAAGCAATATGTTGTTGAGCAACCTCAACAGTCACATTTCCCAAATTGGATGTCTCCAATACCACAGGTTGCTGATTGGTTTGGTTCACTTGATTCATGTATTGTGGTTGTAGAGGTGGTTGTTGTGGTTGGCTAGCAGTATAGAATGCTGCTTGCTGCATCGGGGAAAATGGTGAAATGTAAGAATTTGTGTATTGTTGTGGTGGTGGTGTATATGTTGGTTGTGAATAGGATGAGGTTTGTGCTAGGTAGTTGATGGGTTGTTTCGGTGGTTCCATGACACTTGAAATACAGGCTATGTGAGGTGCCACTGTTCCACCAACACTCGAGTTTCCAACAGTTGCTGAAGTACCACCATGATATAACTCTGGGTTCTGAGGAATCTGAGATCTCTTAGCTTTCCTCTTCTCCTCGAGTTCTTTATTCTCCAGCTTCTGAATGAACTCGTTGATAGTCCAATACTTGTAAGCATCCTTCTCTTTGAGTACCTCGACATGTTGATCCCAGTACGGTGGTAATGCATCTGCAAACTTGTCCACCAGATCTGTCATAGGAATCTGTATATCATAACTAGACAATTTAGTTAGTAAATGACAATATCTAGGAGTCAACTCTTTTAATGTTTCGTTCCCAACATAAGTGAAGCTCTCAAATTCTTTTCTCAACTCCTCCATCCTCAACCTTCTCGTCTTTTCGTTACCATCATGACGATTCTTTAGCACATCCCATAACTGCTTCGAAGTAGTGCACGACCCAAACTGATGTAGCAAATCGTTTGTGATCGCCTGAGTTAACTGAGAGTATGCTTTCTTTTCCACAGAAAATTTCTTCTTCTCATCGTCCGTCAAACTCTCCAACGGAACAGGTTCACCGGTGTTCTCCAGAATTGGTGCAACATAACCTTTAGCTATCATCTGCCACGCCTCTGTACCTTCCAACCCCATGCCTTCCAGATGAATCTTGAATTTCTTCTACCACTGGTTATACTCGTGCATCACCATTAGCTAGGGTGGCCGATTCCCACTACCTGAAGATAAGTCATTTATTAGTGTGGAAATAGCATTGGTAGTTTGAGTATTTACCACCGCAGCTGCTACTCCCCAATAGTCTGTCACAGGTTGTTGTGGCGAAGACGCAACACTCTGAGGTATCTAGCTAGTCATCGCTAAGTAATTGATCGGTTGCGAAGACTGATTGCTCGATTTCTGGGCTGCCACTGTCCATGGGTCCATAGTCACTTGCTGCTGTTGTTGTGTCGTTGCTGGTCTCGGTGTAGTTGGAAAATTCCACATGATGTTCACAAACTTAGAAATTATCCAAACTTAGAAAATTTTCCAATAACCTTTCTACTTTCGCCCAAAAAGTCCTACTTTCATCCACTTCTGTTCACCCGAATGTAGAATGATAATCAGAAAGTAGAATATCCACAATCCTTTTCCACGTTCGTCCAAAAATATTCACTTTCGTCCACTCTAGTTCCACGTTCGCCCGCCCGTAAAACCGAAGGTGGAAAATTCAACCCGAATGTGGAAAAAATCAACACAACAACTTAGGTTCGACCTGAAATAAGCTACGTTCGTCCAAAATAAGCTCAGGTTCGCCCTAAACTGGTCCAGGTTCGCCCACTCTCTCTAGATTCGACCCAAACATCTTTGAAAAACCGGTTACACTTTGAAAAACGGTTATTTTGATCTGAGATTTTCAAAAGTTTGTGGATTTTGATGATCTTAATCAGGTTATGATTCGGAATTGATTTGGAACAACTTTAATTCTTGGAAAACTTGATTTTAACCACAAATTCAAATCAAAAACCTTCAAAAACAATCAAAAACCATGTTCATTCAAAAACAGATGAATTTTGATCAAAAATAAGTCCAAATCAGCTCTGATATTATCAATTTTGTTGTTGTATGATCCGTATGGATCTGATACCACTTTGTAGATGAAGAATTTTAGCTAAAACAGGATATTATGATCATACAAGTCACAATTCCAGGTGCGGAAACCCTAGAACTGAACAAAATGATAATACGCAAATCACAACACGGAAAATACCTTTTCAATCACCATTTTTATAGATTACTTGTTCAAAATATTCTTACAATGACCTTACAAGTTAATCTAAATCAACTTAACACAACTTCAATCTAGAGAGAAACCTGACCACAAAACACACACTCTCGAAAACTATTCTTACATTCAAAATGAGCAAATCCTATATATACAGTCTGCACATTCGCCCGTTTGTATGGTGCGAATGTGGACAAGTCCACATTCGCCCAGTTCATCAGTACGAATGTATCTTCTGTTCTTCAGCATTCTACCTTCGCCCATGACAATTCTTCCTTCGCCCAGTAACAAACACCTTCGCCCATCCTGAATTCACCTTCGCCCCTACAGAATCATACTAACATATGTTAAAAGCCTAATCCAATCATTAGTCGCAAAACGTGCATCTACATCCGGTTAGCTTCGTATCCTTTATTTGAGTTTGTAGCCTGATCAAATATCTTATGGCCTTCCCGTTCCTCCATTCGGGTGCCCGAAACTTGAAATGTACCAATAGTTACTTCCTTTAAAACTCGAGTCTTTTCTTGTGTACGAATTTCTATGTGATTGTCGCATCGTGAGTCCGATTACCAACTGGACCGCTTTGTATCCTTTATCTGAGTCTGTTGCAAGATCAGATATCTTATTGCCTTCCCGTTCCTCCATTCGGGTGCCCGAAACTACAAATGTACCAATTGTTACGTCCTTTAAAACTCGAGTCTCTTTTTGTGTACGAATCTCTATGTGGTTGTCGCATCGTGAGTCCGATTACCATCCGGTCAGCTTCATATCCTTTATCTGAGTCTGTAGCATGATCAGAAATCTTACGGCCTTCCCGTTCCACGATTTGGGTGCCCGAAACTTCAAATATACCGATAGTTACGTCCTTTAAAACTCGAGTCTTTTCTTATGTACGAATCTCTATGTGATTGTCGCCTCGTGAGTCCGATTACTATACGTTTAGCTTCATCTCCTTTATCTGAGTCTCTTGCTACATCAGATATCTTACGGCCTTCCCGTTCCTCCGTTCAGGTGCCCAAAACTTCAAATGTACAGATAGTTATGTCCTTTAAAACTCGAGTCTTTTCTTGTGTACGAATTTCTATGTCATTGTCGCATCGTGAGTCTGATTACCATTTGGTCAGCTTCGTATGCTATATCTGAGTCTGTTACATGATCAAATATCTTATTGCCTTCGCGTTCCTCCATTCGGTGGTCCGAAACTTCAAATGTACCGATAGTTACATCCTTTAAAACTCGAGTCTTTTCTTGTGTACGAATCTCTATGTGATTGTCGCATCGTGAGTCCGATTACCGTCCAGCCAGCTTCGTATCTTTTATCTGAGTCTGTTGGATGATCAGATATCTTATGGTCTTCTCGTTCCTCCATTCTGGCATCCAAAACTTCAAATGTACCGTTAGTTACGACCTTTAAAACTCGAGTCTTTTCTTGTGTACTAATCTCAATGTCATTGTAGCATTTTGAGTCCGATTACCATCCGGTCAGCTTCGTATCCTTTATCTGAGTCTATAGCATGATCAGATATGTGATGGCCTTCCGTCTCCTCCATTCGGGTGCCCGAAGCTTCAAATGTAACTATATTTACGTCCTTTAAAACTCGAGTCTTTTCTACTGTACGAATCGCTATCTCATTGTCGCATCGTTAGTCTTATTACCGTCCAGTCCGCTTCTTATCCTTTATCTGAGTGTGTTGCCAGATCAGATATCTCATGGCCTTCCCATTCCTCCATTCGGGTGCCCAAAACTACAAATGTACGTTTGTTACGTCCTTTAAAACTCGAGTCTTTTTTTGAGTACGAATCTCTATGTGATTGTCGTATCGTGAGTCCGCTTACCATCCGGTCCGCATCGTATCCTTTATCATAGTCCGTAGCATGATCAGATATCTTATGGCGTTCCCGCTCCTCCATTCGGGTGCTCGAAACTTCATATGTACCGATAGTTACGACCTTTAAAACTCGAGTCTTTTGAATCTCTATGTCATTGTAGCCTCATGTGTCCGATTACCGCCCGGTAAGCTTCGTATCCTTTATGTGAGTCTGTAGCATGATCAGATATCTTATGGCCTTCCTGTTCTTCCATTCTGTTGCCCGAAACCTCATATGTACTTATAGTTATGTCCTTTAAAACTAGAGTCTTCTCTTGTTTACGAATCTCGATGTCATTGTCGCATCATTAGTCCGATTACCATCCAGTCAGCTTCGTATCCTTTATCTGAGTCTGTACCATGATCAGATATCTTATGCCCTTCCCGTTCCTCCATTCGGGTGCCCGAAACTTGAAATGTACCGATAGTTACCACCATTAAAACTAGAGTCTTTTCTTGTGTACGAATCTCTATGTCATTGTAGCATCATGAGTCCGATTACCGTCCGGTTAGTTTCGTATCCTTTATCTGAGTCTGTAGCATGATAATATATCTTATGGCCTTCCCTTTCTTCCATTCGGTTGCCCGAAACTTCAAATTTACTTATAGTTATGTCCTTAAAAACTAGAGTCTTTTCTTGTTTACGAATCTCAATGTCATTGTTGCGTCATTAGTCTGATTACCAACTGATCTACTTCGTATCCTTTATCTGAGTCTGTTTCATGATCAGATATCTTATGGCCTTCGGGTTCCTCTATTCGGGTGCCCGAAACTACAAATGTACCCATTGTTACGTCCATTAAAACTCGAGTCTTTTTTTATATACGAATCTCTATGTCATTGTCACATCGTAAGTCCGATTACCTTCCGGTCACCTTCGTATCATTTATCTGAGTCTATTGCATGATCAGATATCTTATTGCCTTCCCGTTCCTCCATTCGGGTGCCCGAAACTTCAAATGTACCGATAGTTACGTCCTTTAAAACTCGAGTCTTTTCTTGTGTACGAATCTCTATGTGATTGACGCATCGTGAGTCCGATTACCATCCGGTTAGCTTCGTATCCTTTATCTGAGTCTGTTGCGTGATCAGATATCTTATGGCCTTCCCGTTCCTCCATTCGGGTGCCCGAAACTACAAATGTACCAATTGTTACGTCCTTTAAAACTCGAGTCTCTTTTTGTGTACGAATCTCTATGTGGTTGTCGCATCGTGAGTCCGATTACCATCCGGTCAGCTTCATATCCTTTATCTGAGTCTGTAGCATGATCAGAAATCTTACGGCCTTCCCGTTCCACGATTTGGGTGCCCGAAACTTCAAATATACCGATAGTTACGTCCTTTAAAACTCGAGTCTTTTCTTATGTACGAATCTCTATGTGATTGTCGCCTCGTGAGTCCGATTACTATACGTTTAGCTTCATCTCCTTTATCTGAGTCTGTTGCAGGATCAGATATCTTACGGCCTTCCCGTTCCTCCGTTCAGGTACCCAAAACTTCAAATGTACAGATAGTTATGTCCTTTAAAACTCGAGTCTTTTCTTGTGTACGAATTTCTATGTCATTGTCGCATCGTGAGTCTGATTACCATCTGGTCAGCTTCGTATGCTATATCTGAGTCTGTTACATGATCAAATATCTTATTGCCTTCGCGTTCCTCCATTCGGTGGTCCGAAACTTCAAATGTACCGATAGTTACATCCTTTAAAACTCGAGTCTTTTCTTGTGTACGAATCTCTATGTGATTGTCGCATCTCGAGTCCGATTACCGTCCGGCCAGCTTCGTATCTTTTATCTGAGTCTGTTGGATGATCAGATATCTTATGGTCTTCTCGTTCCTCCATTCTGGCATCCAAAACTTCAAATGTACCGTTAGTTACGACCTTTAAAACTCGAGTCTTTTCTTGTGTACTAATCTCAATGTCGTTGTAGCATTTTGAGTCCGATTACCATCCGGTCAGCTTCGTATCCTTTATCTGAGTCTGTAGCATGATCAGATATGTGATGGCCTTCCGTCTCCTCCATTCGGGTGCCCGAAGCTTCAAATGTAACTATATTTACGTCCTTTAAAACTCGAGTCTTTTCTACTGTACGAATCGCTATCTCATTGTCGCATCGTTAGTCTTATTACCGTCCAGTCCGCTTCTTATCCTTTATCTGAGTGTGTTGCCAGATCAGATATCTTATGGCCTTCCCATTCCTCCATTCGGGTGCCCAAAACTACAAATGTACGTTTGTTACGTCCTTTAAAACTCGAGTCTTTTTTTGAGTACGAATCTCTATGTGATTGTCGCATCGTGAGTCCGATTACCATCCGGTCCGCATCGTATCCTTTATCATAGTCCGTAGCATGATCAGATATCTTATGGCGTTCCCGCTCCTCCATTCGGGTGCTCGAAACTTCATATGTACCGATAGTTACGACCTTTAAAACTCGAGTCTTTTGAATCTCTATGTCATTGTAGCCTCATGTGTCCGATTACCGCTCGGTCAGCTTCGTATCCTTTATGTGAGTCTGTAGCATGATCAGATATCTTATGGCCTTCCTGTTCTTCCATTCTGTTGCCCGAAACCTCATATGTACTTATAGTTATGTCCTTTAAAACTAGAGTCTTCTCTTGTTTACGAATCTCGATGTCATTGTCGCATCATTAGTCCGATTACCATCCAGTCAGCTTCGTATCCTTTATCTGAGTCTGTACCATGATCAGATACCTTATGCCCTTCCCGTTCCTCCATTCGGGTGCCCGAAACTTGAAATGTACCGATAGTTACCACCATTAAAACTAGAGTCTTTCCTTGTGTACGAATCTCTATGTCATTGTAGAATCATGAGTCCGATTACCGTCCGGTCAGCTTCGTATCCTTTATCTGAGTCTGTAGCATGATAATATATCTTATGGCCTTCCCTTTCTTCCATTCGGTTGCCCGAAACTTCAAATGTACTTATAGTTATGTCCTTAAAAACTAGAGTCTTTTCTTGTTTACGAATTTCAATGTCATTGTTGCGTCATTAGTCTGATTACCAACTGATCTACTTCGTATCCTTTATCTGAGTCTGTTTCATGATCAGATATCTTATGGCCTTCGGGTTCCTCTATTCGGGTTCCCGAAACTACAAATGTACCCATTGTTACGTCCATTAAAACTCGAGTCTTTTTTTATATACGAATCTCCATGTCATTGTCACATCGTAAGTCCGATTACCTTCTGGTCACCTTCGTATCATTTATCTGAGTCTATTGCATGATCAGATATCTTATTGCTTTCCCATTCCTCCATTCGGTTGCCTGAATCTTCATATGTACCGATAGTTACGTCCTTTAAAACTAGAGTCTTTTCTTGTTTCGAATCTCAATGTCATTGTCGCATCATTAGTCTGATTACCGACTGGTCTGCTTCGTATCCTTTATCTGAGTCTGTTGCAGGATCAGATATCTTATGGCCTTCGCGTTCCTCTATTCGGGTGCGCGAAACTACAAATGTACCGATTGTTACGTCCATTAAAACTCGATTCTTTTTTATATACGAATCTCTATGTGATTGACGCATCGTGAGTTCGATTACCATCCAGTCAGCTTCGTATCCTTTCTCTCAGTCTGTACCATGATCAGATATCTTATGGCCTTCCCGTTCCTCCATTCGGGTGCCCGAAACTTGAAATGTACCGATAGTTAGGTCCTTTAAAACTCGAGTCTTTTCTTGCGTACGAATCTCTATGTCATTGTCGCATTGTAAGTCCGATTACCTTCCGGTCACCTTCGTATCGTTTATCTGAGTCTATTGCATGATCAGATATCTAATTGCCTTCCCGTTCCTCCATTCGGTTGCCCGAAACTTCAAATGTACCGATAGTTAAGTCCTTTGAAACTCGAGCCTTTTCTTGTGTACGAATCTCTATGTGATTGTCGCATCGTGAGTCAGATTACCGTCCGGTCAGCTTCGTATCTTTTATCTGAGTCTGTTGGATATCAGATATCTTATGGCCTTCTCGTTCTTCCATTCGGGCGTCTGAAGCTTCAAATGTACCGATAGTTACGTCCTTTAAAACTCGAGTCTTTTCTTGTGTACTAATCTCTATGTCATTGTATTATCATGAGTCCGATTACCGTCCGGTCAGCTTCGTATCCTTTATCTGAGTATGTAGCATGATCAGATATCTTATGGCCTTCCCGTTCTTCCATTCGGTTGCCCGAAACTTCAAATGTACTTATAGTTATGTCCTTTAAAACTAGAGTCTTTTCTTGTTTACGAATCTCGATGTCATTGTCGCATCATTAGTCCGATTACCAACTGGTCTGCTTCGTATCCTTTATCTGAGTCTGTTGCATGATCAGATATCTTATGACCTTCGCGTTCCTCTATTCGGGTGCCCAAACTACAAATGTACCGATTGTTATGTCCATTAAAACTCGAGTCTTTTTTATATACGAATCTCTATGTGATTGACGCATAGTGAGTTCGTTTACCATCCCGTCAGCTTCGTATCCTTTATTTGAGTCTGTACCATGATCATATATCTTATGCCCTTCCCGTTCCTCCATTCAGGTGCCCGAAACTTGAAATGTACCGATAGTTACGACCATTAAAACTCGAGTCTTTTCTTGTGTACGAATCTCTATGTCATTGTGGCATCATGAGTCCGATTACCGTCCGGTCAGCTTCGTATCCTTTATCTGAGTCTGTAGCATGATCAGATATCTTATGGCCTTCCCTTTTTTCCATTCGGTTGCTCGAAATTTCAAATGTACTTATAGTTATGTCCTTAAAAACTAGAGTCTTTTCTTGTTTACGAATCTCAATGTCATTGTTGCATCATTAGTCCGATTACCAACTGATCTGCTTCGTATCCTTTATCTGAGTCTGTTTCATGATCAGATATCTTATCGCCTTCGCGTTCCTCTATTCGGGTGCCCGAAACTACAAATGTACCGATTGTTACGTCCATTAAAACTCGAGTCTTTTTTTATATACGAATCTCTATGTGATTGACGCATCGTGAGTTCGATTACCATCCTGTTAGCTTCGTATCCTTTATCTGAGTCTGTACCATGATCAGATATCTTATGCCCTTCCCGTTCCTCCATTCGGGTGCCCGAAACTTGAAATGTACCGATAGTTACCACCATTAAAACTAGAGTCTTTTCTTGTGTACGAATCTCTATGTCATTGTAGAATCATGAGTCCGATTACCGTCCGGTCAGCTTCGTATCCTTTATCTGAGTCTGTAGCATGATAATATATCTTATGGCCTTCCCTTTCTTCCATTCGGTTGCCCGAAACTTCAAATGTACTTATAGTTATGTCCTTAAAAACTAGAGTCTTTTCTTGTTTACGAATTTCAATGTCATTGTTGCGTCATTAGTCTGATTACGAACTGATCTACTTCGTATCCATTATCTGAGTCTGTTTCATGATCAGATATCTTATGGCCTTCGGGTTCCTCTATTCGGGTGCCCGAAACTACAAATGTACCCATTGTTACGTCCATTAAAACTCGAGTCTTTTTTTATATACGAATCTCCATGTCATTGTCACATCGTAAGTCCGATTACCTTCTGGTCACCTTCGTATCATTTATCTGAGTCTATTGCATGATCAGATATCTTATTGCTTTCCCGTTCCTCCATTCGGTTGCCTGAATCTTCAAATGTACCGATAGTTACGTCCTTTAAAACTAGAGTCTTTTCTTGTTTCGAATCTCAATGTCATTGTCGCATCATTAGTCTGATTACCGACTGGTCTGCTTCGTATCCTTTATCTGAGTCTGTTGCAGGATCAGATATCTTATGGCCTTCGCGTTCCTCTATTCGGGTGCGCGAAACTACAAATGTACCGATTGTTACGTCCATTAAAACTCGATTCTTTTTTATATACGAATCTCTATGTGATTGACGCATCGTGAGTTCGATTACCATCCAGTCAGCTTCGTATCCTTTCTCTCAGTCTGTACCATGATCAGATATCTTATGGCCTTCCCGTTCCTCCATTCGGGTGCCCGAAACTTGAAATGTACCGATAGTTAGGTCCTTTAAAACTCGAGTCTTTTCTTGCGTACGAATCTCTATGTCATTGTCGCATTGTAAGTCCGATTACCTTCCGGTCACCTTCGTATCGTTTATCTGAGTCTATTGCATGATCAGATATCTAATTGCCTTCCCGTTCCTCCATTCGGTTGCCCGAAACTTCAAATGTACCGATAGTTAAGTCCTTTGAAACTCGAGCCTTTTCTTGTGTACGAATCTCTATGTGATTGTCGCATCGTGAGACAGATTACCGTCCAGTCAGCTTCGTATCTTTTATCTGAGTCTGTTGGATATCAGATATCTTATGGCCTTCTCGTTCTTCCATTCGGGCGTCTGAAGCTTCAAATGTACCGATAGTTACGTCCTTTAAAACTCGAGTCTTTTCTTGTGTACTAATCTCTATGTCATTGTATTATCATGAGTCCGATTACCGTCCGGTCAGCTTCGTATCCTTTATCTGAGTATGTAGCATGATCAGATATCTTATGGCCTTCCCGTTCTTCCATTCGGTTGCCCGAAACTTCAAATGTACTTATAGTTATGTCCTTTAAAACTAGAGTCTTTTCTTGTTTACGAATCTCGATGTCATTGTCACATCATTAGTCCGATTACCAACTGGCCTGCTTCGTATCCTTTATCTGAGTCTGTTGCATGATCAGATATCTTATGACCTTCGCGTTCCTCTATTCGGGTGCCCAAACTACAAATGTACCGATTGTTATGTCCATTAAAACTCGAGTCTTTTTTATATACGAATCTCTATGTGATTGACGCATAGTGAGTTCGTTTACCATCCCGTCAGCTTCGTATCCTTTATTTGAGTCTATACCATGATCATATATCTTATGCCCTTCCCGTTCCTCCATTCAGGTGCCCGAAACTTGAAATGTACCGATAGTTACCACCATTAAAACTCGAGTCTTTTCTTGTGTACGAATCTCTATGTCATTGTGGCATCATGAGTCCGATTACCGTCCGGTCAGCTTCGTATCCTTTATCTGAGTCTGTAGCATGATCAGATATCTTATGGCCTTCCCTTTCTTCCATTCGGTTGCTCGAAATTTCAAATGTACTTATAGTTATGTCCTTAAAAACTAGAGTCTTTTCTTGTTTACGAATCTCAATGTCATTGTTGCATCATTAGTCCGATTACCAACTGATCCGCTTCGTATCCTTTATCTGAGTCTGTTTCATGATCAGATATCTTATCGCCTTCGCGTTCCTCTATTCGGGTGCCCGAAACTACAAATGTACCGATTGTTACGTCCATTAAAACTCGAGTCTTTTTTTATATACGAATCTCTATGTGATTGACGCATCGTGAGTTCGATTACCATCCTGTTAGCTTCGTATCCTTTATCTGAGTCTGTACCATGATCAGATATCTTATGCCCTTCCCGTTCCTCCATTCGGGTGCCCGAAACTTGAAATGTACCAATAGTTACGTCCTTTAAAACTCGAGTCTTTTCTTGCGTACGAATCTCTATGTCATTGTCGCATCGCAAGTCCGATTACCTTCCGGTCACCTTCGTATAATTTATTTGAGTCTATTGCATGATATGATATCTTACTGCCTTCCCGTTCCTCCATTCGGTTGCCCGATACTTCAAATGTACCGATGGTTACGTCCTTTAAAACTCGAGTCTTTTCTTGTGTACGAATCTCTATGTGATTGTCGCATCGTGAGTCAGATAACCTTCTGGTCAGCTTCGTATCTTTTATCTGAGTCTGTTGGATGATCAGATATCTTATGACCTTCGCGTTCCTCTATTCGGGTGCCCAAACTACAAATGTACCGATTGTTATGTCCATTAAAACTCGAGTCTTTTTTATATACGAATCTCTATGTGATTGACGCATAGTGAGTTCGTTTACCATCCCGTCAGCTTCGTATCCTTTATTTGAGTCTGTACCATGATCATATATCTTATGCCCTTCCCGTTCCTCCATTCAGGTGCCCGAAACTTGAAATGTACCGATAGTTACCACCATTAAAACTCGAGTCTTTTCTTGTGTACGAATCTCTATGTCATTGTGGCATCATGAGTCCGATTACCGTCCGGTCAGCTTCGTATCCTTTATCTGAGTCTGTAGCATGATCAGATATCTTATGGCCTTCCCTTTCTTCCATTCGGTTGCTCGAAATTTCAAATGTACTTATAGTTATGTCCTTAAAAACTAGAGTCTTTTCTTGTTTACGAATCTCAATGTCATTGTTGCATCATTAGTCCGATTACCAACTGATCCGCTTCGTATCCTTTATCTGAGTCTGTTTCATGATCAGATATCTTATCGCCTTCGCGTTCCTCTATTCGGGTGCCCGAAACTACAAATGTACCGATTGTTACGTCCATTAAAACTCGAGTCTTTTTTTATATACGAATCTCTATGTGATTGACGCATCGTGAGTTCGATTACCATCCTGTTAGCTTCGTATCCTTTATCTGAGTCTGTACCATGATCAGATATCTTATGCCCTTCCCGTTCCTCCATTCGGGTGCCCGAAACTTGAAATGTACCAATAGTTACGTCCTTTAAAACTTGAGTCTTTTCTTGCGTACGAATCTCTATGTCATTATCGCATCGCAAGTCCGATTACCTTCCGGTCACCTTCGTATCATTTATCTGAGTCTATTGCATGATATGATATCTTACTGCCTTCCCGTTCCTCCATTCGGTTGCCCGATACTTCAAATGTACCGATGGTTACGTCCTTTAAAACTCGAGTCTTTTCTTGTGTACGAATCTCTATGTGATTGTCGCATCGTGAGTCAGATAACCTTCTGGTCAGCTTCGTATCTTTTATCTGAGTCTGTTGGATGATCAGATATCTTATGGCCTTCTCGTTCCTCCATTCGGGCGTCCGACACTTCAAATGTACCGATAGTTACGACCTTTAAAACTCGAGTCTTTTCTTGTCTACGAATCTCAATGTCATTGTAGCATCATAAGTCCGATTACCGTCCGGTCAGCTTCGTATCCTTTATCTGAGTATGTAGCATGATCAGATATCTTATGGCCTTCCCGTTCTTCCATTCGGTTGCCCAAAACTTCAAATATACTTATAGTTATGTCCTTAAAAACTAGAGTCTTTTCTTGTTTACGAATCTCAATGTCATTTTCGCATCATTAGTCCGATTACCAACTGGTCTGCTTCGTATCCTTTATATGTGTCTGTTGCATGATCAGATATCTTATGGCCTTCGCGTTCCTCTATTCGGGTGCCCGAAACTACAAATGTACCGATTGTTACGTCCATTAAAACTCGAGTGTTTTTTTATATACGAATCTCTATGTGATTGACGCATCGTGAGTTCGATTACCATCCAGTCAGCTTCGTATCCTTTATCTGAGTCTTTACCATGACCAGATATCTTATGGCCTTCCCGTTCCTCCATTCGGGTGCCCGAAACTTGAAATGTAACGATAGTTACGTCCTTTAAAACTCGAGTCTTTTCTTGCGTACGAATCTCTATGTCATTGTCGCATTGTAAGTCCGATTACCTTCCGGTCACCTTCGTATCATTTATCTGAGTCTATTGCATGATCAGATATCTTATTGCCTTCCCGTTCCTCCATTCGGTTCCCCAAAACTTCAAATGTACCGATAGTTAAGTCCTTTAAAACTCGAGCCTTTTCTTGTGTACGAATCTCTATGTGATTGTCGCATCGTGAGTCAGATTACCGTCCGGTCAGCTTCGTATCTTTTATCTGAGTCTGTTGGATATCAGATATCTTATGGCCTTCTCGTTCTTCCATTCGGGCGTCTGAAGCTTCAAATGTTCCGATAGTTACGTCCTTTAAAACTCGAGTAATTTCTTGTGTACTAATCTCTATGTCATTGTAGCATCATGAGTCCGATTACCGTCCGGTCAGCTTCGTATCCTTTATCTGAGTATGTAGCATGATCAGATATCTTATGGCCTTCCCGTTCTTCCATTCGGTTGCCCGAAACTTCAAATGTACTTATAGTTATGTCCTTTAAAACTAGAGTCTTTTCTTGTTTACGAATCTCGATGTCATTGTCGCATCATTAGTCCGATTACCAACTGGCCTGCTTCGTATCCTTTATCTGAGTCTGTTGCATGATCAGATATCTTATGGCCTTCGCGTTCCTCTATTCGGGTGCCCAAACTACAAATGTACCGATTGTTACGTCCATTAAAACTGGAGTCTTTTTTATATACGAATCTCTATATGATTGACGCATAGTGAGTTCGTTTACCATTACGTCAGCTTCGTATCCTTTATCTGAGTCTATACCATAATCATATATCTTATGCCCTTCCCGTTCCTCCATTCGGGTGCCCGAAACTTGAAATGTACCGATAGTTACCACCATTAAAACTCGAGTCTTTTCTTGTGTACGAATCTCTATGTCATTGTAGCATAAAGAGTCCGATTACCATCCGGTCAGCTTCGTATCCTTTATCTGAGTCTGTAGCATGATCAGATATCTTATGGCCTTCCCTTTCTTCCATTCGGTTGCCAGAAACTTCAAATGTACTTATAGTTGTGTCCTTAAAAACTAGAGTCTTTTCTTGTTTACGAATCTCAATGTCATTGTCGCATCATTAGTCTGATTACCGACTGGTCTTCTTCGTATCCTTTATCTGAGTCTGTTGCAGGATCAGGTATCTTATGGCCTTCGCGTTCCTCTATTCGGGTGCCCGAAACTACAAATGTACCGATTGTTACGTCCATTAAAACTCGAGTCTTTTTTTATATACGAATCTCTATGTGATTGACGCATCGTGAGTTCGATTACCATCCTGTTAGCTTCGTATCCTTTATCTGAGTCTGTACCATGATCAGATATCTTACGCCCTTCCCGTTCCTCCATTCGGGTGCCCGAAACTTGAAATGTACCAATAGTTACGTCCTTTAAAACTCGAGTCTTTTCTTGCGTACGAATCTCTAGGTCATTGTCGCATCGCAAGTCCGATTACCTTCCGGTCACCTTCGTATCATTTATCTGAGTCTATTGCATGATATGATATCTTACTGCCTTCCCGTTCCTCCATTCGGTTGCCCGATACTTCAAATGTACCGATGGTTACGTCCTTTAAAACTCGAGTCTTTTCTTGTGTACGAATCTCTATGTGATTGTCGCATCGTGAGTCAGATAACCTTCTGGTCAGCTTCGTATCTTTTATCTGAGTCTGTTGGATGATCAGATATCTTATGGCCTTCTCGTTCCTCCATTCGGGCGTCCGACACTTCAAATGTACCGATAGTTACGACCTTTAAAACTCGAGTCGTTTCTTGTGTACGAATCTCAATGTCATTGTAGCATCATAAGTCCGATTACCGTCCAGTCAGCTTCGTATCCTTTATCTGAGTATGTAGCATGATCAGATATCTTATGGCCTTCCCGTTCTTCCATTCGGTTGCCCAAAACTTCAAATATACTTATAGTTATGTCCTTAAAAACTAGAGTCTTTTCTTGTTTACGAATCTCAATGTCATTGTCGCATCATTAGTCCGATTGCCAACTGGTCTGCTTCGTATCCTTTATATGTGTCTGTTGCATGATCAGATATCTTATGGCCTTCGCGTTCCTCTATTCGGGTGCCCGAAACTACAAATGTACCGATTGTTACGTCCATTAAAACTCGAGTGTTTTTTTATATACGAATCTCTATGTGATTGACGCATCGTGAGTTCGATTACCATCCAGTCAGCTTCGTATCCTTTATCTGAGTCTTTACCATGACCAGATATCTTATGGCCTTCCCGTTCCTCCATTCGGGTGCCCGAAACTTGAAATGTAACGATAGTTACGTCCTTTAAAACTCGAGTCTTTTCTTGCGTACGAATCTCTATGTCATTGTCGCATTGTAAGTCCGATTACCTTCCGGTCACCTTCGTATCATTTATCTGAGTCTATTACATGATCATATATCTTATTGCCTTCCCGTTCCTCCATTCGGTTCCCCGAAACTTCAAATGTACCGATAGTTAAGTCCTTTAAAACTCGAGCCTTTTCTTGTGTACGAATCTCTATGTGATTGTCGCATCGTGAGTCAGATTACCGTCCGGTCAGCTTCGTATCTTTTATCTGAGTCTTTTGGATATCAGATATCTTATGGCCTTCTCGTTCTTCCATTCGGGCGTCTGAAGCTTCAAATGTTCCGATAGTTACGTCCTTTAAAACTCGAGTATTTTCTTGTGTACTAATCTCTATGTCATTGTAGCATCATGAGTCCGATTACCGTCCGGTCAGCTTCGTATCCTTTATCTGAGTATGTAGCATGATCAGATATCTTATGGCCTTCCCGTTCTTCCATTCGGTTGCCCGAAACTTCAAATGTACTTATAGTTATGTCCTTTAAAACTAGAGTCTTTTCTTGTTTACGAATCTCGATGTCATTGTCGCATCATTAGTCCGATTACCAACTGGCCTGCTTCGTATCCTTTATCTGAGTCTGTTGCATGATCAGATATCTTATGGCCTTCGCGTTCCTCTATTCGGGTGCCCAAACTACAAATGTACCGATTGTTACGTCCATTAAAACTGGAGTCTTTTTTATATACGAATCTCTATATGATTGACGCATAGTGAGTTCGTTTACCATTACGTCAGCTTCGTATCCTTTATCTGAGTCTATACCATAATCATATATCTTATGCCCTTCCCGTTCCTCCATTCGGGTGCCCGAAACTTGAAATGTACCGATAGTTACCACCATTAAAACTCGAGTCTTTTCTTGTGTACGAATCTCTATGTCATTGTAGCATCATGAGTCCGATTACCGTCCGGTCAGCTTCGTATCCTTTATCTGAGTCTGTAGCATGATCAGATATCTTATGGCCTTCCCTTTCTTCCATTCGGTTGCCAGAAACTTCAAATGTACTTATAGTTGTGTCCTTAAAAACTAGAGTCTTTTCTTGTTTACGAATCTCAATGTCATTGTCGCATCATTAGTCTGATTACCGACTGGTCTTCTTCGTATCCTTTATCTGAGTCTGTTGCAGGATCAGGTATCTTATGGCCTTCGCGTTCCTCTATTCGGGTGCCCGAAACTACAAATGTACCGATTGTTACGTCCATTAAAACTTGAGTCTTTTTTTATATACGAATCTCTATGTGATTGTCGCATCGTGAGTTCGATTACCATCCAGTTAGCTTCGTATCCTTTATCTGAGTCTGTACCATGATCAGATATCTTATGCCCTTCCCGTTCCTCCATTCGGGTGCCCGAAACTTGAAATGTACCGATTGTTACGTCCTTTAAAACTCGAGTCTTTTCTTGCGTACGAATCTCTATGTCATTGTAGCATCGTAAGTCCGATTACCTTCCGGTCACCTTCGTATCATTTATCTGAGTCTATTGCATGATCTGATATCTTATTGCCTTCCCGTTCCTCCATTCGGTTGCCCGATACTTCAAATGTACCGATGGTTACCTCCTTTAAAACTCGAGTCTTTTCTTGTGTACGAATCTCTATGTGATTGTCGCATCGTGAGTCAGATAACCTTCTAGTCAGCTTCGTATCTTTTATCTGAGTCTGTTGGATGATCAGATAACTTATGGCCTTCTCGTTCATCCATTCGGGCGTCCGACACTTTAAATGTACCGATAGTTACGACCTTTAAAACTCGAGTCTTTTCTTGTGTACGAATCTCTATGTCATTGTAGCATCATGAGTCCGATTACCGTCCGGTCAGCTTCGTATCCTTTATCTGAGTATGTAGCATGATCAGATATCTTATGGCCTTCCCGTTCTCCCATTCGGGTGCCCGAAACTTCAAATATACTTATAGTTATGTCCTTAAAAACTTGAGTCTTTTCTTGTTTACGAATCTCAATGTCATTCTCTTATCATTAGTCCGATTACCAACTGGCCTGCTTCGTATCCTTTATCTGAGTCTGTTGCATGATCAGATATCTTATGGCCTTCGCGTTCCTCTATTCGGGTGCCCAAACTACAAATGTACCGATTGTTACGTCCATTAAAACTGGAGTCTTTTTTATATACGAATCTCTATATGATTGACGCATAGTGAGTTCGTTTACCATTACGTCAGCTTCGTATCCTTTATCTGAGTCTATACCATAATCATATATCTTATTCCCTTCCCGTTCCTCCATTCGGGTGCCCGAAACTTGAAATGTACCGATAGTTACCACCATTAAAACTCGAGTCTTTTCTTGTGTACGAATCTCTATGTCATTGTAGCATCATGAGTCCGATTACCGTCCGGTCAGCTTCGTATCCTTTATCTGAGTCTGTAGCATGATCAGATATCTTATGGCCTTCCCTTTCTTCCATTCGGTTGCCCGAAACTTCAAATGTACTTATAGTTATGACCTTTAAAACTAGAGTCTTTTCTTGTTTACGAATCTCGATGTCATTGTCGCATCATTAGTCCGATTACCAACTGGCCTGCTTCGTATCCTTTATCTGAGTCTATACCATAATCATATATCTTATGCCCTTCCTGTTCCTCCATTCGGGTGCCCGAAACTTGAAATGTACCGATTGTTACGTCCTTTAAAACTCGAGTCTTTTCTTGCGTACGAATCTCTATGTCATTGTAGCATCGTAAGTCCGATTACCTTCCGGTCACCTTCGTATCATTTATCTGAGTCTATTGCATGATCTGATATCTTATTGCCTTCCCGTTCCTCCATTCGGTTGCCCGATACTTCAAATGTACCGATGGTTACCTCCTTTAAAACTCGAGTCTTTTCTTGTGTACGAATCTCTATGTGATTGTCGCATCGTGAGTCAGATAACCTTCTAGTCAGCTTCGTATCTTTTATCTGAGTCTGTTGGATGATCAGATAACTTATGGCCTTCTCGTTCATCCATTCGGGCGTCCGACACTTTAAATGTACCGATAGTTACGACCTTTAAAACTCGAGTCTTTTCTTGTGTACGAATCTCTATGTCATTGTAGCATCATGAGTCCGATTACCGTCCGGTCAGCTTCGTATCCTTTATCTGAGTATGTAGCATGATCAGATATCTTATGGCCTTCCCTTTCTTCCATTCGGTTGCCAGAAACTTCAAATGTACTTATAGTTGTGTCCTTAAAAACTAGAGTCTTTTCTTGTTTACGAATCTCAATGTCATTGTCGCATCATTAGTCTGATTACCGACTGGTCTTCTTCGTATCCTTTATCTGAGTCTGTTGCAGGATCAGGTATCTTATGGCCTTCGCGTTCCTCTATTCGGGTGCCCGAAACTACAAATGTACCGATTGTTACGTCCATTAAAACTTGAGTCTTTTTTTATATACGAATCTCTATGTGATTGTCGCATCGTGAGTTCGATTACCATCCAGTTAGCTTCGTATCCTTTATCTGAGTCTGTACCATGATCAGATATCTTATGCCCTTCCCGTTCCTCCATTCGGGTGCCCGAAACTTGAAATGTACCGATTGTTACGTCCTTTAAAACTCGAGTCTTTTCTTGCGTACGAATCTCTATGTCATTGTAGCATCGTAAGTCCGATTACCTTCCGGTCACCTTCGTATCATTTATCTGAGTCTATTGCATGATCTGATATCTTATTGCCTTCCCGTTCCTCCATTCGGTTGCCCGATACTTCAAATGTACCGATGGTTACCTCCTTTAAAACTCGAGTCTTTTCTTGTGTACGAATCTCTATGTGATTGTCGCATCGTGAGTCAGATAACCTTCTAGTTAGCTTCGTATCTTTTATCTGAGTCTGTTGGATGATCAGATAACTTATGGCCTTCTCGTTCATCCATTCGGGCGTCCGACACTTTAAATGTACCGATAGTTACGACCTTTAAAACTCGAGTCTTTTCTTGTGTACGAATCTCTATGTCATTGTAGCATCATGAGTCCGATTACCGTCCGGTCAGCTTCGTATCCTTTATCTGAGTATGTAGCATGATCAGATATCTTATGGCCTTCCCGTTCTCCCATTCGGGTGCCCGAAACTTCAAATATACTTATAGTTATGTCCTTAAAAACTTGAGTCTTTTCTTGTTTACGAATCTCAATGTCATTCTCTTATCATTAGTCCGATTACCAACTGGCCTGCTTCGTATCCTTTATCTGAGTCTGTTGCATGATCAGATATCTTATGGCCTTCGCGTTCCTCTATTCGGGTGCCCAAACTACAAATGTACCGATTGTTACGTCCATTAAAACTGGAGTCTTTTTTATATACGAATCTCTATATGATTGACGCATAGTGAGTTCGTTTACCATTACGTCAGCTTCGTATCCTTTATCTGAGTCTATACCATAATCATATATCTTATTCCCTTCCCGTTCCTCCATTCGGGTGCCCGAAACTTGAAATGTACCGATAGTTACCACCATTAAAACTCGAGTCTTTTCTTGTGTACGAATCTCTATGTCATTGTAGCATCATGAGTCCGATTACCGTCCGGTCAGCTTCGTATCCTTTATCTGAGTCTGTAGCATGATCAGATATCTTATGGCCTTCCCTTTCTTCCATTCGGTTGCCCGAAACTTCAAATGTACTTATAGTTATGACCTTTAAAACTAGAGTCTTTTCTTGTTTACGAATCTCGATGTCATTGTCGCATCATTAGTCCGATTACCAACTGGCCTGCTTCGTATCCTTTATCTGAGTCTATACCATAATCATATATCTTATGCCCTTCCTGTTCCTCCATTCGGGTGCCCGAAACTTGAAATGTACCGATTGTTACGTCCTTTAAAACTCGAGTCTTTTCTTGCGTACGAATCTCTATGTCATTGTAGCATCGTAAGTCCGATTACCTTCCGGTCACCTTCGTATCATTTATCTGAGTCTATTGCATGATCTGATATCTTATTGCCTTCCCGTTCCTCCATTCGGTTGCCCGATACTTCAAATGTACCGATGGTTACCTCCTTTAAAACTCGAGTCTTTTCTTGTGTACGAATCTCTATGTGATTGTCGCATCGTGAGTCAGATAACCTTCTAGTCAGCTTCGTATCTTTTATCTGAGTCTGTTGGATGATCAGATAACTTATGGCCTTCTCGTTCATCCATTCGGGCGTCCGACACTTTAAATGTACCGATAGTTACGACCTTTAAAACTCGAGTCTTTTCTTGTGTACGAATCTCTATGTCATTGTAGCATCATGAGTCCGATTACCGTCCGGTCAGCTTCGTATCCTTTATCTGAGTATGTAGCATGATCAGATATCTTATGGCCTTCCCGTTCTCCCATTCGGGTGCCCGAAACTTCAAATATACTTATAGTTATGTCCTTAAAAACTTGAGTCTTTTCTTGTTTACGAATCTCAATGTCATTCTCTTATCATTAGTCCGATTACCAACTGGCCTGCTTCGTATCCTTTATCTGAGTCTGTTGCATGATCAGATATCTTATGGCCTTCGCGTTCCTCTATTCGGGTGCCCAAACTACAAATGTACCGATTGTTACGTCCATTAAAACTGGAGTCTTTTTTATATACGAATCTCTATATGATTGACGCATAGTGAGTTCGTTTACCATTACGTCAGCTTCGTATCCTTTATCTGAGTCTATACCATAATCATATATCTTATTCCCTTCCCGTTCCTCCATTCGGGTGCCCGAAACTTGAAATGTACCGATAGTTACCACCATTAAAACTCGAGTCTTTTCTTGTGTACGAATCTCTATGTCATTGTAGCATCATGAGTCCGATTACCGTCCGGTCAGCTTCGTATCCTTTATCTGAGTCTGTAGCATGATCAGATATCTTATGGCCTTCCCTTTCTTCCATTCGGTTGCCCGAAACTTCAAATGTACTTATAGTTATGACCTTTAAAACTAGAGTCTTTTCTTGTTTACGAATCTCGATGTCATTGTCGCATCATTAGTCCGATTACCAACTGGCCTGCTTCGTATCCTTTATCTGAGTCTATACCATAATCATATATCTTATGCCCTTCCTGTTCCTCCATTCGGGTGCCCGAAACTTGAAATGTACCGATAGTTACCACCATTAAAACTCGAGTCTTTTCTTGTGTACGAATCTCTATGTCATTGTAGCATCATGAGTCCGATTACCGTCCGGTCAGCTTCGTATTCTTTATCTGAGTATGTAGCATGATCAGATATCTTATGGCCTTCCCGTTCTTCCATTCGGTTGCCCGAAACTTCAAATGTACTTATAGTTATGTCCTTTAAAACTAGAGTCTTTTCTTGTTTACGAATCTCGATGTCATTGTCGCATCATTAGTCCGATTACCAACTGGCCTGCTTCGTATCCTTTATCTGAGTCTGTTGCATGATCAGATATCTTATGGCCTTCGCGTTCCTCTTTTCGGGTGCCCAAACTACAAATGTACCGATTGTTACGTCCATTAAAACTGGAGTCTTTTTTATATACGAATCTCTATATGATTAACGCATAGTGAGTTCGTTTACCATTACGTCAGCTTCGTATCCTTTATCTGAGTCTATACCATAATCATATATCTTATGCCCTTCCCGTTCCTCCATTCGGGTGCCCGAAACTTGAAATGTACCGATAGTTACCACCATTAAAACTCGAGTCTTTTCTTGTGTACGAATCTCTATGTCATTGTAGCATCATGAGTCCGATTACCGTCCGGTCAGCTTCGTATCCTTTATCTGAGTCTGTAGCATGATCAGATATCTTATGGCCTTCCCTTTCTTCCATTCGGTTGCCCGAAACTTCAAATGTACTTATAGTTATGTCCTTTAAAACTAGAGTCTTTTCTTGTTTACGAATCTCGATGTCATTGTCGCATCATTAGTCCGATTACCAACTGGCCTGCTTCGTATCCTTTATCTGAGTCTATACCATAATCATATATCTTATGCCCTTCCTGTTCCTCCATTCGGGTGCCCGAAACTTGAAATGTACCGATAGTTACCACCATTAAAACTCGAGTCTTTTCTTGTGTACGAATCTCTATGTCATTGTAGCATCATGAGTCCGATTACCGTCCGGTCAGCTTCGTATCCTTTATCTGAGTATGTAGCATGATCAGATATCTTATGGCCTTCCCGTTCTTCCATTCGGTTGCCCGAAACTTCAAATGTACTTATAGTTATGTCCTTTAAAACTAGAGTGTTTTCTTGTTTACGAATCTCGATGTCATTGTCGCATCATTAGTCCGATTACCAACTGGCCTGCTTCGTATCCTTTATCTGAGTCTGTTGCATGATCAGATATCTTATGGCCTTCGCGTTCCTCTATTCGGGTGCCCAAACTACAAATGTACCGATTGTTACGTCCATTAAAACTGGAGTCTTTTTTATATACGAATCTCTATATGATTGACGCATAGTGAGTTCGTTTACCATTACGTCAGCTTCGTATCCTTTATCTGAGTCTATACCATAATCATATATCTTATTCCCTTCCCGTTCCTCCATTCGGGTGCCCGAAACTTGAAATGTACTGATGGTTACCACCATTAAAACTCGAGTCTTTTCTTGTGTACGAATCTCTATGTCATTGTAGCATCATGAGTCCGATTACCGTCCGGTCAGCTTCGTATCCTTTATCTGAGTCTGTAGCATGATCAGATATCTTATGGCCTTCCCTTTCTTCCATTCGGTTGCCCGAAACTTCAAATGTACTTATAGTTATGTCCTTTAAAACTAGAGTCTTTTCTTGTTTACGAATCTCGATGTCATTGTCGCATCATTAGTACGATTACCAACTGGCCTGCTTCGTATCCTTTATCTGAGTCTATACCATAATCATATATCTTATGCCCTTCCCGTTCCTCCATTCGGGTGCCCGAAACTTGAAATGTACCGATAGTTACCACCATTAAAACTCGAGTCTTTTCTTGTGTACGAATCTCTATGTCATTGTAGCATCATGAGTCCGATTACCGTCCGGTCAGCTTCGTATCCTTTATCTGAGTATGTAGCATGATCAGATATCTTATGGCCTTCCCGTTCTTCCATTCGGTTGCCCGAAACTTCAAATGTACTTATAGTTATGTCCTTTAAAACTAGAGTCTTTTCTTGTTTACGAATCTCGATGTCATTGTCGCATCATTAGTCCGATTACCAACTGGCCTGCTTCGTATCCTTTATCTGAGTCTGTTGCATGATCAGATATCTTATGGCCTTCGCGTTCCTCTTTTCGGGTGCCCAAACTACAAATGTACCGATTGTTACGTCCATTAAAACTGGAGTCTTTTTTATATACGAATCTCTATATGATTAACGCATAGTGAGTTCGTTTACCATTACGTCAGCTTCGTATCCTTTATCTGAGTCTATACCATAATCATATATCTTATGCCCTTCCCGTTCCTCCATTCGGGTGCCCGAAACTTGAAATGTACCGATAGTTACCACCATTAAAACTCGAGTCTTTTCTTGTGTACGAATCTCTATGTCATTGTAGCATCATAAGTCCGATTACCGTCCGGTCAGCTTCGTATCCTTTATCTGAGTCTGTAGCATGATCAGATATCTTATGGCCTTCCCTTTCTTCCATTCGGTTGCCAGAAACTTCAAATTTACTTATAGTTATGTCATTTAAAACTAGAGTCTTTTCTTGTTTACGAATCTCAATGTCATTGTCGCATCATTAGTCTGATTACCGACTGGTCTGCTTCGTATCCTTTATCTGACTCTGTTGCAGGATCAGGTATCTTATGGCCTTCGCGTTCCTCTATTCGGGTGCCCGAAACTACAAATGTACCGATTGTTACGTCCATTAAAACTCGAGTCTTTTTTTATATACGAATCTCTATGTGATTGTCGCATCGTGAGTTCGATTACCATCCAGTTAGCTTCGTATCCTTTATCTGAGTCTGTACCATGATCAGATATCTTATGCCCTTCCCGTTCCTCCAATGGGTGCCCGAAACTTGAAATGTACCGATTGTTACGTCCTTTAAAACTCGAGTCTTTTCTTGCGTACGAATCTCTATGTCATTGTAGCATCGTAGGTCTGATTACCTTCCGGTCACCTTCGTATCATTTATTTGAGTCTATTGCATGATCTGATATCTTACTGCCTTCCCGTTCCTCCATTCGGTTGCCCGATACTTCAAATGTACCGATGGTTACCTCCTTTAAAACTCGAGTCTTTTCTTGTGTACGAATCTCTATGTGATTGTCGCATCGTGAGTCAGATAACCTTCTGGTCAGCTTCGTATCTTTTATCTGAGTCTGTTGGATGATCAGATAACTTATGGCCTTCTCGTTCATCCATTCGGGCGTCCGACACTTTAAATGTACCGATAGTTACGACCTTTAAAACTCGAGTCTTTTCTTGTGTACGAATCTCTATGTCATTGTAGCATCATGAGTCTGATTACCGTCCGGTCAGCTTCGTATCCTTTATCTGAGTATGTAGCATGATCAGATATCTTATGGCCTTCCCGTTCTCCAATTCGGTTGCCCGAAACTTCAAATATACTTATAGTTACGTCCTTAAAAACTTGAGTCTTTTCTTGTTTACGAATCTCAATGTCATTGTCGCATCATTAGTCCGATTACCAACTGGTCTGCTTCGTATCCTTTATCTGTGTCTGTTGCATGATCAGATATCTTATGGCCTTCGCGTTCCTCTATTCGAGTTCCCGAAACTACAAATATACCGATTGTTACGTCCATTAAAACTCGAGTGTTTTTTTATATACGAATCTCTATGTGATTGACGCATCGTGAATTCGATTACCATCCAGTCAGCTTCGTATCCTATATCTGAGTCTGTACCATGATCAGATATCTTATGGCCTTCTCGTTCCTCCATTCGGGTGCCCGAAACTTGAAATATACCGATAGTTACGTCCTTTAAAACTCGAGTCTTTTCTTGTGTACGAATCTCTATGTCATTGTCGCATCGTAAGTCTGATTACCTTCCGGTCACCTTCGTATCATTTATCTGAGTCTATTGCATGATCAGATATCTTATTGCCTTCCCTTTCCTCCATTCGGTTGCCCGAAACTTCAAATGTACCGATAGTTAAGTCCTTTAAAACTCTAGTCTTTTCTTATGTACGAATCTCTCTGTGATTGTTGCATCGTGAGTCAGATTACCGTCCGGTCGGCTTCGTATCTTTTATCTAAGTCTGTTGGATGATCAGATATCTTATGGCCTTCTCGTTCCTCCATTCGGGCGTCTGAAGGTTCAAATGTACCGATATTTACGTCCTTTAAAACTCGAGTCTTTTCTTGTGTATTAATCTCTATGTCATTGTCGCATCGTGAGTCCGATTACCGTCCGGTCAGCTTCGTATCCTTTATCTGAGTCTGTAGCATGATCAGATATCTTATGGCCTTCCCGCTCCTCCATTCGGATGCCCGAAACTTCAAATGTACCGATAGTTACGTCCTTTAAAACTCGAGTCTTTTCTTATGTACGAATCTCTATGTCATTGTCGCATCGTGAGTCTGATTACCGTCCGGTCTTCTTCGTATCCATTATCTGACTCTATTTCATGATCAGATATCTTATGGCCTTCCCTCTCCTCCATTCGGGTGCTCGAAACTTGAAATGTACCGATACTTACGTCCTTTAAAACTCGAGTCTTTTCTTGCATACGAATCTCTATGTCATTGTCACATCGTAAGTCCGATTACCTTCCGGTCACCTTCGTATCATTTATCTGAGTCTATTGCATGATCTGATATCTTATTGCCTTCCCGTTCCTCCATTCGGTTGCCCGAAAATTCATATGTACCGACAGTTACGTCCTTTAAAACTAGAGTCTTTTCTTGTTTACGAATCTCAATGTCATTGTCGCATCATTAGTCTGATTACCGACTGGTCTGCTTCGTATCCTTTATCTGAGTCTATTGCAGGATCAGATATCTTATGGCCTTTGCGTGGCTCTATTCGGGTGCCCGAAACTACAATTGTACCGATTGTTACGTCTATTAAAACTCGAGATTTTTTTTATATACGAATCTCTATGTGATTGACGCATCGTGAGTTCGATTACCATCCAGTCAGCTTCGTATCCTTTATCTGAGTCTGTACCATGATCAGATATCTTAAGGCCTTCCCGTTCTTCCATTCGGGTGCCCGAAACTTGAAATGTACCGATAGTTACGTCCTTTAAAATTCGAGTCTTTTCTTGCGTACGAATCTCTATGTCATTGTCGCATCATTAGTCCGATTACCAACTGGCCTGCTTCGTATCCTTTATCTGAGTCTATACCATAATCATATATCTTATGCCCTTCCCGTTCCTCCATTCGGGTGCCCGAAACTTGAAATGTACCGATAGTTACCACCATTAAAACTCGAGTCTTTTCTTGTGTACGAATCTCTATGTCATTGTAGCATCATGAGTCCGATTACCGTCCGGTCAGCTTCGTATCCTTTATCTGAGTATGTAGCATGATCAGATATCTTATGGCCTTCCCGTTCTTCCATTCGGTTGCCCGAAACTTCAAATGTACTTATAGTTATGTCCTTTAAAACTAGAGTCTTTTCTTGTTTACGAATCTCGATGTCATTGTCGCATCATTAGTCCGATTACCAACTGGCCTGCTTCGTATCCTTTATCTGAGTCTGTTGCATGATCAGATATCT
The DNA here is from genome assembly GCA_032199755.1 of Ambrosia artemisiifolia. Lineage (NCBI taxonomy): Eukaryota > Viridiplantae > Streptophyta > Magnoliopsida > Asterales > Asteraceae > Ambrosia > Ambrosia artemisiifolia. Next base: position 29,621,181 of record CM063523.1, on the reverse strand, counting down.
TATGGCCTTCGCGTTCCTCTATTCGGGTGCCCAAACTACAAATGTACCGATTGTTACGTCCATTAAAACTGGAGTCTTTTTTATATACGAATCTCTATATGATTGACGCATAGTGAGTTCGTTTACCATTACGTTAGCTTCGTATCCTTTATCTGAGTCTATACCATAATCATATATCTTATTCCCTTCCCGTTCCTCCATTCGGGTGCCCGAAACTTGAAATGTACCGATAGTTACCACCATTAAAACTCGAGTCTTTTCTTGTGTACGAATCTCTATGTCATTGTAGCATCATGAGTCCGATTACCGTCCGGTCAGCTTCGTATCCTTTATCTGAGTCTGTAGCATGATCAGATATCTTATGGCCTTCCCTTTCTTCCATTCGGTTGCCAGAAACTTCAAATGTACTTATAGTTGTGTCCTTAAAAACTAGAGTCTTTTCTTGTTTACGAATCTCAATGTCATTGTCGCATCATTAGTCTGATTACCGACTGGTCTTCTTCGTATCCTTTATCTGAGTCTGTTGCAGGATCAGGTATCTTATGGCCTTCGCGTTCCTCTATTCGGGTGCCCGAAACTACAAATGTACCGATTGTTACGTCCATTAAAACTTGAGTCTTTTTTTATATACGAATCTCTATGTGATTGTCGCATCGTGAGTTCGATTACCATCCAGTTAGCTTCGTATCCTTTATCTGAGTCTGTACCATGATCAGATATCTTATGCCCTTCCCGTTCCTCCATTCGGGTGCCCAAAACTTGAAATGTACCGATTGTTACGTCCTTTAAAACTCGAGTCTTTTCTTGTGTACGAATCTCTATGTCATTGTCGCATCGTAAGTCTGATTACCTTCCGGTCACCTTCGTATCATTTATCTGAGTCTATTGCATGATCAGATATCTTATTGCCTTCCCTTTCCTCCATTCGGTTGCCCGAAACTTCAAATGTACCGATAGTTAAGTCCTTTAAAACTCTAGTCTTTTCTTATGTACGAATCTCTCTGTGATTGTTGCATCGTGAGTCAGATTACCGTCCGGTCGGCTTCGTATCTTTTATCTAAGTCTGTTGGATGATCAGATATCTTATGGCCTTCTCGTTCCTCCATTCGGGCGTCTGAAGGTTCAAATGTACCGATATTTACGTCCTTTAAAACTCGAGTCTTTTCTTGTGTATTAATCTCTATGTCATTGTCGCATCGTGAGTCCGATTACCGTCCGGTCAGCTTCGTATCCTTTATCTGAGTCTGTAGCATGATCAGATATCTTATGGCCTTCCCGCTCCTCCATTCGGATGCCCGAAACTTCAAATGTACCGATAGTTACGTCCTTTAAAACTCGAGTCTTTTCTTATGTACGAATCTCTATGTCATTGTCGCATCGTGAGTCTGATTACCGTCCGGTCTTCTTCGTATCCATTATCTGACTCTATTTCATGATCAGATATCTTATGGCCTTCCCTCTCCTCCATTCGGGTGCTCGAAACTTGAAATGTACCGATACTTACGTCCTTTAAAACTCGAGTCTTTTCTTGCATACGAATCTCTATGTCATTGTCACATCGTAAGTCCGATTACCTTCCGGTCACCTTCGTATCATTTATCTGAGTCTATTGCATGATCTGATATCTTATTGCCTTCCCGTTCCTCCATTCGGTTGCCCGAAAATTCATATGTACCGACAGTTACGTCCTTTAAAACTAGAGTCTTTTCTTGTTTACGAATCTCAATGTCATTGTCGCATCATTAGTCTGATTACCGACTGGTCTGCTTCGTATCCTTTATCTGAGTCTATTGCAGGATCAGATATCTTATGGCCTTTGCGTGGCTCTATTCGGGTGCCCGAAACTACAATTGTACCGATTGTTACGTCTATTAAAACTCGAGATTTTTTTTATATACGAATCTCTATGTGATTGACGCATCGTGAGTTCGATTACCATCCAGTCAGCTTCGTATCCTTTATCTGAGTCTGTACCATGATCAGATATCTTAAGGCCTTCCCGTTCTTCCATTCGGGTGCCCGAAACTTGAAATGTACCGATAGTTACGTCCTTTAAAATTCGAGTCTTTTCTTGCGTACGAATCTCTATGTCATTGTCGCATCATTAGTCCGATTACCAACTGGCCTGCTTCGTATCCTTTATCTGAGTCTATACCATAATCATATATCTTATGCCCTTCCCGTTCCTCCATTCGGGTGCCCGAAACTTGAAATGTACCGATAGTTACCACCATTAAAACTCGAGTCTTTTCTTGTGTACGAATCTCTATGTCATTGTAGCATCATGAGTCCGATTACCGTCCGGTCAGCTTCGTATCCTTTATCTGAGTATGTAGCATGATCAGATATCTTATGGCCTTCCCGTTCTTCCATTCGGTTGCCCGAAACTTCAAATGTACTTATAGTTATGTCCTTTAAAACTAGAGTCTTTCCTTGTTTACGAATCTCGATGTCATTGTCGCATCATTAGTCCGATTACCAACTGGCCTGCTTCGTATCCTTTATCTGAGTCTGTTGCATGATCAGATATCTTATGGCCTTCGCGTTCCTCTATTCGGGTGCCCAAACTACAAATGTACCGATTGTTACGTCCATTAAAACTGGAGTCTTTTTTATATACGAATCTCTATATGATTGACGCATAGTGAGTTCGTTTACCATTACGTTAGCTTCGTATCCTTTATCTGAGTCTATACCATAATCATATATCTTATTCCCTTCCCGTTCCTCCATTCGGGTGCCCGAAACTTGAAATGTACCGATAGTTACCACCATTAAAACTCGAGTCTTTTCTTGTGTACGAATCTCTATGTCATTGTAGCATCATGAGTCCGATTACCGTCCGGTCAGCTTCGTATCCTTTATCTGAGTCTGTAGCATGATCAGATATCTTATGGCCTTCCCTTTCTTCCATTCGGTTGCCAGAAACTTCAAATGTACTTATAGTTGTGTCCTTAAAAACTACAGTCTTTTCTTGTTTACGAATCTCAATGTCATTGTCGCATCATTAGTCTGATTACCGACTGGTCTTCTTCGTATCCTTTATCTGAGTCTGTTGCAGGATCAGGTATCTTATGGCCTTCGCGTTCCTCTATTCGGGTGCCCGAAACTACAAATGTACCGATTGTTACGTCCATTAAAACTTGAGTCTTTTTTTATATACGAATCTCTATGTGATTGTCGCATCGTGAGTTCGATTACCATCCAGTTAGCTTCGTATCCTTTATCTGAGTCTGTACCATGATCAGATATCTTATGCCCTTCCCGTTCCTCCATTCGGGTGCCCGAAACTTGAAATGTACCGATTGTTACGTCCTTTAAAACTCGAGTCTTTTCTTGCGTACGAATCTCTATGTCATTGTAGCATCGTAAGTCCGATTACCTTCCGGTCACCTTCGTATCATTTATCTGAGTCTATTGCATGATCTGATATCTTACTGCCTTCCCGTTCCTCCATTCGGTTGCCCGATACTTCAAATGTACCGATGGTTATCTCCTTTAAAACTCGAGTCTTTTCTTGTGTACGAATCTCCATGTGATTGTCGCATCGTGAGTCAGATAACCTTCTGGTCAGCTTCGTATCTTTTATCTGAGTCTGTTGGATGATCAGATAACTTATGGCCTTCTCGTTCATCCATTCGGGCGTCCGACACTTTAAATGTACCGATAGTTACGACCTTTAAAACTCGAGTCTTTTCTTGTGTACGAATCTCTATGTCATTGTAGCATCATGAGTCCGATTACCGTCCGGTCAGCTTCGTATCCTTTATCTGAGTATGTAGCATGATCAGATATCTTATGGCCTTCCCGTTCTCCCATTCGGGTGCCCGAAACTTCAAATATACTTATAGTTATGTCCTTAAAAACTTGAGTCTTTTCTTGTTTACGAATCTCAATGTCATTCTCGCATCATTAGTCCGATTACCAACTGGCCTGCTTCGTATCCTTTATCTGAGTCTGTTGCATGATCAGATATATTATGGCCTTCGCGTTCCTCTATTCGGGTGCCCAAACTACAAATGTACCGATTGTTACGTCCATTAAAACTGGAGTCTTTTTTATATACGAATCTCTATATGATTGACGCTTAGTGAGTTCGTTTACCATTACGTCAGCTTCGTATCCTTTATCTGAGTCTATACCATAATCATATATCTTATTCCCTTCCCGTTCCTTCATTCGGGTGCCCGAAACTTGAAATGTACCGATAGTTACCACCATTAAAACTCGAGTCTTTTCTTGTGTACGAATCTCTATGTCATTGTAGCATCATGAGTCCGATTACCGTCCGGTCAGCTTCGTATCCTTTATCTGAGTCTGTAGCATGATCAGATATCTTATGGCCTTCCCTTTCTTCCATTCGGTTGCCCGAAACTTCAAATGTACTTATAGTTATGTCCTTTAAAACTAGAGTCTTTTCTTGTTTACGAATCTCGATGTCATTGTCGCATCATTAGTCCGATTACCAACTGGCCTGCTTCGTATCCTTTATCTGAGTCTATACCATAATCATATATCTTATGCCCTTCCCGTTCCTCCATTCGGGTGCCCGAAACTTGAAATGTACCGATAGTTACCACCATTAAAACTCGAGTCTTTTCTTGTGTACGAATCTCTATGTCATTGTAGCATCATGAGTCCGATTACCGTCCGGTCAGCTTCGTATCCTTTATCTGAGTATGTAGCATGATCAGATATCTTATGGCCTTCCCGTTCTTCCATTCGGTTGCCCGAAACTTCAAATGTACTTATAGTTATGTCCTTTAAAACTAGTGTCTTTTCTTGTTTACGAATCTCGATGTCATTGTCGCATCATTAGTCCGATTACCAACTGGCCTGCTTCGTATCCTTTATCTGAGTCTATACCATAATCATATATCTTATGCCCTTCCCGTTCCTCCATTCGGGTGCCCGAAACTTGAAATGTACCGATAGTTACCACCATTAAAACTCGAGTCTTTTCTTGTGTACGAATCTCTATGTCATTGTAGCATCATGAGTCCGATTACCGTCCGGTCAGCTTCGTATCCTTTATCTGAGTATGTAGCATGATCAGATATCTTATGGCCTTCCCGTTCTTCCATTCGGTTGCCCGAAACTTCAAATGTACTTATAGTTATGTCCTTTAAAACTTGAGTCTTTTCTTGTTTACGAATCTCGATGTCATTGTCGCATCATTAGTCCGATTACCAACTGGCCTGCTTCGTATCCTTTATCTGAGTCTGTTGCATGATCAGATATCTTATGGCCTTCGCGTTCCTCTATTCGGGTGCCCAAACTACAAATGTACCGATTGTTACGTCCATTAAAACTGGAGTCTTTTTTATATACGAATCTCTATATGATTGACGCATAGTGAGTTCGTTTACCATTACGTCAGCTTCGTATCCTTTATCTGAGTCTATACCATAATCATATATCTTATTCCCTTCCCGTTCCTCCATTCGGGTGCCCGAAACTTGAAATGTACCGATAGTTACCACCATTAAAACTCGAGTCTTTTCTTGTGTACGAATCTCTATGTCATTGTAGCATCATGAGTCCGATTACCGTCCGGTCAGCTTCGTATCCTTTATCTGAGTCTGTAGCATGATCAGATATCTTATGGCCTTCCCTTTCTTCCATTCGGTTGCCCGAAACTTCAAATGTACTAATAGTTATGTCCTTTAAAACTAGAGTCTTTTCTTGTTTACGAATCTCGATGTCATTGTCGCATCATTAGTCCGATTACCAACTGGCCTGCTTCGTATCCTTTATCTGAGTCTATACCATAATCATATATCTTATGCCCTTCCCGTTCCTCCATTCGGGTGCCCGAAACTTGAAATGTACCGATAGTTACCACCATTAAAACTCGAGTCTTTTCTTGTGTACGAATCTCTATGTCATTGTAGCATCATGAGTCCGATTACCGTCCGGTCAGCTTCGTATCCTTTATCTGAGTATATAGCATGATCAGATATCTTATGGCCTTCCCGTTCTTCCATTCGGTTGCCCGAAACTTCAAATGTACTTATAGTTATGTCCTTTAAAACTAGAGTCTTTTCTTGTTTACGAATCTCGATGTCATTGTCGCATCATTAGTCCGATTACCAACTGGCCTGCTTCGTATCCTTTATCTGAGTCTGTTGCATGATCAGATATCTTATGGCCTTCGCGTTCCTCTTTTCGGGTGCCCAAACTACAAATGTACCGATTGTTACGTCCATTAAAACTGGAGACTTTTTTATATACGAATCTCTATATGATTAACGCATAGTGAGTTCGTTTACCATTACGTCAGCTTCGTATCCTTTATCTGAGTCTATACCATAATCATATATCTTATGCCCTTCCCGTTCCTCCATTCGGGTGCCCGAAACTTGAAATGTACCGATAGTTACCACCATTAAAACTCGAGTCTTTTCTTGTGTACGAATCTCTATGTCATTGTAGCATCATGAGTCCGATTACCGTCTGGTCAGCTTCGTATCCTTTATCTGAGTCTGTAGCATGATCAGATATCTTATGGCCTTCCCTTTCTTCCATTCGGTTGCCCGAAACTTCAAATGTACTTATAGTTGTGTCCTTAAAAACTAGAGTCTTTTCTTGTTTACGAATCTCAATGTCATTGTCGCATCATTAGTCTGATTACCGACTGGTCTGCTTCGTATCCTTTATCTGACTCTGTTGCAGGATCAGGTATCTTCTGGCCTTCGCGTTCCTCTATTCGGGTGCCCGAAACTACAAATGTACCGATTGTTACGTCCATTAAAACTCGAGTCTTTTTTTATATACGAATCTCTATGTGATTGTCGCATCGTGAGTTCGATTACCATCCAGTTAGCTTCGTATCCTTTATCTGAGTCTGTACCATGATCAGATATCTTATGCCCTTCCCGTTCCTCCAATGGGTGCCCGAAACTTGAAATGTACCGATTGTTACGTCCTTTAAAACTCGAGTCTTTTCTTGCGTACGAATCTCTATGTCATTGTAGCATCGTAAGTCTGATTACCTTCCGGTCACCTTCGTATCATTTATTTGAGTCTATTGCATGATCTGATATCTTACTGCCTTCCCGTTCCTCCATTCGGTTGCCCGATACATCAAATGTACCGATGGTTACCTCCTTTAAAACTCGAGTCTTTTCTTGTGTACGAATCTCTATGTGATTGTCGCATCGTGAGTCAGATAACCTTCTGGTCAGCTTCGTATCTTTTATCTGAGTCTGTTGGATGATCAGATAACTTATGGCCTTCTCGTTCATCCATTCGGGCGTCCGACACTTTAAATGTACCGATAGTTACGACCTTTAAAACTCGAGTCTTTTCTTGTGTACGAATCTCTATGTCATTGTAGCATCATGAGTCTGATTACCGTCCGGTCAGCTTCGTATCCTTTATCTGAGTATGTAGCATGATCAGATATCTTATGGCCTTCCCGTTCTCCAATTCGGTTGCCCGAAACTTCAAATATACTTATAGTTACGTCCTTAAAAACTTGAGTCTTTTCTTGTTTACGAATCTCAATGTCATTGTCGCATCATTAGTCCGATTACCAACTGGTCTGCTTCGTATCCTTTATCTGTGTCTGTTGCATGATCAGATATCTTATGGCCTTCGCGTTCCTCTATTCGAGTTCCCGAAACTACAAATATACCGATTGTTACGTCCATTAAAACTCGAGTGTTTTTTTATATACGAATCTCTATGTGATTGACGCATCGTGAATTCGATTACCATCCAGTCAGCTTCGTATCCTATATCTGAGTCTGTACCATGATCAGATATCTTATGGCCTTCTCGTTCCTCCATTCGGGTGCCCGAAACTTGAAATATACCGATAGTTACGTCCTTTAAAACTCGAGTCTTTTCTTGTGTACGAATCTCTATGTCATTGTCGCATCGTAAGTGTAGATGCGTTTTTGCGACTAATGATTAGATGGTTAACATGTGTTAGATGTGGTAAAAGGGGCGAAGGAAGAACAGAATGGGCGAAGGTGATTATAGAGTGGACGAAGGTAGCTTTACAATGGACGAATCTGGAACAGGTTTACACAGAAGACACATTCGACCACATGCAGTGGGCGAATGTGGAACAGGCCTACATTCGACCAGTGAAACTGGGCGAATGTGCAGGTGCTATAAATAGATTTTGGGTTTTTGTAATGTTAAGCGAGTCATTAAGAGTGTGTGTTTTAGAGGTGTGTTCCAGAGAGGTCTGAGAGTGATAGTTTGTGTGCTAGATTAACTGTAATCAATCTGTAACCAAGTATTTGCAAGAGTTAATCTATGAAAAGCTTTTAAAATGACTTTGATTGTGTTTTGATTGAGTTTATATCAGTTTGTTCTAAGCTAGGGTTTCCGCACCTGGTTTAGCAACTTGTATGATCATATAATCCTGTTTTCGTGTCAAATCACATCCTCTACAAAGTGGTATCAGAGCTTAGAGGATCATACAACAACAAATTGATAAACTCAGAGCTGATTTGGACATTATTTTCATCAATTCACATCTGTTTTTACATAAAAATGGTTTTTGAGTGTTTTTGAAATAATTAGAGGTGTTTTTGTGGTTAAAATTCAAAATTCCAAGTATTAAAGTTGTTCCAAATCATCTCCGAAGCAAAACCTAATCAAGATCATTCAAATCCACAAACTTTTGAAAATCAGAGATCAAAATAACCGTTTTTCAAAGTGTAACCGTTTTTCAAAAGTGAAATATGGGCGAACCTGGAATGTGTGGACGAGTGTGAGAGTTTTTGGTCGAAGGTGAGTGAAATTCTGGGCGAACCTAAGAATTTCTGGGCGAACGTAGAGTTTTTCACTTGAATATTTTACATTCGGGCAACAATTTTTACCTTCGGGACATCGTGCGGACGAACGTAAAACTGAAACGGTCGAACCTAGGTGATTTTGGACGAACGTAGAAAAGTGTTAGTGAGTTTTTACTTTCTGGTGAGATTTCACATTCGGGTGAGAGTTTTTGGGCGAATCTACTTCAAAAACGGGCGAACCTGAAGTTTACTGGGCGAACCTAGGATAGTTTTTGGAAAATTTTCTAAGTGTTGAATTTCTCGAAGTTCGTAATCATGTGGCGTTATCAGACTACTCCTACACCAGCAACTACACAACCACAACAGCAGGTGATGGACCCATGGACAGTGGCAGCACAGAAGACGAGCACACAGTCTTCGCAGCCGGTTAACTACATGACTCAAAGTGCACCTCCAGCACCACAGTCTGACTACTGGGGAGTAGCAGCAGCGGTGGTAAACACTCAAACTACAAATGCTATTTCCACACTGATTAATGATTTGTCTTCAGGTAGCGGGACTCGGCCACCGAAGCTTATGGAGATTCAAGAATACAATCAGTGGCAGAAAAAGTTCAAGATACATTTGGAAGGCATGGGAGTGGAAGGTGCTGAAGCATGGAACATGATTGCTAAAGGTTACACACCACCAGTTCTGGAGAACACAGGTGAACCAGTGCCATTGGAGAGCATGGCTGAGGATGAGAAAAAGAAGTTTGCTGTGGAAAAGAAGGCGTTTTCCCAATTGACACAAGCAATCACAAATGATCTTTTGCATCAGTTTGGGACTTGCACAACTTCTAAGTCACTGTGGGATATGCTTAAAAGGAAGCATGATGGAAATGAGAAGACTCGAAGTTTGAGGACGGAAGAACTTATAAAGGAGTTTGAGAATTTTTCTTATGTTGGAAATGAAACTTTGAAAGAACTAACTCCTAGATTTAATCATTTGATATCTGAATTGTCTAGCTATGGTATACAGATTCCTATGGCAAAACAGGTGGACAAGTTTGCAGATGCATTACCACCAAACTGGGATCAGCATGTAGATGTTCTGAAGGAGAAGGATGCTTATCAATACTGGTCTCTTCAGGAGTTCATTGAGAAGCTGGAAAACAAAGAATTGGAAGAGAAGAGGAAGGCTAGGAGAGCACAGATTCCTCAGAATCCAAACTTATACTTTGGAGGATCTTCAGTTCCAGCAAGTACAAGCTCAGGAGGGCTAGTTACACCACATGTTGCTTGTATATCCAATGTTGTGGAATCACCTACCATTAACTACCATCAACAAACTTCATCTTTATCACAACCACAACCACAAGTTCCATACCAATATTCATACATTCCACCATTCTCCCCAAAGCAACAAGCAGCTTTTTACACTGCTAGTCAATCTCAACCACAACCATTGAACCAACCTAACCAACAAACAGTGGTTTTGGAGACTTCCAATCTTGGAAATGTGACAGTTGAAGTTGCTCAGCAACACATTGCATTAGTCTCTGCAATGGTTTCTTCCTACAATGGGTTAGTTGCTAGTCAAATTGGGAATAACAACTTGACCAATGAAGACTACGCACAGATTGACAAGGAGGAGATGGAACTCATTGATATTCAATGGGCCTTTGCGAGCATAATGCGAAGAGCAACTGAGTTTATCGAGAAGACAGGTAGAACAGACTTGGGAACTTCTCCTAACACAACCTACGGGTTCAATAAGGAGAAAGTGACTTGTTTTAACTGTGGAGGGAAAGGTCACTTTAAACGAGAATGCACTCAGCCACCAAAACAAGGCAACAGAAATCCATTCAATGCTACCTATCAGAACCGTCAACAACAAAACCAAAACCAAGTTTCTTCCCAAAACAACAACAACAACTACCAAAATCGTCAAAACAACTTTAATAACAACCAAAATAGACAACCAAACACACCAAACCAGACACAAACCCAAACACCAAACAATACTAACCGAACAGTCATACCTATCACTACACCAAATGAACAACAGAATACCAATCAAGCATTGGTGACTCAACAAGATGAAAGGTTTGACTGGTCGAGCATTCAGATAGGTGTTGAGGAAATCACCACTGGGGGAAATGTGGCTTGTGTTGCATATCAGGTTGATATTGAAGATTCAGTGACGATGGAGGAGAAGGTAGAAACTGAGGCTGATAGTGATGAGTCTGAGGCTGAGATGGATGGGGAATTTGAACCTGTTAAGGTTAATTCTGAGGTTGATGTTGAAGTTCAAAATGAAGAGACAAATTCTGGAGTTGTGATTGATACTGTTTCTGACATTCCTGAGGAGTGTGAATCGGTTTATTCTGATTCAGACAGTAAATCGGATACAGAAGCAAGTGTTAATTCTCTTGATGAAGACATTGATCAGTTGCTTGCAGAAGCGGATTTTCTGATGACAAGGAAGTCGTGCATTGCAGATGATGCTTTCACAAAGATTGATTATTCCAGATTCTTTGCAGGAAAGGAAGCTCATTTCGCATTGATGGCCATGACTGACCCGCCAAAACCTGTAAGTTCTGCATGTAGTACTGATAATACAAGTGAAAAATATTGTGGTACATGTGATAGATTGACTGAGGAGATTAAACAACTCCGTGTTCAACGTGATAGTGCTATCATGAACAGTCAATCTACTCGCAAAGAGTTGAATGCTTTTAACAAAGTATTAGATGGCTACAAAAAGGACATTTCCGACTTGAAAAACACTTTGTCTTTAAAACAATTGGCAATTAACAACTATATCAATGAAATTGAAAACACCAAGTTGGAAATGGCAGCCATAAAATGCTTTGCTGAGAAAGTAAACAAAAAGTTGGAAAGCTATAAGCATATTGCTTATGTAGTAGACCATATCATTGATGATAAAACAACCAATTATCGGTCTGTACCATCTCCGGTTCTTTTTGAAAACCATAATTGTCACCAAGTGACACCGGAGAGTTCGGTAAAATCTGATTCAGCATCGGAAAATGAATCTAATACTTCAAGTATTGGTGATCCAAATTCCGATGTTAGACCGATTTTGGGAATCAATGATGAGGGTGTTACTGCTGAAAGTGTAGATTCAGACTCAGAGAATGATGATACTGGTTGTAACCAAACTGTTAATGCATGTGAAATTCCAAAAGAAAATCACATCATTACAAATGAACCAGTTTCATCATCTCAAATTGTTCCAATGAGAAGTGTTCATCATGTGAATAAGTCTGAAAAGAATGTAGTAAAGAAAGATCTTAATGTGGTTAAGAAAGATCTTGAAAAGAATGATAAAAACAAACAATGTGACAAACCTGTCAAAGTGTTCTATCGGATGGAAGGATCCGATAAGATCATCTCTGACGAGGACTTTCCAATAAAAAATGCCAATTATGCTAAAATTGAAAAGATTTGGCAAGAAAGTACTATTTGGTTCCCAAAACATGAGAGAACAAATGAAATTCCACCAGCTTTATTAAAGAAGTTGTATTTGGATGTTCCTCAAGAACCAAAGGTCCATGTCACAGAGTTTGTTAAACCCAAAAACAGAGCTAATGGTTTCAATGAGCCTACTTACTCAAAAGGGCCACTCCCTGAGAGTTTAAGGAAGCAACAGTACAATGATCAATATCCTGTTAGATCATTTGCTCAACCAAATGCTCCGAATATTTTTGAAGAGTACCGTGCGTGTTTTAAGTGTGGGGAACGTGGGCATTTACTTGCTCAGTGCCCATATGTAAGGCACAAGAGGCACGAGGTTGAAGTGAGGAATTCTATGCGAAAACCGATTGATCATTATGTGCCACCTCATAGGAGAGTTGTTCCTCAACAACCACAACCGTTTTATAATCATAACAATTTTCAACAAATGAGGAACACTCGTCCAATGCACTATGATAGAAGGAATCGGATTGCTATGGAATACTCATGGAGGAAGCCTGTGGTGAACACAACATTTGAGAGGCAAAAGGTTCAACCAAAACCAATTGTCAAATCAAATGTTGGACCTAAGTCTGTTAAATCAGATAAGGTTACCAAGAAAGTTACATTTGCTAACAATGTTCAGAAACCGACTGAGAACCCAAAGTCTCAGGTTCGTATCCTGAAAAGGACTGAACAATCTTGGACACCCAATGGTACTCCAGGAGCCTCAACTTCAAAAATTAATGAGAAAAAGGAAACTGTTGTGAAAAATCAGAAAAAGATTGATCAAAAAGTTGTTGAAAATGTTTGTGACAATGTTACTGTGAAACCTGATGTTGAAAGACCCAAGACTCAGGCTTGGGTCCCCCGAAAGAACTAACTGATTTACTTTTTGTGTGCAGGGAGCTTCAGCTGGCCCTATTAGCAGTCTTTGGATTGTTGATAGTGGAGCTTCAGGCCACATGACAGGGGATCTTGCGTTGCTGTTCGACGTGAAGAACATCAATGGAGGGTATGTAGCTTTCGCGGGAAACAAAGGTGGATATATTACAATGGAAGGAAGTGTGAGCAATGGGATAGTGAGTTTCGAGCGGATTTCGTATGTGAAGCAGATAGACTATAATCTGTTGAGTGTCAGTCAAATATGTGACAAGAAATTTACTGTGCATTTTGATGACAAATCCTGCTATATTCTGAAACCGGGCTTTACAATTCCTAAAGAGTGGATAATGTTGAAGGCACCTCGCGTCAACAATCTATACATTCTTGATATGTCCAAGGCGATGACATCACAGGGGCAGATAACATGCTTTTTGTCCAAGGCGACTGAGAAAGAATCGATAATGTGGCACCGAAGAATGGGGCACATTCATCTGAAGAAAATGAATCAACTTGTGAGAAATGGACTTGTCGATGGAGTAAATGTGAAACATTTCCATTTGAATGACAAGTGCGTAAGTTGTAAAAAGGGGAAGCAGCACAAACAGTCCCACAAAGTGAAAAAGGTTAACTCTGTTGAGATGCCACTTGAGCGACTGCACATGGATCTTTTCGGACCGGTCAAGCGCAAAAGTCATCTTGGAGAGCTTTATTGTTTAGTCGTCACTGACGATTACTCAAGATTTTCATGGGTGATGTGTTTGCAGAATAAGAGCGACACTTTTATCAATCTAAAAGTTCTGTTCACTCGATTGGAGAATCTCTACAATGTGAAGATAAAGAGAATTCGGAGTGACAATGGGACGGAGTTCAAAAATGCCAGGATGGATGAACTTTGTGAAAACAAAGGAATACATCATGAATATTCGGCTCCGTACACCCCTCAACAGAACGGTGTTGCTGAACGAAAGAATAGGACTCTAATTGAAGCGGCTAGAACAATGCTTGCTGATTCAAATCTTCCAGTAATGTTCTGGAATGAGGCGATTTATGCAGCAAATTACACATTAAATCGGGTTTTAACAGTGAAGAAGTTTGGTAAAACATCTTATGAGCTGTTACACCGAAGGAAGCCGAACTTAGAGTATCTAGAACCTTTTGGGGCGCCATGCACTATGTTGAATCCAAGCGAAAAGTTTAGTCCTAAAGCCGAAGAGGGTTACTTTGTTGGATATGCAACCCCGCTCAAACGGGTTTACAACAAGCGAACTCGTCGTGTGGAAGACTGGGCTAACGTGGACGTTCAACGATATACTCAAAATATTCAAGGCACGGGTCCTGATTGGATGTTTGATTACAAAGATTTCTTTGAATCATTCAATCTAGATAGCTTGGTTGAAGAAGCTGTTATTCGATTACTTTACGAGTGTGAAAATGCAACAACTTCACCGTTGGTGCGTCCGATCACCGTGAACCCCCTACCAGCTTCTAATGATACCAATGCTCCTATACAAGAAGAAGAAATATTTCAAGAGGCTTCAAATTCATTAGACACTTCAGAATCTGAAGATGAACAATTTGAAGAAGCTATTCTTGATCAAGCTGAAGAACCAGAGGCACCGCCAGTGAACCCAACTCCAACTTCTGATGTGGCTTCATCATCAAATACGGGTCATGATCTGGATGCTGTAGAGAACTTGACTGTTCAGACGGGAGTGCAAGTACCTGATTATCCGGAATCTCGGATTCATCGCATTCATCCGCTGGAGCAAGTAATCGGTGATCCTGGAAGCAGTGTTATGACCAGAGGGCAGCTTAAAAGCGTTAATTCGCCAGAGAGTTTTGGTGCTTTAGCTTTATATGCCAAAATTCAACAATCTGGTAGTCAAAATGATTGGTCGTTTGCGTGTTATGTGTCGCAGGTAGAGCCAAGGACATACAAGGACGCTTTGAAGGATGATGCCTGGGTGGAAGCTATGCAGGAGGAGTTATTACAATTCCAGAAATTGGGAGTTTGGACACTCACGGATTTGCCGTCGGATAGGAAGAAGATTGGCACCAAATGGGTGTTTAAGTGTAAGAAGGATGATCGTGGGGTAATTGTTCGTAACAAAGCCAGATTGGTCGTGCAGGGTTTCCATCAAATCGAAGGGATTGATTATAATGAAATCTATGCACCGGTAGCACGAATCGAAGCTATTCGGATGTTCCTCGCGTTTGCTTCTTATAAGAAATTCAAAGTTTATCAAATGGACGTGAAAAGCGCATTTCTGTACGGGAAAGTCAAGGAAGAGGTGTATGTCGGGCAGCCACCAGGCTTTGAGGACCCAATCCACCGGGATAAGGTCTACGTGTTGAACAAAGCTCTTTATGGCTTGCACCAGGCTCCGAGGCAGTGGTATGAGGAGCTAAGTACATACCTCATCACCAAAGGATTTAAGCGCGGCCTCGTCGATTGCACCCTCTTTACGAAAAAGACGGGAGATGACTTGCTTCTAGTGCAGATATACGTTGATGATATAATATTTGGTTCAACTAACGAGCTTTTATGCAGGGAGTTTGAAACTGTCATGCAGGAAAAGTTTGAAATGAGCGCAATGGGGGAGATGCAGTTTTTCCTAGGCTTGCAGGTGGACCAAAGACCCGACGGGATCTTCATTCACCAGACGAAATATGTCTCCGACATCTTGAGCCGGTTCCAGATGGAGGACTCAAAGCCGATGGATACCCCGATTCAACCCAATCACGGGATTGGAGTGGACGCTAAGGGGGAGCTGACGGATCCTTTTACATACAGAGCAATCATCGGATCTCTGATGTATTTGACGGCGTCTCGACCAGATATTATGTATGCAACGTGTCTCTGTGCCCGTTATCAATCGAAGCCGAAACAAAGTCATCTGACGGCGGTCAAGCGTATCCTTCGATATCTGAAGGGTTGTCCCTCAAAAGGACTTTGGTACCCTAATGATGATAATTTTGATTTCATATCGTTTAGTGATGCAGGTTGGGGCGGCTGTGACAAAGATAGCAAATCTACTACAGCTGGTTGCCAGTTTTTCGGGAGCAGGTTAATCACCTGGCAATGCAAGAAACAGACTTCCGTAGCACAATCTACCTGTGAAGCCGAGTACATTGCAGCCTCGAGTTGCTGTTCGCAAGTACTCTGGATTCAACAACAAATGGTGGATTACGGTTTGCAGTTTCTAAAAACTCCTATTTACTGTGACAACGAAGCCGCAATTGCATTAACTAAAAATTCGGAAAATCATTCTAAAGCGAAACACATCCGGATCAAATATCATTTTATCCGAGATTGTTACGCTAAGGAATTGATCGATATGATCAAAATACACACTGACTACCAACGTCCAGATCTGTTTACTAAAGCTTTTGACCGTTCACGCTTTGAATATCTTTTAAAAGTAAACAATATAAAGGAAAAACAGGACTAATCGGCACCTCGGTTTATCGCTTTTTAGTTTTTAGTTTTTATATTTTGCTAATTGGGAATTTTTCTTTGCTAATTGGGAATTTCTCTTTACTATCATAATCCTCAAAGAAGTTGATGCTTTCGAGGGGATTGTTTAATCCTCAAAGAAGTTGATGCTTTCGAGTGGATTGTTTCTTTCAAATTTTTGTTTTTGTTTTTCAGAAAAATCTAAAATCTCAAAAAATATGTTCTTTATTTTAGGGGGAGCCATTTTATCAGAAAAACCAAAACATTATAAAATTCAAAAAGACCTAAAAATTAGAAAATCAAAAATGATTTCCTGGTAAAACAGAGGAAATGACAGTACATCAGTGGGGATCTGACACAGGCTAAAGATTTATATAGTATAATGAGGCGTGTGTTGATTACGTGTGATATGCTGATAGGCTTCGTAGACTAAATATTGCGTGCATTAGTGATACAAACATAACGAACTACGCGTTCGTGGCTGAACACCTCATGGGCATATGGTCTTAGTACCGTAATTTCGTTTGATAGGATTGCCAAAATCTGAGGTTTCGGGTCGTTATGTTATGGTTATCCGGGATGTTCTGATAAACTTTTGTCGTATTGATTTACGGACCTAGTTTTATCAGAATATTTGCTAAAAGAGCTTAATTGCCAAAACCGGAAGTTACCGAATTGAGGAACTTATGTTTTAATTGATCAAAGATCATTATTACATCGTATTGATTATCTGATTCAAATCAGTGATTAATATCAGCCTCAACCTAGTGTATACGCACATGTTACTCTGCTGCATTCAATTGCTGACCTGTACACCTCTGTGCTATATACTTTGTAACTTTTACGGATAACTCTGGCATAATCACGCGTTACGACGAAGCTTTGTGCAATTACTTGATACGGGAGTATGTCGTGTGTGTGGGCACCACATTGTGTTAGTCTAATACACTTAACTCGTATCATTTTAAAGCATTGCGTAATTGTCTGCATGTGAGCTTACGTGGATCACAATATCAGCAATTGCCGTATCACATACAGTTTCTAATGATAATATTAAACAAAAAGATCAACGCTGTGATCAGATTTCTCAGAAAACTGATATGATCCTCTGACCGGATTTCACAAAATGTTTAATGCTTTCATTTACTTTTGATGCATTTTATTTTGTTGCAATTTACTTTTAATGTCAAAAAGATACAAAATCCAAAAAGATTTTAGGTGTGTTTTGATAAAATTTCAGAAAAATTCAAAATTTTTGCATTTCTGCTTTATTTTTGATAACCGGGGATGCTTGATAGTCAATTTCTGAGATTTGACACCACCATCTGGGCTTTGTATCATTCTAAAAGTGAAAATTTGAGTTTTGGAAGCTTAACGGATTGAAAAATGTTGAACGAGGTTCGAATTTGTAATTTGGCAAAATTTTTAAAATTTCCATTTTACATTCGCCCTTAATTGGGACGAATGTGGAAATTTTTCCACCTTCGGGCGTTTAGTACTGGGCGAATGAAGAGCTATGTCTTCATTTCCACCTTCGGGTAGAACAAATTTACCTTCGTGCCATTTGGTTGGGGCGAAGGTGGATTTTTGTACATTCGACCAGTAGAACCGGGCGAAGGTGCAGCCTATATATACGCCCAAACCACATTCGACCAGTTCATTCTACTTTTTCAAAATTTTTCTTCGTACCAAGACCTTGTTGATTTTGAAACTCTTGCTTGTGCCTTTTGATCCTTGCATATCACTGATCATTTCTATATAATTTTTACAGGTAATGGTTAAGGATTGAAGCCGGAATCGTTTGTTTTATGAACCGGACTTAGGGTTTTAGGGTTAATGGTGTTTAACTGATTGTTAATGCTTATTTTTGATACACATTCATCCCACATCACTTTTAGGGGGAGAATGTATTAGGAATTAGTATATAAACATGGTTTAAACACTGATTGATCGATTGATACAATAAAAAAAAACCTAATTCCTTTTAAAAACTGATGTTGAATGAATTTTAAAGTCAATTGATGTTACACGAAGGTTAATCGGCCATAATAGACTATGTTTGAATCAAAATGGAGTGTTAAAAACATGATTTGAAAAATTTTAAATTTTGGGTTTAAACCAGTTTCCACCTTCGGTTCGTCGAGTGGACGAAGGTGAAACTGAACGGACGAAGGTAAGCTAAAAACGGGCGAATGAATATTTTATCCAAAATCATTTTACATTCGACCAAAAGTTTACACCTTCGGCCACAATAATCTACATTCGACCAGTGCATTTTGGGCGAATGTGGAACTTCAAAAACCTAAAATTTTGAATTTTTGACGATTTCATGTTTTGACGTTTATATTGATTTTATCTTTCAGATGGCTGAAGAACAAACAAATATTGAGATTCCTGTGGAGACTGCAGTTACTGATCCAGTCCCAGAGACTGTACAAGAAGGAGAATCATCAAGCGGTACTAAATGGCCGTTTGAGAAGACTCATAACTGTTGCGCATATCTGGGAGATGTTGAGAAGAACGTGGAGTTTACTGAGATCATCAAGTTTCTGAAGAGATGCAGAGTGGTTTATGCTTTGGCCACACCAACTATTATCTACAAGGATATAGTTGAGGATTTCTACAACAATGCCAAGTATGATTACTTTGATAATCAAACCATTATCAAAAGCAAGATTCAAGGAATGGAGATGTTTATCACTGAAGCTGATATCAGAGAAGCTCTCCAGATCCAGTTTGAAACAAGTGAGGATCCAAGGGAATTATCATGGACTGAGCAGAAAGCCTGTTTCTTGAGGATGAAATACAAAGGACCGATTACTGATGGTTCTATGTACAAAGGGAAACTAGGAGTACAGTTTAAGTATTTTGCTCATGTTATTATACTTGTGTTTGGATGTGTTAGTGGAGGATACGACGTGATGAGGAAGAGTTTGAGCTCGTTAATGGTTGCGTTGACTCTCAACAAACCATTTAACGTTGCTGGGATGATTTTAGATCATATGTTAGAGATGTTGAAAGGGTTGAAGCTTAAGAACTTCATGCTTTATCCTAGATTCCTTATGATGATTTTTTATCACAAATATCCACACCTGAAGAAAGATCCAACACAGATACTAGTTATGGATCACATGAACATTAGAACCTTAGTGAGAATAAAAGGTTACAAAGGTGTGCCTGAAAATGAGAGACCACCTTACAGGAGATTGTTTGGAGCCTTGGCTAGAGAGGATTACATGGATCCTGGAAAGAATACAGCAAGGCATCCTGATAGTGATAGTGATAATGATGATCCGTTGGTTTATGCTGATGCAAGCACAAAGAGAAAAAGGCAGGTTGTCAATCCCGGAGCCAAAGGGAAGGGTAAGGGAAAGACAGATCAAGGGAGTTCAAAACAACAAGTGGTAAGGAAGAAAACTACTGCTAAGAAGGGTACGAGTTTGGTAGATGAAGAGTCTGTTGATTCAGAGGAGACAGAGACTGAAGAACAGTGGGATTCGGATGCTGAAAATGTCCGGACTACCAAACAAAAGGCCACTTTGGTTGGTGAGTCTGAATCACTTAACAGATCAATAGAAGAAGCTAAGAAGAGTAAGCAATCTGTTGGTGCTGAAGATGAAGGGTTGACTATTAATTTGGACGAGTTGAATGAAGGTGAAACCGTTGTTGTTAACTTGCCCAAACCCAAACACAAAACCATGGCAAAGAAAACAAGTACCAAGCAGCTGAGAGAGAAAGAATTAAACCTACTTTTGAAAGGAAAGAGATTACCTGATGCTGGAACGTCATCTAAACAATCTTCACCAGCCACTAAAAAGCAAAAGACTAAGGAGGCTACAACATTACCAGTGGATCAATTCAATATTGCACTGGATAATGTTCTTAACATGTTTACACAGCCTCAGAAAGGAAAAGAAACTGAGATTGAGCCATCTAAGTCAAAGTCAAAGTCTAAGAAGGTCACTGTGGATGATGATGTGATGAAGCAGGTGAATAAAAGGATGGACGACATGATGAAGATGTTAGTGGCTCAGCAAGCTGAGATTGCCAAGTTCAAGCTGAATGAAGAAAAGATGCTTCAGATAGTTGTAGCTTCAAAGTCAAATCAAGATGAGATTGACGAGAAAGTAAAGAAGCTAGAAGCTAAGAATAAGAAGCTTGAAGGGAAATGTTTGAGAAACAAGAACAGATATAAGGCTATAAAAGAAGACAATAAAGAATTGAAAGCTGAAAACAAACGCCTCAGTGAGCTGATAGATAATCTGTACAACATTGCACCCACGCTGAAGGAGGGTGAGGAGGATACAGAGAAAGAGGTTGAACAGGTTGACTTTGAACCATCTGAATCTGACAAAGAGGAAGATGAGGATGATGAGGATGAAGAATCGGAAAAGAGTGATGATGGAGATGATAATAATGATGATGATGATGATGCTGAAGGTTCGGGAAGTCAAAAGGAGGATGATAGTAGTAGTAGTGATGATAATGACGGAGGAGATGATACTTCTAAGTTTACATTCGAAAAGAGACCACCTTCAAAGAAGAAGAAAGATACAGGTGAGTCAAGTTCAAAGAAGAGTAGTGAGAATGTTGATGATGAGACTGTGTTTTGGAATGAGAAGGTGAGGTCCTTGTCTGACGATGCTAAACAAGTATACAAGGACATGTTAGAGAAAAGAGAGTGGACCATTGAGTTCACAGGTCGTTTTGCTGAAATATTCCAAACAGATGACATGCGATATGAATTGGAATATAACGATCCTGATCTAGAAGAAGGGGAAGTACCTGCATCTGTGGCAAAGGAGATTTTAGATGGACTTGCACAGAGGGTAGGGAAAACGTTTGAAGAGTTCATTGTTGATGAGTCGATTCCACATATTCCTGAAAAGGATATTGGAAGTCACTCTGATGACAAAGACACCCCTGAATTTGAAGAAGTTGAGATAGAGGATATCACACATGAGGAATATCCACAGTACTTCAGACAAACTGATGAAGACTTGGTGTTTCCTGATTTTACTGAAAGACATAATACGTCTGCTAAAAGAAAGGCAAAGAAGAGGAGTGCTGAGTTTGTAGAGAAAGTACTTGGAGCTGATTTGCCAGAATCTTCAAATAAGACTGATGAATTGAAGGAGTATTTGAAGAAGTTAAGATTGATGGATGAAAACCGACCAAAGCCTGAAGCTCAAGGAAACTTTTATAGGTTTCATAATGCGAAGTTCAGAGGCAGAGCTCTCGGGTGGACATACTTAGGCAGGCTAAAGTGTTTAGCTGCTAAGTGGGAATCTGGAATCTTGTACTTTTACAGATTCATTGATTTGCTGACTCTACCGTACTGGGCGGTTAGAGATCTTTGCAGATTCCAAATGTCGGGTGCTTCAGTGAATAATTCACATGTCGGTTGGTGTGCAGACAAATTGGTTTGGGAAAGTAGAACTAAGTGGAACAGATTTAAACCACAATATCCCCGGAGGAAAGTTCACAGGGATATTGATCCCAGAACCAAGTTGAAACGGGTTACCTTGATTTATAAGGCACCTGAAGTGATGAGAAAGATACCTTTGATGCCTATGCCTCAACACTTCAGTGCTGACTTCATTTTCTGGTATTATGATTGGAGGAAGGCAGAAGCGGTGATTGTGTTGAGAGATGGAAAGGACAAATACAAGCATGTTCATGTTTTTGATCCTATGTGGTTGATCAATTGCAACTTCGAAGACATCATCATGCTCTTTTATAATCCGATTCATTATGAGCCAAACGATGCAGATCAAGCAAAGAAATACACACAGGTTGTTGGTGTTTGCTTTGCTTATGACATTAATGCTGGAAGTAATTTGGAGGGGAAGCTTGGCAAAAAGGTGAAGATGGCAAATGTGTCAAAGCCGGTAAAGAGGAAATTAGAGCCTGAGATGACGAAAGAACAGAAGAGTTTGCTCAGAATCAAGTTGCTGAACAAAGCCATGGACGAAGATAGAAAACGATCTAATCAATAGTCGAGGGGGAGTTTGTAGATGCGTTTTTGCGACTAATGATTAGATGGTTAACATGTGTTAGATGTGGTAAAAGGGGCGAAGGAAGAACAGAATGGGCGAAGGTGATTATAGAGTGGACGAAGGTAGCTTTACAATGGACGAATCTGGAACAGGTTTACACAGAAGACACATTCGACCACATGCAGTGGGCGAATGTGGAACAGGCCTACATTCGACCAGTGAAACTGGGCGAATGTGCAGGTGCTATAAATAGATTTTGGGTTTTTGTAATGTTAAGCGAGTCATTAAGAGTGTGTGTTTTAGAGGTGTGTTCCAGAGAGGTCTGAGAGTGATAGTTTGTGTGCTAGATTAACTGTAATCAATCTGTAACCAAGTATTTGCAAGAGTTAATCTATGAAAAGCTTTTAAAATGACTTTGATTGTGTTTTGATTGAGTTTATATCAGTTTGTTCTAAGCTAGGGTTTCCGCACCTGGTTTAGCAACTTGTATGATCATATAATCCTGTTTTCGTGTCAAATCACATCCTCTACAGTAAGTCTGATTACCTTCCGGTCACCTTCGTATCATTTATCTGAGTCTATTGCATGATCAGATATCTTATTGCCTTCCCTTTCCTCCATTCGGTTGCCTGAAACTTCAAATGTACCGATAGTTAAGTCCTTTAAAACTCTAGTCTTTTCTTATGTACGAATCTCTCTGTGATTGTTGCATCGTGAGTCAGATTACCGTCCGGTCGGCTTCGTATCTTTTATCTAAGTCTGTTGGATGATCAGATATCTTATGGCCTTCTCGTTCCTCCATTCGGGCGTCTGAAGGTTCAAATGTACCGATATTTACGTCCTTTTAAACTCGAGTCTTTTCTTGTGTATTAATCTCTATGTCATTGTCGCATCGTGAGTCCGATTACCGTCCGGTCAGCTTCGTATCCTTTATCTGAGTCTGTAGCATGATCAGATATCTTATGGCCTTCCCGCTCCTCCATTCGGATGCCCGAAACTTCAAATGTACCGATAGTTACGTCCTTTAAAACTCGAGTCTTTTCTTATGTACGAATCTCTATGTCATTGTCGCATCGTGAGTCTGATTACCGTCCGGTCTTCTTCGTATCCATTATCTGACTCTATTGCATGATCAGATATCTTATGGCCTTCCCTCTCCTCCATTCGGGTGCCCGAAACTTGAAATGTACCGATACTTACGTCCTTTAAAACTCGAGTCTTTTCTTGCATACGAATCTCTATGTCATTGTCACATCGTAAGTCCGATTACCTTCCGGTCACCTTCGTATCATTTATCGGAGTCTATTGCATGATCTGATATCTTATTGCCTTCCCGTTCCTCCATTCGGTTGCCCGAAAATTCATATGTACCGATAGTTACGTCCTTTAAAACTAGAGTCTTTTCTTGTTTACGAATCTCAATGTCATTGTCGCATCATTAGTCTGATTACCGACTGGTCTGCTTCGTATCCTTTATCTGAGTCTATTGCAGGATCAGATATCTTATGGCCTTTGCGTGGCTCTATTCGGGTGCCCGAAACTACAATTGTACCGATTGTTACGTCTATTAAAACTCGAGATTTTTTTATATACGAATCTCTATGTGATTGACGCATCGTGAGTTCGATTACCATCCAGTCAGCTTCGTATCCTTTATCTGAGTCTGTACCATGATCAGATATCTTAAGGCCTTCCCGTTCTTCCATTCGGGTGCCCGAAACTTGAAATGTACCGATAGTTACGTCCTTTAAAATTCGAGTCTTTTCTTGCGTACGAATCTCTATGTCATTGTCGCATCGTAAGTCCGATTACCTTTCGCTCACCTTCGTATCATTTAACTGAGTCTATTGCATGATCAGATATCTTATTGCCTTCCCTTTCCTCCATTCGGTTGCCCGAAACTTCAAATGTACCGATAGTTAAGTCCTTTAAAACTCGAGCCTTTTCTTGTGTACGAATCTCTATGTGATTGTCGCATCGTGAGTCAGATTACCGTCCGGTCAGCTTTGTATCTTTTATCTAAGTCTGTTGGATGATCAGATATCATACGGCCTTCTCGTTCTTCCATTCGGGCGTCTGAAGCTTTAAATGTGCCGATAGTTACGTCCTTTAAAACTCGAGTCTTTTCTTGTGTACTAATCTCTATGTCATTGTAGCATCATGAGTCCGATTACCGTCTGGTCAGCTTCGTATCCTTTATCTGAGTATGTAGCATGATCAGATATCTTATTGCCTTCCCGTTCCTCCATTCGGTTGCCCGAAACTTCATATATACCGATAGTTACGTCCTTTAAAACTAGAGTCTTTTCTTGTTTACGAATCTCAACGTCATTATCGCATCATTAGTCTAATTAGCGACTGGTCTGCTTCGTATCATTTATCTGAGTCTGTTGCAGGATCAGATATCTTATGTCCTTCGCGTTCCTCTATTCGGGTGCCCGAAACTACAAATGTACCGATTGTTACGTCCATTAAAACTCGAGTGTTTTTTTATATATGAATCTCTATGTGATTGACGCATCGTGAGTTCGATTACCATCCAGTCAGCTTCGTATCCTTTATCTGAGTCTGTACCATGATCAGATATCTTATGGCATTCCCGTTCCTGCATTCGGTTGCCCGAAACTTCATATGTACTGATAGTTACGTCCTTTAAAACTAGAGTCTTTTCTTGTTTACGAATCTCAATGTCATTGTCGCATCATTAGTCTGATTACTGACTGGTCTGCTTCGTATCCTTTATCTGAGTCTGTTGCAGGATCAGATATCTTATGGCCTTCGCGTTCCTCTATTTGGGTGCCCGAAACTACAAATGTACCGATTGTTACGTCCACTAAAACTCGAGTGTTTTTTTATATACGAATCTCTATGTGATTGACGCATCGTGAGTTCGATTACCATCCAGTCAGCTTCGTATCCTTTATCTGAGTTTGTACCATGATCAGATATCTTATGGCCTTCCCGTTCCACCATTCGGGTGCCCGAAACTTGAAATGTACCGGTAGTTACGTCCTTTAAAACTCGAGCCTTTTCTTGTGTTCGAATCTCTATGTGATTGTCGCATCGTGAGTCAGATTACCGTCCGGTCAGCTTCGTATCTTTTATCTAAGTCTGTTGGATGATCAGATATCATACGGCCTTCTCGT
This sequence comes from Ambrosia artemisiifolia, assembly GCA_032199755.1. NCBI lineage: Eukaryota > Viridiplantae > Streptophyta > Magnoliopsida > Asterales > Asteraceae > Ambrosia > Ambrosia artemisiifolia. The sequence continues at coordinate 29,595,477 of CM063523.1, read as the reverse complement.
TCTTCCATTCGGGCGTCTGAAGCTTCAAATGTACCGATGGTTACGTCCTTTAAAACTCGAGTCTTTTCTTGTGTACTAATCTCTATGTCATTGTAGCATCATGAGTCCGATTACCGTCCGGTCAGCTTCGTATCCTTTATCTGAGTATGTAGCATGATCAGATATCTTATTGCCTTCCCGTTCCTCCATTCGGTTGCCCGAAACTTCATATGTACCGATAGTTACGTCCTTTAAAACTAGAGTCTTTTCTTGTTTACGAATCTCAACGTCATTGTCGCATCATTAGTCTGATTAGCGACTGGTCTGCTTCGTATCCTTTATCTGAGTCTGTTGCAGGATCAGATATCTTATGGCCTTCGCGTTCCTCTATTCGGGTGCCCGAAACAACAAATGTACCAATTGTTACGTCCATTAAAACCCGAGTGTTTTTCTATATACGAATCTCTATGTGATTGACGCATCGTGAGTTCGATTACCATCCAGTCAGCTTCGTATCCTTTATCTGAGTCTGTACCATGATCAGATATCTTATGGCATTCCCGTTCCTGCATTCGGGCGCCCGAAACTTGAAATGTACCGATAGTTACGTCCTTTAAAATTCGAGTCTTTTCTTGCGTACGAATCTCTATGTCATTGTCGCATCGTAAGTCCGATTACCTTTCGCTCACCTTCGTATCATTTATCTGAGTCTATTGCATGATCAGATATCTTATTGCCTTCCCTTTCCTCCATTCAGTTGCCCGGAACTTCAAATGTACCGATAGTTAAGTCCTTTAAAACTCGAGCCTTTTCTTGTGTACGAATCTCTATGTGATTGTCGCATCGTGAGTCAGATTACCGTCCGGTCAGCTTCGTATCTTTTATCTAAGTCTGTTGGATGATCAGATATCATATGGCCTTCTCGTTCTTCCATTCGGGCGTCTGAAGCTTCAAATGTACCGATAGTTACGTCCTTTAAAACTCGAGTCTTTTCTTGTGTACTAATCTCTATGTCATTGTAGCATCATGAGTCCGATTACCGTCCGGTCAGCTTCGTATCCTTTATCTGAGTATGTAGCATGATCAGATATCTTATTGCCTTCCCGTTCCTCCATTCGGTTGCCCGAAACTTCATATGTACTGATAGTTACGTCCTTTAAAACTAGAGTCTTTTCTTGTTTACGAATCTCAATGTCATTGTCGCATCATTAGTCTGATTACCGACTGGTCTGCTTCGTATCCTTTATCTGAGTCTGTTGCAGGATCAGATATCTTATGGCCTTCGCGTTCCTCTATTTGGGTGCCCGAAACTACAAATGTACCGATTGTTACGTCCACTAAAACTCGAGTGTTTTTTTATATACGAATCTCTATGTGATTGACGCATCGTGAGTTCGATTACCATCCAGTCAGCTTCGTATCCTTTATCTGAGTCTGTACCATGATCAGATATCTTATGGCCTTCCCGTTCCACCATTCGGGTGCCCGAAACTTGAAATGTACCGGTAGTTACGTCCTTTAAAACTCGAGTCTTTTCTTGCGTACGAATCTCCATGTCATTGTCGCATCGTAAGTCTGATTACCTTCCGGTCACCTTCGTATCATTTATCTAAGTCTATTGCATTATCAGATATCTTATTGCCTTCCCTTTCCTCCATTCGGTTGCCCGAAACTTCAAATGTACCGATAGTTAAGTCCTTTAGAACTCTAGTCTTTTCTTATGTACGAATCTCTCTGTGATTGTTGCATCGTGAGTCAGATTACCGTCCGGTCAGCTTCGTATCTTTTATCTGAGTCTGTTGGATGATCAGATATCATATTTCCTTCTCGTTCCTCTATTCGGGCGTCTGAAGGTTCAAATGTACCGATAGTTACGTCCTTTAAAACTCGAGTCTTTTCTTGTGTACTAATCTCTATGTCATTGTAGCATCATGAGTCCGATTACCGTCCGGTCAGCTTCGTATCCTTTATCTGAGTATGTAGCATGATCAGATATCTTATTGCCTTCCCGTTCCTCCATTCGGTTGCCCGAAACATCATATGTACCGATTGTTACGTCCATTAAAACTCGAGTGTTTTTTTGTATACGAATCTCTATGTGATTGACGCATCGTGAGTTCGATTACCATCCAGTCAGCTTTGTATCCTTTATCTAAGTCTGTACCATGATCAGATATCTTATGGCATGCATTCGGGTGCCCGAAACTTGAAATGTACCGATAGTTACGTCCTTTAAAATTCGAGTCTTTTCTTGCGTACGAATCTCTATGTCATTGTCGCATCGTAAGTCCGATTACCTTTCGCTCACCTTCGTATCATTTATCTGAGTCTATTGCATGATCAGATATCTTATTGCCTTCCCTTTCCTCCATTCAGTTGCCCGAAACTTCAAATGTACCGATAGTTAAGTCCTTTAAAACTCGAGCCTTTTCTTGTGTACGAATCTCTATGTGATTGTCGCACCGTGAGTCAGATTACCGTCCGGTCAGCTTCGTATCTTTTATCTTTGTCTGTTGGATGATCAGATATCATATGGCCTTCTCGTTCTTCCATTCGGGCGTCTGAAGCTTCAAATGTACCGATAGTTACGTCCTTTAAAACTCGAGTCTTTTCTTGTGTACTAATCTCTATGTCATTGTAGCATCATGAGTCCGATTACCGTCCGGTCAGCTTCGTATCCTTTATCTGAGTATGTAGCATGATCAGATATCTTATTGCCTTCCCGTTCCTCCATTCGGTTGCCCGAAACTTCATATGTACCTGTAGATGCTGTTTTGCGACTAATGATTAGATACTAACATGTGTTAAGGGGCGAAGGAGTATCAGAAGGGGCGAAGGAAGAAAAGAAATGGGCGAAGGTACTTTGTCATGGGCGAATCTGGAACAGGGATGCACAGAAGAATACATTCGACCAGTTCACCTGGGCGAATGTAGAACAAGCTTACATTCGACCAGTGTGACTGGGCGAACGTACAACTACTATATATAGATTTCAAGTTTTTGTAATGGAAAACGAGTCATTTAGAGTGTGTGTTTTGTGTGTGTGTTCCTGAGAGGATTGAGAGTGATAGTTTGAGTTCTAGATTAACTGTAATCAGTCTGTAAACGTTTATTTGAACAAGTTAATCTATGAAAAGCATTTAAAATGACCTTGATTGTGTTTTGATTGAGTTTATATCAGTTTGTTCTAAGCTAGGGTTTCCGCACCTGGTTTAGCAACTTGTATGATCATATAATCCTGTTTTAGTTGTCAAAATCATCCTCTACAAAGTGGTATCAGAGCGTAGAGGATCATACAACAACAAATTGATAAACTCAGAGCTGATTTGGACATAATTTTCATCAATTCACATCTGTTTTCGATTAAAAATGGTTTTTGTGTGTTTTTGAAAGAATTAAAGGTGATTTTGTGGTTAAAATTCAAAATTCCAAGTATTAAAGTTGTTCCAAATCATCTCCGAAGCATAACCTGATCAAGATCAATCAAATCCACAAACTTTTGAAAATCAGTGATCAAAATAACCGTTTTTCAAAGTGTAACCGTTTTTCAAAAGTTCAGATATGGGCGAACCTGGAGTTAGTGGGCGAACGTGAGTGTTTTAGGTCGAAGGTGAGTAGGTTTCTGGGCGAACCAAGGAGTTTTAGGGCGAACGTAGAGTGTTTCATTTGAATTTTCTACATTCGGGTCCAATTGTTCACCCTCGGGACATCGGGCGGACGAAGGTAGATCCAAAACGGTCGAATCTAGAATCTTTTGGACGAAAGTAGAAAGTGTTTGTATAATTTTCACATTCTGTTGAGAATTCACATTCGGGTGAGAGATTTTTGGGCGAATCTGATTTCAAAGGGACGAACCTGAAATTCTTTGGGCGAACCTAGGATAGATTTTGGAAAATTTTTCTAAGTGTTGAATTTTTCGAAGTGCGTGATTATGTGGCGTTATCAGACTACTCCTACACCAACAACTACACAACCACAACAGCAGGTGATGGACCCATGGACAGTGGCAGCACAGAAGACTAACACACAGTCTTCACAGCCGGTTAACTACATGACTCAGAGTGCACCGACAGTACCACAGTCTGACTACTGGGGAGTAGCAGCAGCGGTGGTAAACACTCAAACTACTAATGCTATTTCCACACTGATTAATGATTTGTCTTCAGGTAGCGGGACTCGGCCACCGAAGCTTATGGAGATTCAAGAATACAATCAGTGGCAGAAAAAGTTCAAGATACACTTGGAAGGCATGGGAGTGGAAGGTGCTGAAGCATGGAACATGATTGCTAAAGGATACACACCACCAGTTCTGGAGAACACAGGTGAACCAGTGCCATTGGAGAGCATGGCGGAGGATGAGAAAAAGAAATTTGCTGTGGAAAAGAAGGCGTTCTCCCAACTGACACAAGCTATTACCAATGATCTTTTGCATCAGTTTGGAACGTGCACAACTTCTAAGGCTTTGTGGGATATGCTTAAAAGGAAGCATGATGGAAATGAAAAGACTCGAAATTTGAGGATGGAAGAACTTGTTAAGGAGTTTGAGAATTTTTCTTATGTTGGAAATGAAACTTTGAAAGAACTAACTCCTAGATATAATCATTTGATATCTGAATTGTCTAGCTATGGTGTACAGATTCCTATGGCAAAACAGGTGGACAAGTTTGCTGAAGCATTACCACCTAACTGGGATCAGCATGTGGATGTTCTGAAGGAGAAGGATGCTTTTCAATACTGGTCTCTTCAGGAGTTCATCGAGAAGCTGGAAAACAAGGAATTGGAAGAGAAGAGGAAGGCTAGGAGAGCACAGATTCCTCAGAATCCAAACTTATACTTTGGAGGATCTTTAGTTCCAGCAAGTACAAGTTCTGGAGGGCTAGTTACACCACATGTTGCTTGTATATCAAATGCTGTAGAATCACCCATCATTAACTACCATCAACAAACTTCATCTTTATCACAACCACAACCACAAGTTCCATATCAATATTCATACATTCCACCATTCTCCCCAAAGCAACAAGCAGCTTTTTACACTGCTGGTCAATCTCAACCACAACCAATGAACCAACCTAATCAACAAACTGTGGTTTTGGAGACTTCCAATCTTGGAAATGTGACAGTTGAAGTTGCTCAGCAACACATTGCATTAGTCTCTGCAATGGTTTCTTCCTATAATGGATTAGTTGCTAGTCAAATTGGTAATAACAATTTGACCAATGAAGACTACGCACAGATTGATAAGGAGGAAATGGAACTCATTGATATTCAATGGGCATTTGCGAGCATAATGCGAAGAGCGACTGAGTTTATTGAGAAAACAGGTAGAACAGATTTGGGAACTTCTCCTAATACAACCTACGGGTTCAATAAGGAGAAAGTGACTTGTTTTAATTGTGGGGGTAAAGGTCACTTTAAACGTGAATGCACACAGCCACCGAAACAAGGCAACAGGAATCCATTTAATGCTACCTATCAGAACCGTCAACAACAAAACCAAAACCAAGTTTCTTCCCAAAACAACAACAACAACTACCAAAATCGTCAAACCAACTTTAATAACAACCAAAATAGACAACCAACCACACCAAATCAGACACAAAACCAAACACCAAACAATACTAACCGAACAGTCATACCAATCACTACACCAGCTGAACAACAGAATACCAATCAAGCATTGGTTACTCAACAAGATGAGAGGTTTGACTGGTCGAGTATTCAGATAGGTGTTGAGGAGATAACTACTGGGGGAAATGTAGCGTGTGTTGCCTATCAGGTTGATCTTGAAGATTCAGTGACGATGGAGGAGAAGGTTGAAACTAAGGTTGATAGTGATGATTCTGAGGCTGAGATAGATGGTGATTTTGAACCTGTTAAGGTTAATTCTGAGGTTAATGTTCAGGTTGAAAATGAAGAGACAAATTCAGGAGTTGTGATTGATACTGTTTCTGACATTCCTGAGGAGTGTGAATCGGTTTATTCTGATTCAGACAGTGACTCGGATACGGAAGCTAGTGTTGATTCTCTTGATGAAGATATTGATCAGTTACTTGCAGAAGCAGATTTTCTGATGACTAGGAAGTCGTGCATTGCAGATGATGCTTTCACAAAGATTGATTATTCCAGATTCTTTGCAGGAAAGGAAGCTCATTTCGCATTGATGGCCATGACTGACCCACCAAAACCTGTAAGTTCTGCATGTAGTACTGACAATACTAGTGAAAAATATTGTGGTGCTTGTGATAGATTGACTGAGGAGGTTAAACAACTCCGTATTCAACGTGATAGTGCTATCATGAACAGTCAATCTACTCGCAAAGAGTTGAATGCTTTTAACAAAGTATTAGATGGCTACAAAAAGGACATTTCTGACTTGAAAAACACGTTGTCTTTAAAACAATTGGCAATTAACAACTATATCAATGAAATTGAAAACACCAAGTTGGAAATGGCCGCCATCAAATGCTTTGCTGAAAAAGTAAACAAAAAGTTGGAAAGTTATAAGAATGTTGCTTATGTGGTAGACCACATCATTGATGACAAAACAACCAATTATCGGGCTGTACCATCTCCGGTTCTCTTTGAAAACCATAATTGTCACCAAGTGACACCGGAGAGTTCGGTAAAATCTGACTCAGCATCGGAAAATGAATCTAACACTTCAAGTGTTGGTGATCCAAATTCCGATGTTAGACCGATTTTGGGAATCAATGATGAGGGTGTTACTGCTGAAAGTGTTGACTCAGATTCAGAGAGTGATGAAAATGGTTGTAACCAAACTGTTAATGTGTGTGAAATTCCAAAAGAAAATCACATCATTACAAATGAACCAGTTTCATCATCTCAAATTGTTCCTATGAGAAAAGTTCATCATGTGGATAAATCTGAAAAGAATGTTGTGAAGAAAGATCTTAATGTGATTAAGAAAGATCTTGAGAGAAATGAGAAAAACGAACAATGTGACAAACCTGTCATGGTGTTCTATCGGATGGAAGGATCCGATAAGATCATCTCGGACGAGGACTTTCCAATTAAAAATGCCAACTATGCTAAAATTGAAAAGATTTGGCAAGAAAGTACTATTTGGTTCCCAAAACATGAGAGAACAAATGAAATTCCATCAGCTTTGTTGAAAAAGTTGTATTTGGATGTTCCTCAAGAACCAAAGGTCCATGTCACAGAGTTTGTTAAACCCAAAAACAGAGCTAATGGTTTCAATGAGCCTACTTACTCAAAAGGGCCACTCCCTGAGAGTTTAAGGAAGCAACAGTATAATGATCAATATCCTGTTAGATCATTTGCTCAACCAAATGCTCCAAATGTTTTTGAAGAGTACCGTGCGTGCTTTAAGTGTGGGGAACGTGGGCATTTGCTTGCTCAGTGTCCATATGTTAGGCACAAGAGGCACGAGGTAGAAGTGAGGAATTCCATGAGGAAACCGATTGATCATTATGTGCCACCTCATAGGAGAGTTGTTCCTCAACAAACACAACCGTTTTATAATCATAACAATTTTCAAATGAGGAACACTCGTCCAATGCACTATGATAGAAGAAATCGGATTGCGATGGAAAACTCGTGGAGGAAGCCTGTGGTGAACTCAACAGTTGATAGGCAAAAGGTTCCACCAAAACCGATTGTTAAATCAAATGTTGGACCTAAGTCTGTTAAATCAGATAAGGTTACCAAGAAGGTTACTTTTGCTAACAATGTTCAGAAACCGACTGAGAATCCAAAGTCTCAGATTCGTATCCTGAAAAGGACTGAACAATCTTGGACACCCAATGGTACTCCAGGAGCCTCATCTTCAAAGGTTAATGAGAAAAAGGAAACGATTTTGAGCAATCAGAAAAAGATTGATCAAAATGTTGTTAAAAATGTTTGTGAAAATGTTATTGTGAAACCTGATGTTGAAAGACCCAAGACTCAGGCTTGGGTCCCCCGAAAGCACTAAATGATTTACTTTTTGTGTGCAGGGAGCTTCAGCTGGCCCTATTAGCAGTCTTTGGATTGTTGATAGTGGAGCTTCAGGCCACATGACAGGGGATCTTGCGTTGCTGTTCGACGTGAAGAACATCAATGGAGGGTATGTAGCGTTTGCGGGAAACAAAGGTGGATATATCACGATGGAAGGGAGTGTGAGCAATGGGATAGTGAGTTTTGAGCGGATATCGTATGTGAAGCAGATAGATTACAATCTGTTGAGTGTCAGTCAAATTTGTGACAAGAAATTTACTGTGCATTTTGATGACAAATCCTGCTATATCTTGAAACCGGGCTTTACAATTCCTAAGGAGTGGATAATGTTGAAGGCACCTCGCGTCAACAATCTATACATTCTTGATATGTCCAAGGCGATGACATCACAGGGGCAAATAACATGCTTTTTGTCCAAGGCGACTGAGAAAGAATCGATAATGTGGCACCGAAGAATGGGGCACATTCATCTGAAGAAAATGAATCAACTTGTGAGGAATGGACTTGTCGAGGGAGTAAATGTGAAACATTTTCATTTGAATGACAAGTGTGTGAGTTGTAAAAAGGGGAAGCAGCACAAACAGTCCCACAAAGTGAAAAAGGTTAACTCTGTAGAGATGCCACTAGAGCGATTGCACATGGATCTTTTCGGACCGGTCAAGCGCCATAGTCATCTTGGAGAGCTTTATTGTTTAGTCGTCACTGACGATTACTCAAGATTTTCATGGGTGATGTGTTTGCAGAATAAAAGCGACACTTTTATCAATCTAAAAGTTCTGTTCACTCGATTGGAGAATCTCTACAATGTGAAGATAAAGAGAATTCGGAGTGACAATGGGACGGAGTTCAAAAATACCAAGATGGATGAACTTTGTGAAAACAAAGGGATACATCATGAATATTCGGCTCCGTACACCCCTCAACAGAACGGTGTTGCTGAACGAAAGAATAGGACTCTAATTGAAGCGGCTAGAACAATGCTTGCTGATTCAAATCTTCCAGTAATGTTCTGGAACGAGGCGATTTATGCAGCAAATTACACACTAAATCGGGTTTTAACAGTGAAGAAGTTTGATAAAACATCTTATGAGCTGTTACACCGAAGAAAGCCGAACTTAGAGTATCTAGAACCTTTCGGGGCGCCTTGCACTATGTTGAATCCAAGCGAAAAGTTTAGTCCTAAAGCCGAGGAGGGTTACTTTGTTGGATATGCAACCCCACTCAAACGGGTATACAACAAGCGAACTCGTCGTGTGGAAGACTGGGCTAACGTGGAAGTTCAACGATATACTCAAAATATTCAAGGCACGGGTCCTGATTGGATGTTTGATTACAAAGATTTCTTTGAATCATTCAATCTAGATAGCTTGGTTGAAGAAGCTGTCATTAGACTACTTTACGAGTGTGAAAATGCAACAACTTCACCGTTGGTGCGTCCGATCACCGTGAACCCCCTACCAGCTTCTAATGATACCAATGCTCCTATACAAGAAGAAGAGATATTTCAAGAGGCTTCAACTTCATTAGACACTTCAGAATCTGAAGATGAACAATTTGAAGAAGCTATTCTTGATCAAGCTGAAGAACAGGAGGCACCGCCAGTGAACTCAACTCCAACTACTGATGTGGCTTCATCATCAAATACGGGTCATGATCTGGATGCTGTAGAGAACTTGACTGTTCAGACGGGAGTGCAAGTACCAGATTATCCGGAATCTCGGATACATCGTATTCACCCGCTGGAGCAAGTTATCGGTGATCCTGGAAGTAGTGTTATGACCAGAGGGCAGCTTAAAAGTGTTAATACGCCAGAGAGTTTTGGTGCTTTAGCTTTATATGCCAAAATTCAACAATCTGGTAGTCAAAATGATTGGTCGTTTGCGTGTTATGTGTCGCAGGTAGAGCCAAGGACATACAAGGACGCTTTGAAGGATGATGCCTGGGTTGAAGCTATGCAGGAGGAGTTATTACAATTCCAGAAATTGGGAGTTTGGACGCTCACGGATTTGCCGCCGGATAGAAAGAAGATTGGCACCAAATGGGTGTTTAAGTGTAAGAAGGATGATCGTGGGGTAATTGTTCGGAACAAAGCCAGATTGGTCGTGCAGGGTTTCCATCAAATCGAAGGGATTGATTACAACGAAATCTATGCACCGGTAGCACGAATCGAAGCTATTCGGATGTTCCTTGCGTTTGCTTCTTATAAGAAATTCAAAGTTTACCAGATGGACGTGAAAAGCGCATTTCTGTACGGTAAAGTCAAGGAAGAGGTGTATGTCGGGCAGCCACCAGGCTTTGAGGACCCAATCCACCGGGATAAGGTCTACGTGTTGAACAAAGCTCTTTATGGCTTGCACCAGGCTCCGAGGCAGTGGTACGAGGAGCTGAGTACATACCTCATCACCAAAGGATTTAAGCGCGGCCTCGTCGATTGTACCCTCTTTACGAAAAAGACGGGAGATGACTTGCTTCTAGTACAGATATACGTTGATGATATAATATTTGGTTCAACTAACGAGCTTTTATGCAGGGAGTTCGAATCTGTCATGCAGGAAAAGTTCGAAATGAGCGCAATGGGGGAGATGCAGTTTTTCCTAGGCTTGCAGGTGGACCAAAGACCCGACGGGATCTTCATTCACCAGACGAAATATGTCTCCGACATCTTGAGCCGGTTCCAGATGGAGGACTCAAAGCCAATGGATACCCCGATTCAACCCAATCACGGGATTGGAGTGGACGCTAAGGGGGAGCTGACGGATCCTTTTACATACAGAGCAATCATCGGATCTCTGATGTATTTGACGGCGTCTCGACCAGATATTATGTACGCAACGTGTCTCTGTGCCCGTTATCAATCGAAGCCGAAACAAAGTCATCTGACGGCGGTCAAGCGTATCCTTAGATATCTGAAGGGTTGTCCCTCAAAAGGACTTTGGTACCCTAATGATGATAATTTTGATTTCATATCTTTTAGTGATGCAGATTGGGGCGGCTGTGACAAAGGTAGCAAATCTACTACAGCTGGTTGCCAGTTTTTCGGGAGCAGGTTAATCACCTGGCAATGCAAGAAACAGACTTCCGTAGCACAATCTACCTGTGAAGCCGAGTACATTGCAGCCTCGAGTTGCTGTTCGCAAGTACTTTGGATTCAACAACAAATGGTGGATTACGGTTTGCAGTTTCTAAAAACTCCTATTTACTGTGACAACGAAGCCGCAATTGCATTAACTAAAAATTCGGAAAATCATTCTAAAGCGAAACACATCCGGATCAAATATCATTTTATCCGAGATTGTTACGCTAAGGAATTGATCGATATGATCAAAATACATACTGACTACCAACGTGCAGATCTGTTTACTAAAGTCTTTGACCGTTCACGCTTTGAATATCTTTTAAAAGTAAACAATATAAAGGAAAAACAGGACTAATCGGCACCTCGGTTTATCGCTTTTTAGTTTTTAGTTTGTATATTTTGCTAATTGGGAATTTCTCTTTGCTAATTGGGAATTTCTCTTTACTATCGTAATCCTCAAAGAAGTTGATGCTTTCGAGGGGGTTATCTAATCCTCAAAGAAGTTGATGCTTTCGAGTGGATTGTTTCTTTCAAATTTTTGTTTTTATTTTTCAGAAAAAAAATGAAAATCCAAAAATATGTTCTTTATTTTAGGGGGAGACATTTTATCAGAAAAACCAAAAACATTATAAAATTCAAAAAGACCTAAAAATTAGAAAATCAAAAATGATTTCCTGGTAAAACAGAGGAAATGATAGTACATCAGTAGGAATCTGACACAGGCTAAAGAATTGTATAGTTTATGAGGCGTGTGTTGATTACGTGTGATATGCTGATAGGCTTCGTAGACTAAATATTGCGTGCATTAGTGATACAAACATAACGAACTACGCGTTCGTGGCTGAACACCTCATGGGCATATGGTCTTAGTACCGTAATTTCGTTTGATAGGATTGCCAAAATCTGAGGTTTCGGGTCGTTATGTTATGGTTATCCGGGATATTCTGATAAACTTTTGTCGTATTGATTTACGGACCTAGTTTTATCAGAATATTTGCTAAAAGAGCTTAATTGCCAAAACCGGAAGTTACCGAATTGAGGAACTTTATGTTTTAATTGATCATAGATCATTATTACATCGTATTGATCATTTGATGCAAATCAATGATTAATATCAGCCTCAACCTAGTGTATACGCACATGTTACTCTGCTGCATTCATTTGCTGACCTGTACACCTCTGTGCTATATACTTTGTAACTTTTACGGATAACTCTGGCATAATCACGCGTTACGACGAAGCTTTGTGCAATTACTTGATACGGGAGTATGTCGTGTGTGTGGGCACCACATCGTGTTAGTCTAATACACTTAACTCGTATCATTTTAAAGCATTGCGTAATTGTCTGCATGTGAGCTTACGTGGATCACAATATCAGCAATTGCCGTATCACATACTGTTTCTAATGATAATATTTAACAAAAAGATCAACGTTGTGATCAGATTTCTCAGAAAACTGATATGATCCTCTGACCGGATTTCACAAAATGTTTACTGCTTTCATTTACTTTGATGCATTTTATTTTGTTGCCATTTACTTTTATTGTCAAAAAGATACAAAATCCAAAAAGATTTTAGGTGTGTTTTGATAAAATTTCAGAAAAATCCAAATTTTTTTTTTTTTTTTTTTTTCTACTTTATTTTTGATAACCGGGGATGCTTGATAGTCAATTTCTGAGATTTGACAACACCATCTGGGCTTTGTATCATTTTAAAAGTGAAAATTTGTGTTTTGGAAGCTTAATGGATTGAAAAATGTTGAACGGAATTCGAATTTGTAATTTGGCAAAATTTTTCAAAAGTGCCATTTTACATTCGCCCTTAATTTGGGACGAATGTGGACTTTTTGTTTCACCTTCGGCCGTTCCAGTTTGGGCGAATGTGGTTTTTACCTAAATTTCACATTCGGGTAAAACCATTTTACCTTCGTGCCTTTCATTAGGGGCGAAGGTGAAAACTTTGTTCATTCGTCCAGAGGAAACGGACGAATGTGGAAGCCTATAAATAAGCCAAACCAGGTTCGACCAAACAGTTCAAATTTTTCAAAATTTTCTTCAATACCAGACCTTGTTGTTTTTGAAACTTCTGTTTGTGCGTTTGAATCCTTGCTTCGTACTGATCATTTTCATATAATTTTTACAGGTAATGGACAGGAAATGAACCCGTAATCATTCGTTTTGTATACGGTCTTAGGGTTTTAGAATTTTTGATATTCCAGTGATTGTTAATGACTAATGTTGATTGTAAATCATTCCACATCAGTTTTAGGGGGAGAGTGAATTAGGAATTAGGTTATTAACAGGGTTTAATTACTGATTGTTCGATTAAAACAAGAAAAACCCTAATTCTGTTTAAAAACTGATGTAAAATGAATGTTAGGGCAAATTGATGTTACACGAAGCATAATCGGTCATATTAGGTCTGATTGTGATCAAAATTAGGGGTTAAAAACATGATTGGTAAAATTTCAAATTTTTGGTCAAGAACAGTTTTACCTTCGGTCCATCGACTGGACGAAGGTGGAACAATTTGGACGAAGGAAACACCAAAACGGGCGAATGTAACTTTTATTCAAAATCTTTGTACAATCGACCAGAATAATTGCACCTTCGGCCACTTTTATCTACATTCGACCAGTGTAATATGGGCGAATGTGGAACTTTGAAAACCTAAAATTTTGAATTTTTGACGATTTCGTGTTTTGACGTTTTATTTTGATTTTTCATTTCAGATGGCTGAAGAACAAGCTAATGTTGATATTCCTGTGGAGACTGCAGTGACTGATCCTATTTCAGAGACTGTGCAAGAGGAAGGATCATCAAGCGGTAGCAAATGGCCGTTTGAGAAGACCCATAATTGTTGTGCGTATCTTGGTGACGTGGAGAAGAATGTAGAATTTACTGAGATTATAAAGTTTCTGAAGAGATGCAGAGTGGTTTATGCTTTGGCCACACCAACTATTATCTACAAGGATATAGTTGAGGACTTTTATAACAACGCCAAGTATGATTACTTTGATAATCAAACTATCATCAGAAGCAAGATTCAGGGAATGGAGATGTTCATCACTGAAGCTGATATCAGAGAAGCTCTCCAGATTCAGTTTGAAACAAGTGAGGATCCAAGGGAATTGTCCTGGACCGAGCAGAAAGCTTGTTTTCTGAGAATGAAGTACAAAGGACCGATTACTGATGGTTCTATGTATAAAAGCAAGCTGAGCGTGCAGTTCAAGTATTTTGCTCACGTTATCATTATGGTATTTGGATGTGTTAGTGGAGGATACGACGTGATGAGGAAAAGTTTAAGCTCGTTAATGGTTGCATTGACTCTCAATAAACCATTTAACGTTGCTGGGATGATACTAGATCACATGTTGGAGATGTTGAAGGGATTGAAGAAGAAATACTTCATGCTTTATCCAAGATTCCTTATGATGATTTTTGATCACAAATATCCACACTTGAAGAAGGATCCAACACAGATACTTAATATGGATCATATGAATGTTAGAACCTTAGCTAGAATGAAAGGTTACAAAGGTGTGCCTGATAATGAAAGACCACCTTACAGGAGGTTGTTTGGAGCCTTAGCTAGAGAGGATTATAATGATCCAGGGAAGAATACAGCGAGGCATCCTGATAGTGACAGTGATAATGATGATCCGTTGGTTTATGCGGATGCAAGCACAAAGAGAAAGAGACAGGTTGTCAATCCCGGAGCCAAAGGGAAGGGTAAGGGAAAGACAGATCAGGGGAGTTCAAAACAACAAGTGGTGAGAAAGAAAACAACTGCTAAGAAGGGTACGAGTTTGGTAGATGAGGAGTCTGTTGATTCAGAAGAGACAGAGACTGAAGAACAGTGGGATTCGGATGCTGAAAATGTCCAGACTACCAAACAAAAGGCCACTTTGGTTGGAGAGTCTGAATCACTTAACAGATCGATTGAGGAAGCCAAGAAGGGCAAGCAATCGGTTGGTGCTGAAGATGAAGGATTGACAATTAATCTAGATGAGTTGAATGAAGGAGAAACAGTTGTAGTGAATTTGCCCAAGCCCAAACACAAATCTATGGCTAAGAAGACAAGTACCAAGCAACTCAGAGAGAAGGAGTTGAACTTATTGTTGAAAGGAAAGAGATTACCAGATGCTGGAACATCATCTAAACAATCTTCACCAGCTGCTAAGAAACAAAAGACTAAAGAGGCTACAACATTACCAGTGGATCAGTTCAATATTGCCCTGGATAATGTTCTGAACATGTTTACACAGCCTCAGAAGGGAAAAGAAGCTGAGATTGAGCCATCTAAGTCTAAGTCCAAATCTAAAAAGGTCACTGTGGATGATGAAGTGATGAAGCAGATGAACAAAAGAATGGACGATATGATGAAGATGCTTGTGGCTCAACAAGCTGAGATTGCCAAGTTTAAGCAAAATGAAGAGAAAATGCTTCAGATTGTTGTTGCTTCTAAATCTAATCAAGATGAAATAGATGAGAAGGTAAAGAAGCTTGAAGCAAAGAATCAGAAGCTTGAAGGTAAAGTTCTGAGAAATAAGAACAGATACAAGGCAATTAAAGAGGATAACAAAGAGCTGAAGGCTGAAAACAAACGCCTTAGTGATCTGATTGATGATTTGTACAACATTGCACCCAAGCTGAAGGAGGGTGAGGAAGATGCAGAGAAAGAGGTTGAACAAGTAGATTTCGAACCATCTGAATCTGATAAAGAGGAGGATGAGGATGATGAGAATGAAGAATCGGATAAAAGTGATGATGAAGATGATAACAATGATGATGATGATGATGCTGAAGGTTCAGGAAGCCAAAAGGATGATGATAGTAGTAGCAGTGATGATAATGATGGAGGAGATGATACTGCTAAGTTTACATTTGAGAAGAGACCACCTTCAAAGAAGAAGAAAGACACAGGTGAGTCTAGTTCAAAGAAGAAGGGAGAGAATGTAGATGATGAAACTGTGTTCTGGAACGAGAAGGTGAGGTCCTTATCTGATGATGCAAAACAAGTTTACAAGGACATGTTAGAGAAGAGAGAGTGGACCATTGAGTTCACAGGTCGTTTTGCAGAAATATTCCAAACAGATGACATGCGTTATGAATTGGAATATAACGATCCTGATCTTGAAGAGGGGGAAGTACCTGCTTCTGTGGCAAAGGAAATATTGGATGGACTTGCACAGAGAGTAGGGAAAACGTTTGAAGAATTCATTGTTGATGAGTCGATTCCACCTATTCCTGAAAAGGATGTTGGAACTCACTCTGATGATAAAGAAACCCCTGAGTTTGAGGAAGTTGAGATAGAGGATATTACACATGAGGAATATCCACAGTACTTCAGACAAAATGATGAAGACGTGGTGTTTCCTGATTTTACTGAAAGGCATAATACGTCTGCAAAAAGAAAGGCAAGGAAGAGAAGTGCTGAGTTTGTTGAGAAAGTGCTTGGAACTGATTTGCCTGAATCTTCAAATAAGACTGATGAGTTGAAAGAGTATTTGAAGAAATTAAGATTGATGGATGAAAACCGACCTAAACCTGAAGCTCAAGGAAACTTCTATAGGTTTCATAATGCAAAGTTCAGAGGAAGAGCTCTTGGGTGGACATACTTGAGCAGACTGAAGTGCTTAGCTGCTAAGTGGGAATCAGGGATCTTGTATTTCTACAGATTCATTGATTTGCTAACTCTACCGTACTGGGCGGTTAGAGATTTATGCAGAATCCCAATGTCAGGCGCTTCAGTGAATAATACTCACGTCGGTTGGTGTGCAGACAAATTGGTTTGGGAGAGTAGAACAAGATGGAATAGATTCAAGCCTCAATATCCCCGGAGGAAAGTTCACAGGGATACTGATCCTCGAACTAAGTTGAAAAGGGTTACCTTGATTTATAAGGCACCTGAAGTTATGAGGAAGATACCTTTAATGCCTATGCCTCAACACTTCAGTGCTGACTTCATATTTTGATATTATGATTGGAGGAAGGCAGAAGCGGTGATCGTGTTGAGAGATGGTAAGGATAAATACAAGCATGTTCATGTATTTGATCCTATGTGGCTGATCAATTGCACCTTCGAAGACATCATCATGTTATTCTATAATCCGATTCATCATGAGCCAAACGATGCAGATCAAGCAAGGAAATACACACAAGTTGTGGGTGTTTGCTTTGCTTATGACATTAATGCTGGAAGTAATTTGGAAGGGAAGCTTGGCAAGAAGGTGAAGATGGCTAATGTGTCAAAACCGGGAAAGAGAAAGTTAGAGCCGGAAATGACGAAAGAACAGAAGAGTATTCTTAGAATCAAGCTGTTGAATAAAGCCATGGATGAAGATAGAAAACGATCTAATCAATAGTCGAGGGGGAGTTTGTAGATGCTGTTTTGCGACTAATGATTAGATACTAACATGTGTTAAGGGGCGAAGGAGTATCAGAAGGGGCGAAGGAAGAAAAGAAATGGGCGAAGGTACTTTGTCATGGGCGAATCTGGAACAGGGATGCACAGAAGAATACATTCGACCAGTTCACCTGGGCGAATGTAGAACAAGCTTACATTCGACCAGTGTGACTGGGCGAACGTACAGCTACTATATATAGATTTCAAGTTTTTGTAATGGAAAACGAGTCATTTAGAGTGTGTGTTTTGTGTGTGTGTTCCTGAGAGGATTGAGAGTGATAGTTTGAGTTCTAGATTAACTGTAATCAGTCTGTAAACGTTTATTTGAACAAGTTAATCTATGAAAAGCATTTAAAATGACCTTGATTGTGTTTTGATTGAGTTTATATCAGTTTGTTCTAAGCTAGGGTTTCCGCACCTGGTTTAGCAACTTGTATGATCATATAATCCTGTTTTAGTTGTCAAAATCATCCTCTACAGTACCGATAGTTACGTCCTTTAAAACTAGAGTCTTTTCTTGTTTACGAATCTCAACGTCATTGTCGCATCATTAGTCTGATTAGCGACTGGTCTGCTTTGTATCCTTTATCTGAGTCTGTTGCAGGATCAGATATCTTATGGCCTTCGCGTTCCTCTATTCGGGTGCCCGAAACAACAAATGTACCAATTGTTACGTCCATTAAAACCCGAGTGTTTTTCTATATACGAATCTCTATGTGATTGACGCATCGTGAGTTCGATTACCATCCAGTCAGCTTCGTATCCTTTATCTGAGTCTGTACCATGATCAGATATCTTATGGCATTCCCGTTCCTGCATTCGGGCGCCCGAAACTTGAAATGTACCGATAGTTACGTCCTTTAAAATTCGAGTCTTTTCTTGCGTACGAATCTCTATGTCATTGTCGCATCGTAAGTCCGATTACCTTTCGCTCACCTTCGTATCATTTATCTGAGTCTATTGCATGATCAGATATCTTATTGCCTTCCCTTTCCTCCATTCAGTTGCCCGGAACTTCAAATGTACCGATAGTTAAGTCCTTTAAAACTCGAGCCTTTTCTTGTGTACGAATCTCTATGTGATTGTCGCATCGTGAGTCAGATTACCGTCCGGTCAGCTTCGTATCTTTTATCTAAGTCTGTTGGATGATCAGATATCATATGGCCTTCTCGTTCTTCCATTCGGGCGTCTGAAGCTTCAAATGTACCGATAGTTACGTCCTTTAAAACTCGAGTCTTTTCTTGTGTACTAATCTCTATGTCATTGTAGCATCATGAGTCCGATTACCGTCCGGTCAGCTTCGTATCCTTTATCTGAGTATGTAGCATGATCAGATATCTTATTGCCTTCCCGTTCTTCCATTCGGTTGACCGAAACTTCATATGTACTGATAGTTACGTCCTTTAAAACTAGAGTCTTTTCTTGTTTACGAATCTCAATGTCATTGTCGCATCATTAGTCTGATTACCGACTGGTCTGCTTCGTATCCTTTATCTGAGTCTGTTGCAGGATCAGATATCTTATGGCCTTCGCGTTCCTCTATTTGGGTGCCCGAAACTACAAATGTACCGATTGTTACGTCCACTAAAACTCGAGTGTTTTTTTATATACGAATCTCTATGTGATTGACGCATCGTGAGTTCGATTACCATCCAGTCAACTTCGTATCCTTTATCTGAGTCTGTACCATGATCAGATATCTTATGGCCTTCCCGTTCCACCATTCGGGTGCCCGAAACTTGAAATGTACCGGTAGTTACGTCCTTAAAAACTCGAGTCTTTTCTTGCGTACGAATCTCCATGTCATTGTCGCATCGTAAGTCTGATTACCTTCCGGTCACCTTCGTATCATTTATCTGAGTCTATTGCATTATCAGATATCTTATTGCCTTCCCTTTCCTCCATTCGGTTGCCCGAAACTTCAAATGTACCGATAGTTAAGTCCTTTAGAACTCTAGTCTTTTCTTATGTACGAATCTCTCTGTGATTGTTGCATCGTGAGTCAGATTACCGTCCGGTCAGCTTCGTATATTTTATCTGAGTCTGTTGGATGATCAGATATCATATTTCCTTCTCGTTCCTCTATTCGGGCGTCTGAAGGTTCAAATGTACCGATAGTTACGTCCTTTAAAACTCGAGTCTTTTCTTGTGTACTAATCTCTATGTCATTGTAGCATCATGAGTCAGATTACCGTCCGGTCAGCTTCTTATCCTTTATCTGAGTATGTAGCATGATCAGATATCTTATTGCCTTCCCGTTCCTCCATTCGGTTGCCCGAAACATCATATGTACCGATTGTTACGTCCATTAAAACTCGAGTGTTTTTTTGTATACGAATCTCTATGTGATTGACGCATCGTGAGTTCGATTACCATCCAGTCAGCTTTGTATCCTTTATCTAAGTCTGTACCATGATCAGATATCTTATGGCATGCATTCGGGTGCCCGAAACTTGAAATGTACCGATAGTTACGTCCTTTAAAATTCGAGTCTTTTCTTGCGTACGAATCTCTATGTCATTGTCGCATCGTAAGTCCGATTACCTTTCGCTCACCTTCGTATCATTTATCTGAGTCTATTGCATGATCAGATATCTTATTGCCTTCCCTTTCCTCCATTCAGTTGCCCGAAACTTCAAATGTACCGATAGTTAAGTCCTTTAAAACTCGAGCCTTTTCTTGTGTACGAATCTCTATGTGATTGTCGCACCGTGAGTCAGATTACCGTCCGGTCAGCTTCGTATCTTTTATCTTTGTCTGTTGGATGATCAGATATCATATGGCCTTCTCGTTCTTCCATTCGGGCGTCTGAAGCTTCAAATGTACCGATAGTTACGTCCTTTAAAACTCGAGTCTTTTCTTGTGTACTAATCTCTATGTCATTGTAGCATCATGAGTCCGATTACCGTCCGGTCAGCTTCGTATCCTTTATCTGAGTATGTAGCATGATCAGATATCTTATTGCCTTCCCGTTCCTCCATTCGGTTGCCCGAAACTTCATATGTACCGATAGTTACGTCCTTTAAAACTAGAGTCTTTTCTTGTTTACGAATCTCAACGTCATTGTCGCATCATTAGTCTGATTAGCGACTGGTCTGCTTCGTATCCTTTATCTGAGTCTGTTGCAGGATCAGATATCTTATGGCCTTCGCGTTCCTCTATTCGGGTGCCCGAAACTACAAATGTACCAATTGTTACGTCCATTAAAACCCGAGTGTTTTTTTATATACGAATCTCTATGTGATTGACGCATCGTGAGTTCGATTACCATCCAGTCAGCTTCGTATCCTTTATCTGAGTCTGTACCATGATCAGATATCTTATGGCATTCCCGTTCCTGCATTCGGGCGCCCGAAACTTGAAATGTACCGATAGTTACGTCCTTTAAAATTCGAGTCGTTTCTTGCGTACGAATCTCTATGTCGTTGTCGCATCGTAAGTCCGATTACCTTTCGCTCACCTTCGTATCATTTATCTGAGTCTATTGCATGATCAGATATCTTATTGCCTTCCCTTTCCTCCATTCAGTTGCCCGGAACTTCAAATGTACCGATAGTTAAGTCCTTTAAAACTCGAGCGTTTTCTTGTGTACGAATCTCTATGTGATTGTCGCATCGTGAGTCAGATTACCGTCCGGTCAGCTTCGTATCTTTTATCTAAGTCTGTTGGATGATCAGATATCATATGGCCTTCTCGTTCTTCCATTCGGGCGTCTGAAGCTTCAAATGTACCGATAGTTACGTCCTTTAAAACTCGAGTCTTTTCTTGTGTACTAATCTCTATGTCATTGTAGCATCATGAGTCCGATTACCGTCCGGTCAGCTTCGTATCCTTTATCTGAGTATGTAGCATGATCAGATATCTTATTGGCTTCCCGTTCCTCCATTCGGTTGCCCGAAACTTCATATGTACTGATAGTTACGTCCTTTAAAACTAGAGTCTTTTCTTGTTTACGAATCTCAATGTCATTGTCGCATCATTAGTCTGATTACCGACTGGTCTGCTTCGTATCCTTTATCTGAGTCTGTTGCAGGATCAGATATCTTATGGCCTTCGCGTTCCTCTATTTGGGTGCCCGAAACTACAAATGTACCGATTGTTACGTCCACTAAAACTCGAGTGTTTTTTTATATACGAATCTCTATGTGATTGACGCATCGTGAGTTCGATTACCATCCAGTCAGCTTCGTATCCTTTATCTGAGTCTGTACCATGATCAGATATCTTATGGCCTTCCCGTTCCACCATTCGGGTGCCCGAAACTTGAAATGTACCGGTAGTTATGTCCTTTAAAACTCGGGTCTTTTCTTGCGTACAAATCTCTATGTCATTGTCGCATCGTAAGTCTGATTACCTTCCGGTCACCTTCGTATCATTTATCTGAGTCTATTGCATTATCAGATATCTTATTGCCTTCCCTTTCCTCCATTCGGTTGCCCGAAACTTCAAATGTACCGATAGTTAAGTCCTTTAGAACTCTAGTCTTTTCTTATGTACGAATCTCTCTGTGATTGTTGCATCGTGAGTCAGATTACCGTCCGGTCAGCTTCGTATCTTTTATCTGAGTCTGTTGGATGATCAGATATCATATTGCCTTCTCGTTCCTCCATTCGGGCGTCTGAAGGTTCAAATGTACCGATAGTTACGTACTTTAAAACTCGAGTCTTTTCTTGTGTACTAATCTCTATGTCATTGTAGCATCATGAGTCCGATTACCGTCCGGTCAGCTTCGTATCCTTTATCTGAGTATGTAGCATGATCAGATATCTTATTGCCTTCCCGTTCCTCCATTCGGTTGCCCGAAACTTCATTTGTACCGATTGTTACGTCCATTAAAACTCGAGTGTTTTTTTATATACGAATCTCTATGTGATTGACGCATCGTGAGTTCGATTACCATCCAGTCAGCTTTGTATCCTTTATCTAAGTCTGTACCATGATCAGATATCTTATGGCATGCATTCGGGTGCCCGAAACTTGAAATGTACCGATAGTTACGTCCTTTAAAATTCGAGTCTTTTCTTGCGTACGAATCTCTATGTCATTGTCGCATCGTAAGTCCGATTACCTTTCGCTCACCTTCGTATCATTTATCTGAGTCTATTGCATGATCAGATATCTTATTGCCTTCCCTTTCCTCCATTCAGTTGCCCGAAACTTCAAATGTACCGATAGTTAAGTCCTTTAAAACTCGAGCCTTTTCTTGTGTACGAATCTCTATGTGATTGTCGCATCGTGAGTCAGATTACCGTCCGGTCAGCTTCGTATCTTTTATCTGAGTCTGTTGGATGATCAGATATCTTATGGCCTTCTCGTTCCTCCATTCGGGCGTCTGAAGGTTCAAATGTACCGATATTTACGTCCTTTAAAACTCGAGTCTTTTCTTGTGTATTAATCTCTATGTCATTGTCGCATCGTGAGTCCGATTACCGTCCGGTCAGCTTCGTATCCTTTATCTGAGTCTGTAGCATGATCAGATATCTTATGGCCTTCCCGCTCCTCCATTCGGATGCCCGAAACTTCAAATGTACCGATAGTTACGTCCTTTAAAACTCGAGTCTTTTCTTATGTACGAATCTCTATGTCATTGTCGCATCGTGAGTCTGATTACCGTCCGGTCTTCTTCGTATCCATTATCTGACTCTATTGCATGATCAGATATCTTATGGCCTTCCCTCTCCTCCATTCGGGTGCCCGAAACTTGATATGTACCGATACTTACGTCCTTTAAAACTCGAGTCTTTTCTTGCATACGAATCTCTATGTCATTGTCACACCGTAAGTCCGATTACCTTCCGGTCACCTTCGTATCATTTATCTGAGTCTATTGCATGATCTGATATCTTATTGCCTTTCCGTTCCTCCATTCGGTTGCCCGAAAATTCATATGTACCGATAGTTACGTCCTTTAAAACTAGAGTCTTTTCTTGTTTACGAATCTCAATGTCATTGTCGCATCATTAGTCTGATTACCGACTGGTCTGCTTCGTATCCTTTATCTGAGTCTATTGCAGGATCAGATATCTTATGGCCTTTGCGTTCCCCTATTCGGGTGCCCGAAACTACAATTGTACCGATTGTTACGTCTATTAAAACTCGAGTCTTTTTTTATATACGAATCTCTATGTGATTGACGCATCGTGAGTTCGATTACCATCCAGTTAGCTTCGTATCCTTTATCTGAGTCTGTACCATGATCAGATATCTTAAGGCCTTCCCGTTCTTCCATTCGGGTGCCCGAAACTTGAAATGTACCGATTGTTACGTTCTTTAAAATTCGAGTCTTTTCTTGCGTACGAATCTCTATGTCATTGTCGCATCGTAAGTCCGATTACCTTTCGCTCACCTTCGTATCATTTAACTGAGTCTATTGCATGATCAGATATCTTATTGCCTTCCCTTTCCGCCATTCGGTTGCCCGAAACTTCAAATGTACCGATAGTTAAGTCCTTTAAAACTCGAGCCTTTTCTTGTGTACGAATCTCTATGTGATTGTCGCATCGTGAGTCAGATTACCGTCCGGTCAGCTTCGTATCTTTTATCTAAGTCTGTTGGATGATCAGATATCATACGGCCTTCTCGTTCTTCCATTCGGGCGTCTGAAGCTTCAAATGTACCGATAGTTACGTCCTTTAAAACTCGAGTCTTTTCTTGTGTACTAATCTCTATGTCATTGTAGCATCATGAGTCCGATTACCGTCCGGTCAGCTTCGTATCCTTTATCTGAGTATGTAGCATGATCAGATATCTTATTGCCTTCCCGTTCCTCCATTCGGTTGCCCGAAACTTCATATGTACCGATAGTTACGTCCTTTAAAACTAGAGTCTTTTCTTGTTTACGAATCTCAACGTGATTGTCGCATCATTAGTCTGATTAGCGACTGGTCTGCTTCGTATCCTTTATCTGAGTCTGTTGCAGGATCAGATATCTTATGGCCTTCGCGTTCCTCTATTTGGGTGCCCGAAACTACAAATGTACCGATTGTTACGTCCACTAAAACTCGAGTGTTTTTTTATATACGAATCTCTATGTGATTGACGCATCGTGAGTTTGATTACCATCCAGTCAGCTTCGTATCCTTTATCTGAGTTTGTACCATGATCAGATATCTTATGGCCTTCCCGTTCCACCATTCGGGTGCCCGAAACTTGAAATGTACCGGTAGTTACGTCCTTTAAAACTCGAGCCTTTTCTTTTGTACGAATCTCTATGTGATTGTCGCATCGTGAGTCAGATTACCGTCCGGTCAGCTTCGTATCTTTTATCTAAGTCTGTTGGATGATCAGATATCATATGGCCTTCTCGTTCTTCCATTCGGGCGTCTGAAGCTTCAAATGTACCGATAGTTACGTCCTTTAAAACTCGAGTCTTTTCTTGTGTACTAATCTCTATGTCATTGTAGCATCATGAGTCCGATTACCGTCCGGTCAGCTTCGTATCCTTTATCTGAGTATGTAGCATGATCAGATATCTTATTGCCTACCCATTCCTCCATTCGGTTGCCCGAAACTTCATATGTACTGATAGTTACGTTCTTTAAAACTAGAGTCTTTTCTTGTTTACGAATCTCAATGTCATTGTCGCATCATTAGTCTGATTACCGACTGGTCTGCTTCGTATCCTTTATCTGAGTCTGTTGCAGGATCAGATATCTTATGGCCTTCGCGTTCCTCTATTTGGGTGCCCGAAACTACAAATGTACCGATTGTTACGTCCACTAAAACTCGAGTGTTTTTTTATATACGAATCTCTATGTGATTGACGCATCGTGAGTTCGATTACCATCCAGTCAGCTTCGTATCCTTTATCTGAGTTTGTACCATGATCAGATATCTTATGGCCTTCCCGTTCCACCATTCGGGTGCCCGAAACTTGAAATGTACGGGTAGTTACGTCCTTTAAAACTCGAGCCTTTTCTTGTGTACGAATCTCTATGTGATTGTCGCATCGTGAGTCAGATTACCGTCCGGTCAGCTTCGTATCTTTTATCTAAGTCTGTTGGATGATCAGATATCATACGGCCTTCTCGTTCTTCCATTCGGGCGTCTGAAGCTTCAAATGTACCGATAGTTACGTCCTTTAAAACTCGAGTCTTTTCTTGTGTACTAATCTCTATGTCATTTTAGCATCATGAGTCCGATTACCGTCCGGTCAGCTTCGTATCCTTTATCTGAGTATGTAGCATGATCAGATATCTTATTGCCTTCCCGATCCTCCATTCGGTTGCCCGAAACTTCATATGTACTGATAGTTACGTCCTTTAAAACTAGAGTCTTTTCTTGTTTACGAATCTCAATGTCATTGTCGCATCATTAGTCTGATTACCGACTGGTCTGCTTCGTATCCTTTATCTGAGTCTGTTGCAGGATCAGATATCTTATGGCCTTCGCGTTCCTCTATTTGGGTGCCCGAAACTACAAATGTACCGATTGTTACGTCCACTAAAACTCGAGTGTTTTTTTATATACGAATCTCTATGTGATTGACGCATCGTGAGTTCGATTACCATCCAGTCAGCTTCGTATCCTTTATCTGAGTTTGTACCATGATCAGATATCTTATGGCCTTCCCGTTCCACCATTCGGGTGCCCGAAACTTGAAATGTACCGGTAGTTACGTCCTTTAAAACTCGAGCCTTTTCTTGTGTACGAATCTCTATGTGATTGTCGCATCGTGAGTCAGATTACCGTCCGGTCAGCTTCGTATCTTTTATCTAAGTCTGTTGGATGATCAGATATCATATGGCCTTCTCGTTCTTCCATTCGGGCGTCTGAAGCTTCAAATGTACCGATAGTTACGTCCTTTAAAACTCGAGTCTTTTCTTGTGTACTAATCTCTATGTCATTGTAGCATCATGAGTCCGATTACCGTCCGGTCAGCTTCGTATCCATTATCTGAGTATGTAGCATGATCAGATATCTTATTGCCTTCCCGTTCCTCCATTCGGTTGCCCGAAACTTCATATGTACTGATAGTTACGTCATTTAAAACTAGAGACTTTTCTTGTTTACGAATCTCAATGTCATTGTCGCATCATTAGTCTGATTACCGACTGGTCGGCTTCGTATCCTTTATTTGAGTCTGTTGCAGGATCAGGTATCTTATGGCCTTCGCGTTCCTCTATTTGGGTGCCCGAAACTACAAATGTACCGATTGTTACGTCCACTAAAACTCGAGTGTTTTTTTATATACGAATCTCTATGTGATTGACGCATCGTGAGTTCGATTACCATCCAGTCAGCTTCGTATCCTTTATTAGAGTCTGTACCATGATCAGATATCTTATGGCCTTCCCGTTCCACCATTCGGGTGCCCGAAACTTGAAATGTACCGGTAGTTCCGTCCTTTAAAACTCGAGTCTTTTCTTGCGTACGAATCTCTATGTCATTGTCGCATCGTAAGTCTGATTACCTTCCGGTCACCTTCGTATCATTTATCTGAGTCTATTGCATTATCAGATATCTTATTGCCTTCCCTTTCCTCCATTCGGTTGCCCGAAACTTCAAATGTACCGATAGTTAAGTCCTTTAGAACTCTAGTCTTTTCTTATGTACGAATCTCTCTGTGATTGTCGCATCGTGAGTCAGATTACCATCCGGTCAGCTTCGTATCTTTTATCTAAGTCTGTTGGATGATCAGATATCATACGGCCTTCTCGTTCTTCCATTCGGGCGTCTGAAGCTTCAAATATACCGATAGTTACGTCCTTTAAAACTCGAGTCTTTTCTTGTGTACTAATCTCTATGTCATTGTAGCATCATGAGTCCGATTACCGTCTGGTCAGCTTCGTATCCTTTATCTGAGTATGTAGCATGATCAGATATCTTATTGCCTTCCCGTTCCTCCATTCGGTTGCCCGAAACTTCATATGTACCGATAGTTACGTCCTTTAAAACTAGAGTCTTTTCTTGTTTACGAATCTCAACGTGATTGTCGCATCATTAGTCTGATTAGCGACTGGTCTGCTTCGTATCATTTATCTGATTCTGTTGCAGGATCAGATGTCTTATGGCCTTCGCGTTCCTCTATTCGGGTGCCCGAAACTACAAATGTACCGATTGTTACGTCCATTAAAACTCGAGTGTTTTTTTATATACGAATCTCTATGTGATTGACACATCGTGAGTTCGATTACCATCCAGTTAGCTTCGTATCCTTTATCTGAGTCTGTACCATGATCAGATATCTTATGGCATTCCCGTTCCTGCATTCGGGTGCCCGAAACTTGAAATGTACCGATAGTTACGTCCTTTAAAATTCGAGTCTTTTCTTGCGTACGAATCTCTATGTCTGTAGATGCGTTTTGCGACTAATGATTAGATATATTAACATGTGTTAAGGGGCGAAGGAAGAAAAGATGGGCGAAGGTGAAAATACAAGTGGGCGAAGGTATAGAGGCATGGACGAATCTGGAACAGGTTTACACAGAAGATACATCCGACCATTTGATATGGGCGAATGTGGAATAGACCTACATTCGACCAGTGAAACTGGGCGAATGTGCAGGTGCTATAAATAGATTTTGTGATTTTGTAATGTTAAGTGAGTCATTTAGAGTGTGTGTTTTTGGTGTGTGTTCCAGAGAGGTCTGAGAGTGTTATTTTGTGTTCTAGATTAACTGTAATCAAGTTGTAAGCAATTATTTGAAAGAGTTAATCTATGAAAAGCTTTTAAAATGACTTTGATTGTGTTTTGATTGAGTTTATATCAGTTTGTTCTAAGCTAGGGTTTCCGCACCTGGTTTAGCAACTTGTATGATCATATAATCCTGTTTTCGTGTCGAATGCTTCCTCTACAAAGTGGTATCAGAGCATAGAGGATCATACAACAACAAATTGATAAACTCAGAGCTGATTTGGACATAATTTTCATCAATTCACATCTGTTTTCATATAAAAATGGTTTTTGAGTGTTTTTGAAAGAATTAGAGGTGATTTTGTGGTTAAAATTCAAAATTCCAAGTATTAAAGTTGTTCCAAATCATCTCCGAAGCATAACCTGATCAAGATCAATCAAATTCACCAACTTTTGAAAATCAGAGATCAAAATAACCGTTTTTCAAAGTGTAACCGTTTTTCAAAAGGTCAAAATGGGCGAACCTGGAGTGTGTTGGACGAATGTGAGAGTTTTTGGTCGAAGGTGAGTGATTTTCTGGGCGAACCTAGAGTTTTTAGGGCGAACGTAGAGTTTTTCACTTGAATATTTTACTTTCGGGTCAAATTTTTCACCCTCGGGACATCGGGCGGACGAATCTGAATCTGAAACGGTCGAACCTAGGTTGATTTGGACGAACGTAGAAAAGTGTTTGTGTAATTTTTACTTTCTGGTGAAATTTCACATTCGGGTGAGTGTTTTTGGGCGAATCTACATCAAAAGGGACGAACCTGAAAGCTGTACTGGGCGAACCTAGGATAGTTTTTGAAAATTTTTCTAAGTGTTGAATTTCTCGAAGTTAGTGATAATGTGGCGTTATCAGACTACTCCTACACCAGCAACTACACAACCACAACAGCAGGTGATGGACCCATGGACAGTGGCAGCACAAAAGACGAGCACACAGTCTTCGCAGCCGGTTAACTATATGACTCAAAGTGCACCTCCAGCACCACAGTCTGACTACTGGGGAGTAGCAGCAGCGGTGGTAAACACTCAAACTACAAATGCTATTTCCACACTGATTAATGATTTGTCTTCAGGTAGCGGGACTCGGCCACCGAAGCTTATGGAGATTCAAGAATACAATCAGTGGCAGAAAAAGTTCAAGATACATTTGGAAGGCATGGGAGTGGAAGGTGCTGAAGCATGGAACATGATTGCTAAAGGTTACACACCACCAGTTCTGGAGAACACAGGTGAACCAGTGCCATTGGAGAGCATGGCTGAGGATGAGAAAAAGAAGTTTGCTGTGGAAAAGAAGGCGTTTTCCCAACTGACACAGGCAATCACAAATGATCTTTTGCATCAGTTTGGAACGTGCACAACTTCTAAGGCACTGTGGGAAATGCTTAAAAGGAAGCATGATGGAAATGAGAAGACTCGAAGTTTGAGGAAGGAAGAGCTTATTAAGGAGTTTGAGAATTTTTCTTATGTTGGAAATGAAAGTTTGAAAGAACTAACTCCTAGATATAATCATTTGATATCTGAATTGTCTAGTTATGATATACAGATTCCTATGGCAAAGCAGGTTGAAAAGTTTGCAGATGCATTACCACCAAACTGGGATCAGCATGTGGATGTTCTAAAGGAGAAGGATGCTTATCAATACTGGTCTCTCCAAGAGTTCATTGAGAAGCTGGAAAACAAAGAATTGGAAGAGAAGAGGAAGGCTAGGAGAGCACAGATTCCTCAGAATCCAAACTTATACTTTGGAGGATCTTCAGTTCCAGTGAGTACAAGCTCAGGAGGGCTAGTTACACCACATGTTGCATGTATATCCAATGTTGTTGAATCACCTACCATTAACTACCAACAACAAACTTCATCGTTATCACAACCACAATCACAAGTTCGATATCAATATTCATACATTCCATCATTCTCCCCAAAGCAACAAGCAGCTTTTTACACTGCTAGTCAATCTCAACCACAACCATTGATGCAATCTAACCAACAAACAGTGGTTTTGGAGACTTCCAATCTTGGAAATGTGACAGTTGAAGTTGCTCAGCAACACATTGCATTAGTCTCTGCAATGGTTTCTTCTTACAATGGGTTAGTTGCTAGTCAAATTGGTAATAACAACTTGACCAATGAAGACTATGCACAAATTGACAAGGAGGAGATGGAACTCATTGATATTCAATGGGCATTTGCGAGTATAATGCGCAGAGCAACGGAGTTCATAGAAAAGACAGGTAGAACAGATTTGGGAACTTCTCCTAACACAACCTACGGGTTCAATAAGGAGAAAGTGACTTGTTTTAACTGTGGAGGTAAAGGTCACTTTAAAAGAGAATGCACCCAGCCACCAAAACAAGGCAACAGAAATCCATTCAATGCTACCTATCAGAACCGACAACAACAAAACCAAAACCAAGTTTCTTCCCAAAACAACAACAACAACTACCAAAATCGTCAAAACAACTTTAATAACAACCAAAATAGACAACCAAACACACCAAACCAGACTCAAAACCAAACACCAAACAATACTAACCGAACAGTCATACCAATCACTACACCAAATGAACAACCGAATACCAATCAAGCATTGGTGACTCAACAAGATGAGAGGTTTGACTGGTCGAGTATTCAGATAGGTGTTGAGGAAATCACTACTAGGGGAAATGTGGCTTGTGTTGCATATCAAGTTGATATTGAAGATTCTGTGACGATGGAGGAGAAGGTTGAAACTGAGGTTGATAGTGATGAGTCTGAGACTGAGATGGATGGGGATTTTGAACCTGTTAAGGTTAATTCTGAGGCTAATGTTGAGGTTGACAATGAAGAGACAAATTCTGGAGTTGTGATTGATACTGTTTCTGATATACCTGAGGAGTGTGAATCGGTTTATTCTGATTCAGACAGTGAATCGGATACAGAAGCAAGTGTTAATTCTCTTGATGAAGATATCGATCAGTTGCTTGCAGAAGCAGATTTTCTAATGACAAGGAAGTCGTGCATTGCAGATGATGCTTTCACAAAGATTGATTATTCCAGATTCTTTGCAGGAAAGGAAGCTCATTTCGCATTAATGGCCATGACTGATCCGCCAAAACCTGTAAGTTCTGCATGTAGTACTGATAATACAAGTGAAAAATATTGTGGTACATGTGATAGATTGACTGAGGAGATTAAACAACTCCGTGTTCAACGTGATAGTGCTATCATGAACAGTCAGTCTACTCGCAAAGAGTTGAATGCTTTTAACAAAGTATTAGATGGCTACAAAAAGGACATTTCCGACTTGAAAAACACTTTGTCTTTAAAACAATTGGCAATTAACAACTATATCAATGAAATTGAAAACACCAAGTTGGAAATGGCCGCCATCAAATGCTTTGCTGAGAAAGTAAACAAAAAATTGGAAAGTTACAAGAATATTGCTTATGTGGTAGACCACATCATTGATGATAAAACCACCAATTATCGGGCTGTACCATCTCCGGTTCTCTTTGAAAACCACAATTGTCACCAAGTGACACCGGAGAGTTCGGTAAAATCTGATTCAGCATCGGAAAATGAATCTAATACTTCAAGTATTGGTGATCCAAATTCCGATGTTAGACCGATTTTGGGAATCAATGATGAGGGTGTTACTGCTGAAAGTGTTGACTCAGACTCAGAGAGTGATGATACTGGTTGTAACCAAACTGTTAATGCATGTGAAATTCCAAAAGAAAATCACATCATTACAAATGAACCAGTTTCATCATCTCAAATTGTTCCGATGAGAAGTATTCATTGTAAAAAGAAGTCTGAAAAGAATGTGGTGAAGAAAGATTTTGAAAAGAATGATAAAAACGAACAATGTGACAAACCTGTCAAAGTGTTCTATCGGATGGAAGGATCCGATAAGATCATCTCTGACGAGGACTTTCCAATAAAAAATGCCAATTATGCTAAAATTGAAAAGATTTGGCAAGAAAGTACTATTTGGTTCCCAAAACATGAGAGAACAAATGAAATTCCACCAGCTTTGTTAAAGAAGTTGTATTTGGATGTTCCTCAAGAACCAAAGGTCCATGTCACAGAGTTTGTTAAACCCAAAAACAGAGCTAATGGTTTCAATGAGCCTATTTACTCAAAAGGGCCACTCCCTGAGAGTTTAAGGAAGCAACAGTATAATGATCAATATCCAGTTAGATCATTTGCTCAACCAAATGCTCAGAATGTTTTTGAAGAGTATCGTGCATGTTTTAAATGTGGAGAACGTGGGCATTTACTTGCTCAGTGTCCATATGTAAGGCACAAGAGGCACGAGGTAGAAGTGAGGAATTCCATGAGGAAACCGATTGATCATTATGTGCCACCTCATAGGAGAGTTGTTCCTCAACAACCACAACCGTTTTATAATCATAACAATTTTCAAATGAGGAACACTCGTCCAATGCACTATGATAGAAGGAATCGGATTGCTATGGAACACTCATGGAGTAAGCCTGTGGTGAACCCAACAGTTGATAGGCAAAAGGTTCCACCAAAACCAATTGTCAAATCAAATGTTGGACCTAAGTCTGTTAAATCAGATAAGGTTACCAAGAAAGTTACATTTGTTAACAATGTTCAGAAACCGACTGAGAACCCAAAGTCTCAGATTCGTATCCTGAAAAGAACTGAACAATCTTGGACACCCAATGGTACTCCAGGAGCCTCAACTTCAAAAGTTAATGAGAAAAAGGAAACTGTTTTGAAAAATCAGAAAAAGATTGATCAAAAAGTTGTTGAAAATGTTTGTGACAATGTTACTGTGAAACCTGATGTTGAAAGACCCAAGACTCAGGCTTGGGTCCCCCGAAAGAACTAACTGATTTACATTTTGTGTGCAGGGAGCTTCAGCTGGCCCTATTAGCAGTCTTTGGATTGTTGATAGTGGAGCTTCAGGCCACATGACAGGGGATCTTGCGTTGCTGTTCGACGTGAAGAACATCAATGGAGGGTATGTAGCGTTTGCAGGAAACAAAGGTGGATATATCACAATGGAAGGGAGTGTGAGCAACGGGATAGTGAGTTTCGAGCGGATTTCGTATGTGAAGCAGATAGACTATAATCTGTTGAGTGTCAGTCAAATATGTGACAAGAAATTTACTGTGCATTTTGATGACAAATCCTGCTATATTCTGAAACCGGGCTTTACAATTCCTAAAGAGTGGATAATGTTGAAGGCACCTCGCGTCAACAATCTATACATTCTTGATATGTCCAAGGCGATGACAACACAGGGGCAAATAACATGCTTTTTGTCCAAGGCGACTGAGAAAGAATCGATAATGTGGCACCGAAGAATGGGGCACATTCATCTGAAGAAAATGAATCAACTTGTGAGAAATGGACTTGTCGAGGGAGTAAATGTGAAACATTTCCATTTAAATGACAAGTGTGTGAGTTGTAAAAAGGGGAAGCAACACAAACAGTCTCACAAAGTGAAAAAGGTTAACTCTGTTGAGATGCCACTTGAGCGACTGCACATGGATCTTTTCGGACCGGTCAAGCGCAAAAGTCATCTTGGAGAGCTTTATTGTTTAGTCGTCACTGACGATTACTCAAGATTTTCATGGGTGATGTGTTTGCAGAATAAAAGCGACACTTTTATCAATCTAAAAGTTCTGTTCACTCGATTGGAGAATCTCTACAATGTGAAGATAAAGAGAATTCGGAGTGACAATGGGACGGAGTTCAAAAATGCCAAGATGGATGAACTTTGTGAAAACAAAGGAATACATCATGAATATTCGGCTCCGTACACCCCTCAACAGAACGGTGTTGCTGAACGAAAGAATAGGACTCTAATTGAAGCGGCTAGAACAATGCTTGCTGATTCAAATCTTCCAGTAATGTTCTGGAATGAGGCGATTTATGCAGCAAATTATACACTTAATCGGGTTCTAACAGTGAAGAAGTTTGGCAAAACATCTTATGAGCTGTTACACCGAAGAAAGCCGAACTTAGAGTATCTAGAACCTTTTGGGGCGCCATGTACTATGTTGAATCCAAGCGAAAAGTTTAGTCCTAAAGCCGAGGAGGGTTACTTTGTTGGATATGCAACCCCGCTCAAACGGGTATACAACAAGCGAACTCGTCGTGTGGAAGACTGGGCTAACGTGGACGTTCAACGATATACTCAAAATATTCAAGGCACGGGTCCTGATTGGATGTTTGATTACAAAGATTTCTTTGAATCATTCAATCTAGATAGCTTGGTTGAAGAAGCTGTCATCAGATTACTTTACGAGTGTGAAAATGCAACAACTTCACCGTTGGTGCGTCCGATCACCGTGAACCCCCTACCAGCTTCTAATGATACCAATGCTCCTATACAAGAAGAAGAAATATTTCAAGAGGCTTCAACTTCATTAGACACTTCAGAATCTGAAGATGAACAATTTGAAGAAGCTATTCTTGATCAAGCTGAAGAACCAGAGGCACCGCCAGTGAACCCAACTCCAACTTCTGATGTGGCTTCATCATCAAATACGGGTCATGATCTGGATGCTGTAGAGAACTTGACTGTTCAGACGGGAGTGCAAGTACCTGATTATCCGGAATCTCGGATTCATCGTATTCACCCACTGGAGCAAGTAATCGGTGATCCTGGAAGCAGTGTTCGTAACAAAGCCAGATTGGTTGTGCAGGGTTTCCATCAAATCGAAGGGATTGATTATAACGAAATCTATGCACCGGTAGCACGAATCGAAGCTATTCGGATGTTCCTCGCGTTTGCTTCTTATAAGAAATTCAAAGTTTATCAAATGGACGTGAAAAGCGCATTTCTGTACGGGAAAGTCAAGGAAGAGGTGTATGTCGGGCAGCCACCAGGCTTTGAGGACCCAATCCACCGGGATAAGGTCTACGTGTTGAACAAAGCTCTTTATGGCTTGCACCAGGCTCCGAGGCAGTGGTACGAGGAGCT
This sequence comes from Ambrosia artemisiifolia, assembly GCA_032199755.1. Lineage (NCBI taxonomy): Eukaryota > Viridiplantae > Streptophyta > Magnoliopsida > Asterales > Asteraceae > Ambrosia > Ambrosia artemisiifolia. Next base: position 29,560,464 of record CM063523.1, on the reverse strand, counting down.
AAGTACATACCTCATCACCAAAGGATTTAAGCGCGGCCTCGTTGATTGCACCCTCTTTACGAAAAAGACGGGAGATGACTTGCTTCTAGTACAGATATACGTTGATGATATAATATTTGGTTCAACTAATGAGCTTTTATGCAGGGAGTTCGAAACTGTCATGCAGGAAAAGTTCGAAATGAGCGCAATGGGGGAGATGCAGTTTTTCCTAGGCTTGCAGGTGGACCAAAGACCCGACGGGATCTTCATTCACCAGACAAAATATGTCTCCGACATCTTGAGCCGGTTCCAGATGGAGGACTCAAAGCCGATGGATACCCCGATTCAACCCAATCACGGGATTGGAGTGGACGCTAAGGGGGAGCTGACGGATCCTTTTACATACAGAGCAATCATCGGATCTCTGATGTATTTGACGGCGTCTCGACCAGATATTATGTATGCAACGTGTCTTTGTGCCCGTTATCAATCGAAGCCGAAACAAAGTCATCTGACGGCGGTCAAGCGTATCCTTCGATATCTGAAGGGTTGTCCCTCAAAAGGACTTTGGTATCCTAATGATGATAATTTTGATTTCATATCTTTTAGTGATGCAGATTGGGGCGGCTGTGACAAAGATAGTAAATCTACTACAGCTGGTTGCCAGTTTTTCGGGAGCAGGTTAATCACCTGGCAATGCAAGAAACAGACTTCCGTAGCACAATCTACCTGTGAAGCCGAGTACATTGCAGCCTCGAGTTGCTGTTCTCAAGTACTCTGGATTCAACAACAAATGGTGGATTACGGTTTGCAGTTTCTAAAAACTCCTATTTACTGTGACAACGAAGCCGCAATTGCATTAACTAAAAATTCGGAAAATCATTCTAAAGCGAAACACATCCGGATCAAATATCATTTTATCCGAGATTGTTACGCTAAGGAATTAATTGATATGATCAAAATACATACTGACTACCAACGTGCAGATTTGTTTACTAAAGCTTTTGACCGTTCACGCTTTGAATATCTTTTAAAAGTAAACAATATAAAGGAAAAACAGGACTAATCGGCACCTCGGTTTATCGCTTTTTAGTTTTTAGTTTTTATATTTTGCTAATTGGGAATTTCTCTTTGCTAATTGGGAATTTCTCTTTACTATCGTAATCCTCAAAGAAGTTGATGCTTTCGAGGGGATTGTTTAATCCTCAAAGAAGTTGATGCTTTCGAGTGGATTGTTTCTTTCAAATTTTTGTTTTTGTTTTTCAGAAAAATCAAAAATCCCAAAAATATGTTCTTTATTTTAGGGGGAGCCATTTTATCAGAAAAACCAAAAACATTATAAAATTCAAAAAGACCTAAAAATTAGAAAATCAAAAATGATTTCCTGGTAAAACAGAGGAAATGATAGTACATCAGTGGGGATCTGACACAGGCTAAAGAATTGTATAGTATAATGAGGCGTGTGTTGATTACGTGTGATATGCTGATAGGCTTCGTAGACTAAATATTGCATGCATTAGTGATACAAACATAACGAACTACGCGTTCGTGGCTGAACACCTCATGGGCATATGGTCTTAGTACCGTAATTTCGTTTGATAGGATTGCCAAAATCTGAGGTTTCGAGTCGTTATGTTATGGTTATCCGGGATATTCTGATAAACTTTTGTCGTATTGATTTACGGACCTAGTTTTATCAGAATATTTGCTAAAAAAGCTTAATTGCCAAAACCGGAAGTTACCGAATTGAGGAACTTTATGTTTTAAGTGATCATAGATCATTATTACATCGTATTGATCATTTGATGCAAATCAGTGATTAATATCAGCCTCAACCTAGTGTATACGCACATGTTACTCTGCTGCATTCATTTGCTGACCTGTACACCTCTGTGCTATATACTTTGTAACTTTTACGGATAACTCTGGCATAATCACGCGTTACAACGAAGCTTTGTGCAATTACTTGATACGGGAGTATGTCGTGTGTGTGGGCACCACATCGTGTTAGTCTAATACACCTAACTCGTATCATTTTAAAGCATTGCGTAATTGTCTGCATGTGAGCTTACGTGGACCACAATATCAGCAATTGCCGTATCACATACTGTTTCTAATGATAATATTAAACAAAAAGATCAACGCTGTGATCAGATTTCTCAGAAAACTGATATGATCCTCTGACCGGATTTCACAAAAAGTTTATTGCTTTCATTTACTTTGATGCAATTTTTTTTTTTTTTTTTTTTTGTTGCAATTTACTTTTAGTGTCAAAAAGATACAAAATCCAAAAAGATTTTAGGTGTGTTTTGATAAAATTTCAGAAAATCCAAAATTTTTGCATTTCTGCTTTATTTTTAATAACCGGGGATGCTTGATAGTCAATTTCTGAGATTTGACAACACCATCTGGGCTTTGTATCATTCTAAAAGTGAAAATTTGTATTTTGGAAGCTTAACGGATTGAAAAATGTTGAACGGGATTCGAATTTGTAATTTGGCAAAATTTTTCAAGATTTCCATTTTACATTCGCCCTTAAATGGGACGAATGTGGAATTCTTTCTACCTTCGGGTTGTTTCAACTGGGCGAAAGTGGTTTTTAACCCATAATCTACATTTCGGTAAAATGGTTTTACCTTCGTGCCATTGACTTGGGGCGAAGGTGGAAAATATTTACATTCGTCCAGATGGAACGGGCGAAGGTGGAGTCTTTATATATGCTTTTTGCACATTCGACCAGCCACTTTAACTTTTTCAAATTTTCATCCATAACCAGACCTTGTTGATTTTGAATCCTTTGCTTGTGCCTTTTGATCCTTGCATCTTACTGATCATTGTCATATAAGTTTTACAGGTAATGGACAAGGATTCAAGCCGGAATCGTTTGTTTTATGAACCGGACTTAGGGTTTAGGGTTCTTGAATTTTCAGCCTTTGTTAATGCTTAATGTTGTTAGGAAATCATTCCATATCAGTTTTAGGGGGAGAAGATTTAAGGAATTAGGTTTTAACATTGTTTACCGTAGTGATTGATTGTTTGAAAATAATAAAACCTAATTTCTATTGAAAACTGATATAGAATGGTAATTTAGGGCAATTGATGATAGACGATGCTTAGTCGGCCATATTAGGATTGGTTTTAATCAAAATCAAGACTTGAAAACATGTTTGAAAATTTTTTAAATTTTGGAATGAACCAGTTTCCACCTTCGGTTCGTCGAGTGGACGAAGGTGAAACTGAATGGACGAAGGTAAACTAAAACGGACGAAGGTATATTTTTATCAAAAATCTTTTACATTCGACCAAAAAGTTTACACCTTCGGGCACAATAACCTACATTCGACCAGTGTATTTTGGGCGAATGTGGAATCTCAAAAACCTAAAATTTTGAATTTTTGACGATTTTGTGTTTTGACGTTTTATGTTTCAGATGGCTGAAGAAGAAGCAAACATTGAGATTCCTGTGGAGACTGTAGTTACTGATCCAGTTCCAGAGACTGTGCAAGAAGGGGAATCATCAAGTGGCAATAAATGGCCGTTTGAGAAGACTCATAATTGTTGCGCGTATCTTGGAGATGTGGAGAAAAATGTGGAGTTTACTGAGATTATCAAGTTTCTGAAGAGATGCAGAGTGGTTTATGCTTTGGCCACACCAACTATTATCTACAAGGATATAGTTGAGGATTTCTACAACAATGCCAAGTATGATTACTTTGATAATCAAACTATTATCAAAAGCAAGATTCAGGGAATGGAGATGTTTATCACTGAAGCTGATATAAGAGAAGCTCTCCAGATCCAGTTTGAAACCAGTGAGGATCCAAGGGAATTATCCTGGACTGAGCAAAAAGCCTGTTTTCTGAGGATGAAATACAAAGGACCGATTACTGATGGTTCTATGTACAAAGGGAAACTAGGAGTACAGTTTAAGTATTTTGCTCATGTCATTATACTTGTGTTTGGATGTGTTAGTGGAGGATACGACGTGATGAGGAAGAGTTTGAGCTCGTTAATGGTTGCGTTGACTCTCAACAAACCATTTAACGTTGCTGGGATGATTTTAGATCATATGTTAGAGATGTTGAAAGGGTTGAAGCTTAAGAAGTTCATGCTTTATCCTAGATTCCTTATGATGATTTTTGATCACAAATATCCACACCTGAAGAAAGATCCAACACAGATACTAGTTATGGATCACATGAACATTAGAACCTTAGTGAGAATGAAAGGTTACAAAGGTGTGCCTGAAAATGAGAGACCACCTTACAGGAGATTGTTTGGAGCCTTGGCTAGAGAGGATTACATGGATCCTGGAAAGAATACAGCGAGGCATCCTGATAGTGATAGTGATAATGATGATCCATTAGTTTATGCTGATGCAAGCACGAAGAGAAAAAGGCAGGTTGTCAATCCCGGAGCCAAAGGGAAGGGTAAGGGAAAGACAGATCAAGGGAGTTCAAAACAACAAGTGGTGAGGAAGAAAACTACTGCTAAGAAGGGTACTAGTTTGGTAGATGAAGAGTCTGTTGATTCAGAGGAGACTGAGACTGAAGAACAGTGGGATTCGGATGCTGAAAATGTCCGGACTACCAAACAAAAGGCCACTTTGGTTGGTGAGTCTGAATCACTGAACAGATCAATTGAGGAAGCTAAGAAGAGCAAGCAGTCTGTTGGTGCTGTAGATGAAGGGTTGACTATAAATTTGGACGAGTTGAATGAAGGAGAAACCGTTGTGGTTAACTTGCCCAAGCCCAAACACAAAACCATGGCAAAGAAAACAAGTACCAAGCAACTCAGAGAGAAAGAGTTAAACCTACTTTTGAGAGGGAAGAGATTACCGGATGCTGGTACATCATCTAAACAATCTTCACCAGCCACTAAGAAGCAAAAGACTAAGGAGGCTACAACATTACCAGTGGATCAATTCAATATTGCCCTGGATAATGTTCTTAACATGTTTACACAGCCTCAGAAAGGAAAAGAAAGTGAGGTTGAGCCATCAAAGTCTAAGTCCAAGTCTAAGAAGGTCACTGTGGATGACGATGTGATGAAGCAGGTGAATAAAAGAATGGACGATATGATGAAGATGCTAGTGGCTCAGCAAGCTGAGATTGCCAAGTTTAAACAGAATGAAGAGAAAATGCTTCAGATAGTGGTAGCTTCAAAGTCAAATCAAGATGAGATTGACGAGAAAGTGAAGAAGCTAGAAGCAAAGAATAAGAAGCTTGAAGGAAAGTGTCTGAGAAACAAAAACAGATACAAGGCGATTAAAGAAGACAATAAAGAATTGAAGGCTGAAAACAAACGCCTCAGTGAGCTGATAGATGATCTGTACAACATTGCACCCAAGCTGAAGGAGGGTGAGGAAGATACAGAGAAAGAGGTTGAACAGGTTGACTTTGAACCATCTGAATCTGACAAAGAGGAAGATGAGGAAGATGAGGATGAAGAATCGGAAAAGAGTAATGATGGAGATGATAATAATGATGATGATGATGATGCTGAAGGTTCGGGAAGTCAAAAGGAGGATGATAGTAGTAGTAGTGATGATAATGATGGAGGAGATGATACTTCAAAGTTTACATTTGAGAAAAGACCACCTTCAAAGAAGAAGAAAGACACAGGTGAGTCAAGTTCAAAGAAAAAGAGTGAGAATGTTGATGATGAGACTGTGTTTTGGAATGAGAAGGTGAGGTCCTTGTCTGATGATGCTAAACAAGTATACAAGGACATGTTAGAAAGAAGAGAATGGACCATTGAGTTCACAGGTCGTTTTGCTGAAATATTCCAAACTGATGACATGCG